>QXEO01000280.1:3006537-3515307 GCA_007115705.1 Dactylis glomerata | reverse complement strand
AGGGCTCTACCGGTAGCTATGTGGTTCACCTCTCTCTCCCATGATGTGATCTTTATGTGATCGTGAGCTTTGTATCATGTTGAACAAGTAGATGTTATTATTCAGATGTTATGTGTACTCTAGTGGTGATTGTTAAAGTAATCTATTCCTCCTGCCTTGGTGTAACGGTGACAGTGCGTGCATCATGGTGGTACTTGGTTTAGGCTATGATTGTGATCTCTTGTGGATTATGAGAATAATTATTGCTATGATAGTTTGAGTGATCTATTCCTCCTTTCATGGTGTAATGGTGACAGTGTGTGCATCGTGTTAGTACTTGGTCTAAGTTGCAATGATTTCTATCTTGAATTGTGATTTGATTTGGATATCTCTATGAGTGGTGTTTGTCAAGTACTTGATGAACTTTAAGGGGTGCTTCTGTAGCCACTACACAATGATTAGTGTTATTCAATAGGAGAGTAATTCAGAGTACCATAGTGGAGAGAAGTTATCTATTTGTTCATTCATGTTATATTGTTGGGAGTGTGTCCACTAGTGAAAGTATGATCCCTAAGCCTTGTTTCCAAGCATTGCACACCGTTTACTTGCTGTTTTGTTACATGTTTGCTCGCAGCGATATTTATTTCATACCACAGTTACTACTTATAATCATCTATACCACTTGTATTTCACTATCTCTTCGCCGAACTAGTGCACCTATACATCTGACAAGTGTATTGGGTGTGTTGGGGATACAAGAGACTTTCTGTATCATAATTGCAGGGTTGCTTGAGAGGGATAGCTTTGACCTCTAACCTCCCTGAGTTCGATAAACCTTGGGTGATCCACTTAAGGGAAACTTGCTGCTGTTCTACAAACCTCTGCACTTGGAGGCCCAACAAGTGTCTACAAGAATAGGAGTGTGTAGACATCAGTCCCAAAGTTTATCATTGATTGATTCATGACTATGGTTTCACTTGTTCTCAAATTATTTGTATCTAGTCGCCCTCTTAAACTTGAATGTGTCCTATGCATTGTTTTGCTCTCTCCATGAAGGACAAGCTGAAAACCATTTGTTTGTTTTTCCTTATGATTTGAACACACGTTTGACTTTCATTGTTTCATTTTCATGATCTTTTGTTTGTGTTCATTTTCATGTTTATAACATGGTTGCTAAGTTTCTTCTATCAAGATTATGTCTTTCATGCCCATGTTTTAAGTTCTTTTGATCTCAGCTCACAATGCTTACATATATGATCAAGATTGTGATGGTGCATGTCACCTCAAAAATTATTTCTTTCGTTATCACTTACCTACTCGAGGACGAGAAGGAGTTAAGTTTGGGGATGCTGATATGTCTCAAACGTATCTATAATTTTTGATGCTCCATGCTTGTTTTTACACCATTTGCCTAATGTTTCGTTACACTTCGTGGTACTTTTATGCGATTTCCGGAACTAACCTATTGACAAGATGCCACAGTGCCAGTTCCCTGTTTTCTGCTGTTTTTGTGTTTCAGAAGTGATACACAGGAAATATTCTCGGAATTGGACGAAACAAGTTCCTGAAGTCTTATTTTGCCTGGAAGCTTCTAGAGATCCGAAGAGGCGAAGGAGAGGGGCCACAGGCCAGCCTCACACTAGGCCGGCGCGGCCCTGGCCCTGGCCGTGCCGCCTAGGTGTGAGGAGGCCTGGGGCCACCCCTGACGACGCCCCTTCGCCTATATAAAGCCTCGGGACGGAAAACCCTAGGGGAGTCGGCGAAATTTCCAGAACAGTTCCGCAGCGCCGCCGCCGTCGAAGCCAAATTTCAGGGGACATAAGTCTCTGTTCCGGCACCCTGCCGGGACGGGGAAGTGCCCCCGGAGCCATCTCCATCGGTCTCCATCGCCGTCTCCGCCATCTCCATCGACCTCACCGCCATCTCCATCAACCTTGCTGTCTCCTATGATGAGGAGGGAGTAGTTCATCCCCGGGGCTGAGGGCTCTACCGGTAGCTATGTGGTTCACCTCTCTCTCCCATGATGTGATCTTTATGTGATCGTGAGCTTTGTATCATGTTGAATAAGTAGATGTTACTCTTCTTCATTATGTGTACTCTAGTGTGTTATTAAAGTAATCTATTCCTCCTGCCATGGTGTAACGGTGACAGTGCGTGCATCATGGTGGTACTTGGTCTAGGCTACGATTGTGATCTTTTATGGATTATGAGAATAATTATCACTATGATAGTATTGAAGTGATCTATTCCTCCTTTCATGGTGTAATGTTGACAGTGTGTGCACCGTGTTAGTACTTGGTCTAAGTTGCAATAATATCTATCTTGAGTTGTGATTTGATTTGGATATCTCTATGAGTGGTGTTTGTCAAGTACTTGATGAACTTTAAGGAGTGCTTCGTAGCCCTACGCAATGATTAATGTTATTCAATAGGAGAGTAATTCAGAGTACCATAGTGAAGAGGAGTTATTTATTTGTTCAATTATGTTATATTTGTTGGGAGTGTGTCCACTAGTGAAAGTATGATCCCTAGGCCTTGTTTCCAAGCATTGCACACCGTTTACTTCCTGTTTTGTTACATGTTTGCTCGCAGCGATACTTATTTCATATTACAGTTACTACTTGTAATCATCACTACCGCTTGTATTTCACTATCTTTTCGCCGAACTAGTGCACCTATACATCTGACAAGTGTATTGGGTGTGTTGGGGACACAAGAGACTTTCTGTATCATAATTGCAGGGTTGTTTGAGAGGGATAGCTTTGACCTCTTCCTCCCTGAGTTCGATAAACCTTGGGTGATCCACTTAAGGGAAACTTGCTGCTGCTCTACAAACCTATGCACTTGGAGGCCCAACACTGTCTACAAGAACAGACGCGTGCGTAGAAGGTTCGTGAGAGCTTTACTGACCAATTTTCGCATAACACCAAAAAGAGTTTAATTTGAAGGATAGATAAAAGCAAGTCAAATGTACTTTGGAATAGCAAATTGCTAATAGGTATGTATGGTGGACACATTGGAACAACTTGGTTTTTAGGGGTTGGATGCACGTGTAGAGCTCATACTCAGTACAAAATGAGGGCTAGCAAAAGACTGGGAGCGACCAACTAAGAGAGCAATAACGGCCATAATCATGCATAGCGACAAAGCAACATTAAAAGAAGCATAAGATGGCATCAAAATTCAAAAACTAAATGATCATAGAGGCTTATGGCGACTTTGTATGAGTCAAACATGTGTAAGCATGCGCCAAGTCAACCCAAATAAAGCATCAAAGGAGAAAACCAAAATAATGCTTCCAAATAATAAAAACAACGCATGATTTTTTCAAAGGCTCATTAAGCAATCTCAGTCATTTGAGACAAGTCATGCTACAGTTAAACCACTAAGCATACTATCAAAAAGACATCAAGCACGACATGAAAAAGTCTAGGCCGCAGTCTAAACAAGCTCCTTTTTGCACCACTTTTTTGCATAATTTTTTTTCTCTTTTCCAACACCATTCGAACCTTTTTGAAACAACTCTTTTGATGAAAACCAACATGGACCAGAGGTCAAAATACACCTTGATGAAAAGATATAACAAGATCTGAACAAAAATCAAGGCAAAAAATGAAAGCTAAACGCAGTAGCAGAAAAAGAGAATACTCGTTGAACGATAAGAGTGAAAAACGGAGTGTTCTTGGCAAATGAAAAGCAAGGCAACTTCTCCAAAATGAATTTGTTGGGGTCCAACCATTTATTGCAGCAAACAAAACTAAACAAAACTGAAAACTAAAACAACTTACGCTCCAAGAAAAACACATAATGCATGAAGCAATAAAAATATAGTGTGTTGAAAGGTGACCTGATTTTTGCCGATAAAGAAGGGGTGCCTCGGGGGCATCCCCAAGCTTTGATGCTTGTACCTCTTAGATATTTCTTGGGGTGCGTGGGCATCCCCAAGCTTGAGCTTTTGTCCATTCTTTGACTCATCTCATAATTCTCCAATCCCTACACTTGAAAACTTCCTTCATACACAACTAAACACAATTCTATTAGCAACATTAGTGTAAGCATAGCAATGAATCAACCCTTTTTTGCTTCACATTTCAACTCAAAACCACCACATATAAAGCATATACTACTATAGCAACTTCCCCAAAAGTTCTGTGATCAAAAGAACTCAAAAAGAAAGCGATCGAGGGGCAAACACAAATAGTGACAGAAATCTGTCAAAACAGAACAGCTGACAAAGGTAGAATTTTTAGTGGTTTTTCTGTTGCTCAAATAAAAAAGTGTATAACTAATGAAAGTTTTTATATAACCTGGGGCATGTGCACAAGAAATCGCAGGTCAAAAAGACATTCTGAGAATTTTCACGAATTTTTATGGTGCAGCACCGAAATCTGTTTCAGGACAGCAACATCCCCAAATCTTACCTCACTCAAATTAGAGGCTTCTCTTGGCACAACAACGAAATAAAAATGATAAGGAGCGGTTATTACAGTAGTAATAACTTCCAAGACTCAAATAAAAGAAAAATAACTGAAAGTAAAACAATGGGTTATCTCCTAAGAGTGCTTTTCTTTAACGCCTTTGAGCTAGGCGCGGAAAGGTGCAAATCAAGTATTTTCGAAAGAGGCATTAAGATCAATGGTTTCCTCAAGATCACCACTTATCACACTAGGCACTTTAGAAGTTCCCGAAGATGATTCAACCTGCAAGTCACTCTTAGTTGAACTAAAAGTCTTACCAATCTTAAAAATATGTTGAGGTTTAGGCACAAACACCTTGGGAACATACATAAATTTTTGCTCTTTCCCAACCAAAGCTTTCTCCTTCTTAAACTTAAGAGAAGAGAAAATTGAACTTAAAGTTTCCATGGATTCCTCTAGTTTCCCAATCCTAAGGTTTTGACTATCAAGAGTAGTGCTAGCTTCTAAAACGGTGATTCTCTTACCGATACTTTCTATCGCTTCATTAACTCGGCTAGCGTTATCAAGGATATTTGGCAAACTTTTTTCTAAAGAGCCTAGTTTTTCTATAACTTCCTCCAAAGTGATCTCAGTTTTAACAACATGAATAGGTGGTACTCCCACTAAACTTTCTATTAAAGTGCATGCTTCAAGAGCGGGAGTACCCAGAAAATTACCTCCTTCAAGAGTATCAAGAGCATACCTATTCCAACTAGATATACCAACATAAAAATTTCTAAGAAGGATCATGGTAGAATGATTCTTTGTACACCTATGATGATAATTGCTAATATGGTACCAAGCATCTTTCAAACTCTCTCCCCCTTGTTGCTTAAAAGTACGAACTTCAACTTCAGGATTACTCATTCTAACAAGACTAAAAGTAGACAAGTAAAAATAACAACTAATAGGAAACTAATTTTTTGTGTTTTTGATAAAAACGATGCAAGTAAAAATAAAGTAAAGCTAAACTAAAACAAAGTAAAGGATGTGCGTGCGAAACTCCCCTTGCAGAAGTCTTCTTTTTCCCCGGTAACGGCGCCAGAAAATTAGCTTGATGCGGCACGGTGTTGATGTAAATTCACCGTCCAGTTGGGAACCCCAAGAGGAAGGTATGATGAGCACAGTAGCAAATTTTCCCTCAGTAAGAAACCAAGGTTTGTCAGTCCAGGAAAAAGCCAAACTCCAGAAGGTGATGCTTGCTAGCCTAGTGACACTCCAACAAGGGCGCCGTTAACGATAACTCGTTAGCGTGTCTTCAACTAGTAGCAACACGGAACCTGCACACAACACAACCAAATAATTTGCTCCCAACTTACGATGAGGTTGTCAATCTCACCGGTTTGCTGTAAACAAAGGTATGATCGTATCGAGTGGAAAGCAATAGTAGTATGCAAGTAAAGTAAACAATGCGAGTAAAGTAAACAGGTGATAGCAATATAAAGGAAATTGGACCGGGGTCCACAGTTCACTAGTTGTGTCTCTCCATAAGATAAATAACAACATACTGGGTAAACAAATTACAGTTGGGCAATTGATAGAATAAAGATAACGTGCATATGTCGAGAGGATCACTAGGAGATTTACTCTGGGCATTACAATAAAATACATAGACCGCCATCCAACTGCATCTATGACTAATAATCCACCCACGGGGATATCATCCGAACACCCCATGAGTATTAAGTTGCGAACAACAGATAACTGCATTAAGCAAAGTGTGTAATGCAAACAAAGCATATGCCCTTGGATATAAGAATTTTATTTTCTCCCTAGTGGCAACAACACATCTACAACCTTAGAGGTTTCTGTCACTCCCCCAGATTAAATAGAGGCATGAACCCAACTATCGAGCATAAATACCCCCTCTTGGAGTCACTAGTATCTACTTGGCCAAGATAGCTACTAACAACGGAGAGCATGCAAGATCATAAACAACATAGAAATAACATAATATAATATTCAGCACATCAACTCAATCATAACACCAATATTCATCGGATCCCAACAAACATAACATATAGAATTACATAACGGTGATCTCGATCATGTAAGGCAGCTCACGAGATCTAAATATGAAGCACATGGTGGAGAAGACAACCATCTAGCTACAGCTATGGACCCATAGTCTAAGGTAGACTACTCACTCATCGCGCCGGAGGCAAGCATGGCGATGAAGAAGACCTCCGGTGGCGATTCCCCTCTCCGGCAGGGTGCCGGGAAGAGCTTCTGGACCCTCCCGATCTCGGGTCGACGACGGCGGTGGATCGCGATGTGTTTCTGGAAAATTGATTGGGTACTTAGGTTTTTCCCATCGGGGGGTCTTTATAGGCGAAGGGGCAGCGTCAGAGGTGGACCAGGGGGGTCTCACCCATAGGGGGCACGGGCCAGCGGCAGGCCGCGCTGCCCTATGGTGAGGCTGGCCCCTGGCTCGGCTCCGTCTCCTCTTCGGTGTTCTGGAAGCTTCGTTTAATATCTGGACGTTCGGCTTTTGTTTCGTCCAATTCCAAGAATATTTCCTATGTAACTTTTCTAAAACACAAAAATAGCAGAAAACAGGGAACTGGCACTGTGGCATCTTGTTAATAGGTTAATTCCGGAAAATGCATAAAAATGCCACGAAGTGTAACGAAACACTAAGCAAATGGTGTAAAAACAAGCATGGAGCATCAAAAATTATAGATACGTTTGAGACGTATCAATGTGCAAGACTGAAAGAACAATAATATGTGGACATGACAAAGCTTGCAATGAAAAGAGTTGCCATGAAACACAATTATAGGTAAAGAAAATGTTTCTCTACCTACCCTTCTTAAAAACTGTAGATGATACTTTAGTAGAATTAACTAAGGGCTTATTTGGCTCCCATCATTTGGGGCTGGAATCGACTAATTCATTTATGATTTTAACAATTACTTGTTTGGCCACCACGGAATTGGTTATGGAATTCATTTGAAATTTTATGATTTTTCATCTCATGCCTAACCTTAATACCTATTGGGTATTCTGTGGATTTGCCAAATGAAATGATTTCATCATGTCATTTCATTTCATTTCTACCAAATGAAATGAAATGATGGGTGCCAAACAAGCCTTAAGAAATTAGGTGTTAGAGATAATAATGTTAATGGGATTAAAGATCTAGTTTGTGTGGTCAAAACTTTAGAGCAAGCCAGGAAAAGTATGTTTGAGGAGAGTAAGAAAGATAAGAGAATGATTGAGCCTAAAAGCAATGATATGTTCACCTAGGAGACAGATGAAGTTGTTGATGTGGTTTCTGATAATGAAGAGGATATTGAGGTTGGGGTGTTTGATACTGGCTCTAGAAGAGTTTAGCTAAACAGAGCTTGTAATAAAATTGTAAAACTGTGCTCCCCTGTTTTTAGGGTTGAGCTGGTTAAAAAAGGGGGGACCCCCAAAAAATAAATGATAGGTTGCTTGGTAAATATTAGGGGAGTGGAACACCCTGACAAGCAAAGGTTCTTAAGAGAGGTCATTTGAGAGGAGGTGTAAGCTTCATTGGTTGGTGGGACCATAAAAACTGATTATACCAACCTTTGGTTTGATAATATTTCTAGCAATAGAAGATTTTCCTAGGAATTTGTGGCACCAAATGGAAGATCTGGGGGGCATCCTTCTAGGGGATGATCTTGATCTCTTTGATATCTTAGACACTGAGGTTGGTAAAGATTTTATTAGAATGCACTTATGGGAAAAATACCAAATTAAAGCGGCATCTAGTAGTGGTTATGGTCAACCCAGAATAATGAGAACGAGATTTTGTTTTCTAAATTGGCAAACCTCTACAGTAGATGCAAATGTGCATTGGTATGGTGATTTTAATATCATCAGGAAAAATAGTGAAAAAATAAACAATGTACTCTATCCAAATGGAGTCATATGTTTAATTCAATCATTGACTTAAAGGGTTTGAAAGAACTAAAACTCATTGGCTGATTATATACTTGGGCTAATAATTTATCAGATCCTACTTTTGAAAAACTAGATAGAATACTAGTGTCTTTGGAGTGGGACATCGTCTTTCCCTTGCAACAGTTACTAAGATGAGTAGAGAAATCTCAAATCATGTGCCTTTGTTGTTGTGTTGTGGTAATCCCCTAGCTCATAACATCTTATTTAGATATGATAATTGGTGGATGGAGAGAGAAGGGTTCCATGATATGGTTTGTCAAAGTTGGAATAGTTGAGCTTATTGCAAGCATGGTATAGATAATTGGCAGTAGAAAGCTAGAAGTCTGAGAAGACATTTGAAATGTTGGCTTGTTAATATTGTACGAGAGTATAGGAGAGAAAAAAATAAACTAATGTGTGTACTAGATATTCTAGATAAGATAGCGGAAACTATTGATGTGTCTTTGATGGGAAAAGAAAAGCTTTAATGCAAACAAGATTGAAGAAACTTCTTAGAGATGAGAAATTAAACTGGAGACAAAGAGAAAAAGATTTGTAAGAGGGAAATGGAAATACAAAATATTTTTCATTTAAAAGCTAGTGCCAGAAAGAAGAAGAGCTGCATTGCAATGTTGATGTACAATACAGAGGAGATCTAGGAATATGAAATTTTGATAAAGCATGCTACTGAATTCTACAGAGGTTTGTTTGGACAGTCAGAAAGAAGTAATTTAACATTGAATGGGATAGAATGTGAAACATTATCTAAGGAAGATAGGTCTAATTCGATTAAACCTATTGATATGGATAAAATCAAAGAAGTTGTTTTCAGCTTGAAACATAACAAAGGTGCAGGTCCAAATGGCTTGCCTGCATATTTTTTTTAGGTATTTTGGGAATTGATAAATCTTGACCTCAAAGAGCTATTTGGTGCTTTTCATGAAGGGAACCTGGAGTTGAGAGGTTGAGTCATGTCATTATTACATTAATTCCCAAGTTCCCGATGCCTTAGTTATCCAAACATACAGGAACATGGTCTATACATTTTGACCAAACTGTTGTCAAACAGATTGGCTTTGGTGGTTCGTAAGGTGATTACTGATACTCAGACAACTTTCATCATAAACAAATATATCATGGGGAGGGGGGATTGTACTACTCCATGAAAATATTCATGACATCCATCATAGTAGAATGTCAGGTGTTCTTCTAAAAGTAGAATTTAAGAAATCCTATGACAAGGTGACATGCAATTTCTTATATCAAAGCAAGCTAAGGGTTTTAATTTGCAGATAAGTTTGTTGATTGGGTGATGAAAAATAGTGAGAGGAGGAAGAGTGGCTATTAAAGTAAATGATAGCATTGGGCCTTACTATCCCGCTTATTCAAGGATTGTGACGTTGTTGGCTGATTAATATAAATACTCTTTCTCGCAAAAAAGGTAGGCCAAACCTTTTTTCCTATACTCTTTGATGTTCTGGGAGATGGTTTGACTTTGATGATCAAACATGCAAGTGAGCAAGGACTGATTTCTGGCTTAGTTGCACACTTAGTAGATGGAGGCATCTAGATTCTTCATTATGCAGATGATACCATCTTGATAATGGAAGATAATCCTTAAAATGTAAGGAATATGAAATATATTATGTGTGTGCTTGAGCATATCTTAGGCTTAAATAAATTTTCATAAAAGTGAAATTTATTGCATGTGTGATGATATGGAGAAGGAGAAGGAATACAATGAAATATTCACTTGTGCTTGTGTCAAACTGCCCATGAAGTATTTAGGAATGCCTATAGATGAGAAAAGACTGTTAAAAGGCCATTGGAGCCTGTCGGGGAGAAGTTTGCTAATAAATTGCATGGATGGAAAGGCAAGATGTTTTCAATGAAAGATAGATTGATTTTGGATAAGGCATGTTTGAGTAGTATCCCACTATATATGATGTCCTTTCTAGAAGTGCCAAAAAGGATTTTGAAAGTGTGGATATTCACAGAAAAATAATGATGTGGCATGAACTTGATGATAAGAAGAAACACCATTTGATCAATTGGCAAACTGTGTGTCTTCCTAAAGACTGTGGTGGCTTGGGGTGCTTGCACTAGTGGAAAACGGGCCTTTGGCCCGGACCCTTTAGTCCCGGCCTCCATCTGGGCCAGGACTAAAGGCCCGGCCACGTCGCCCCAAAAGACCAAGCCGCCCGGGAGGCTTTGGTCCCAGCCCGTAACGACCCTTTAGTCCCGGTTTGAGACACAAACCGGGACTAAAGGGCTACGCGCTGAGAGGCCCCCCTGTGCGCACCCTTTAGTCCCGGTTTGTGTCTCAAACCGGGACTAAAGTCCTCTGCCTATATATATGGCTGCAGCCCCTCTTTCCACTCTTCCTTGCATTTTTGTTGGATGGATCTCAGTGGGTGTGTGCTAGCTCTCCTTTTTGCATGGATGCACTAGAGGTGTTTGATGAAATGTGTGTTAGAGCGATGCCGCTTCAGTTCACCGAACACAACTACGATATGAGGTGCCCGAGCCACGCTTAAGTCTCTTCCTCTTTATTTCCACTTATTCTAAAAGGTTAGCAACTATATTTTCTCGTTTAGACCGTGCGGTACTAATTTTTAGGATCGTGATTATGTTTGATATACTGTTGCATGACGCAGATGAGCCATCCATGGATGTACGGTGATCGACGCACAGCCGCTTACAGAGAAGGCGTGCATTCTTTTCGAGATGCGGCCGATGCGAACAAGCATGGTGGTGGCTATATGTTTTGTCCATGTGTTGAATGTCGGAATGAGAAGGACTACACTTCCTCAAGAGTCATTCAGAGCCACCTGCTTCGGTCCGGTTTTATGTCGGGCTATAATGTTTGGACCAAGCACGGAGAAAGAGGGGTTATGATGGAAGACGACGATGAAGAAGAAGAGAACGATGATGACAACTACCGATCTATGTTCCCTGAGTATGCTGATACCGCAATGGAAGACAATGAAGAAGAAGATCAGGGTGCAGAACGGGAACCAGATGAGCCCGCTGATGATCTTGGCCGGGTCATTTCTGAAGCACGGCGAGGCTGCGACACAGAAAAAGAGAGGTTGCAGTTCGAGCAGATGTTACAGGACCACAACAAATTGTTGTACCCAACTTGTGAAGATGGCCAGAAGAAGCTGGGTAGCACACTGGAATTGCTGAAGTGGAAGGCAGAGACCGGTGTGACTGACTCGTCATTCGAAAAGTTGCTGGTACTGATGAAGAAGATGCTTCCAAGAAAGAACGAATTGCCCGCCAGCACGTACGAAGCAAAGAAGCTTGTCTGCCCTCTAGGATTAGACGTGCAGAAGATACATGCATGCCCTAATGACTGCATCCTCTACCGCGGTGAGAAGTATGAGAATATGGATAAATGCCCGGTATGCACTGCATTGCGGTATAAGATCAGAAAAGATGACCCAGGTGAGATTGAGGGCGAGCCACCCAGGAAGAGGGTTCCTGCCAAGGTGATGTGGTATGCTCCTATAATACCACGGTTGAAACGTCTGTTCAGAAATAAAGATCATGCGAAGTTGTTGCGATGGCACATGGAAGATCGTATGAAAGACGATAAGTTGAGGCACCCCGCCGATGGTCGGCAGTGGAGAGAGAGTTCCCGAGATTTGCAGGTGACGCAAGGAACTTATGGTTTGGTCTGAGTACAGATGGCATGAATCCTTTTGGGGAGCAGAGTTGCAGTCACAGCACCTGGCCCGTTACTCTATGTATCTACAACCTTTCTCCTTGGTTGTGCATGAAGCGGAAGTTCATTATGATGCCAGTGCTTATCCAAGGTCCAAAGCAACCCGGCAACGACATTGATGTGTACCTAAGGCCATTAGTTGACGAACTTTTACAGCTGTGGGCCGAACCAGGTGTATGTGTGTGGGACGAGCACAAACAAGAGGAATTTGACCTTCGAGCCTTGCTTTTCGTAACCATCAATGATTGGCCTGCTCTTAGTAACATTTCAGGACAGTCAAACAAGGGATACAATGCATGCACGCACTGTTTAGATCAGACAGAAAGTATATATCTGGACAAATGTAGGAAGAATGTGTACCCGTTCAATCGTCGTTTTCTTCCGCACAAGCATCCCTTAAAGAAAAAAGGCAAGCATTTCAATGGCAAGGCAGAACCCCGGGGGAAGCCTGTCATCCGTACTGGTGCTGAAGTATTTGATATGGTCAAAGATTTAAAAGTAATCTTTGGAAAGGGTCCTGGCAGCCAACCTGTTCCTAACGGCCCTCATAAGCGCGTACCCATGTGGAAGAAGAAATCTATATTTTGGGAGCTACCCTATTGGGAAGTCCATGAGGTCCGCTCCGCAATCGACGTGATGCACCTGACGAAGAATCTCTGCGTGAATATTCTAGGCTTCCTGGGCTTGTATGGGAAGTCAAAAGATACACCGGAAGCACGGGAGGACCAAGAACGTCATAAAGGAAGAGATGGCATGCATCCAGGGCAGTTTCAAGGGCGTGCCAGCTACGCTCTTACTAAGGAAGAGAAGGAAATCTTCTTTGAAGTCCTTTTCAGTATCAAGGTCCCGACTGGCTTCTCGTCGAATATAAAGGGAATCGTAAATATGAAAGACAAAAAATTCCAAAACCTAAAGTCTCATGACTGCCACGTGCTTATGACGCAATTGCTTCCGGTTGCATTGAGGGGAATTCTACCGGAAAATGTTCGCCTGGCAATTGTGAAGGTATGTGCATTCCTCAATGCAATTTCTCAGAAGGTAATCGATCGAGAAAGTCTATCAGGGTTACAGATTGATGTGGTCCAATGTCTGGTCAGCTTTGAGTTGTTGTTCCCGCCATCCTTCTTCAATATAATGACACACCTCCTAGTTCACCTAGTCGAAGAGATTAGAATTCTCGGTCCTGTATTTCTACACAATATGTTCCCCTTCGAGAGGTTCATGGGAGTCTTAAAGAAATATGTTCGTAACCGTGCTAGGCCAGAAGGAAGCATCTCCAAGGGCTATGGAACAGAGGAGGTCATTGAGTTTTGTGTGGACTTTCTTCCTGACCTTAAGCCGATTGGTGTTCCTGAATCTCGGTATGAGGGTAGGCTGACAGGAAAAGGCACACTAGGAAGGAAAGCAAAAGTATGTATGGACGGGCATTCTTTCTCTCAAGCACACTACACAGTTCTACACAATTCCACCGTGGTGGCTCCGTATATCGTGAGACACAAGAATATTCTACGCTCTGAAAACCCGGGGAAGACTGACTCTTGGATTAAAGGGGAACACGAGAAGACTTTCGGCAGTTGGTTGCAGACACATCTCATGAATGATGACACCGTTGGAGATCAGCTGTACTGTTTGGCCAGGCCACCATCTTCTACTATATGTACTTTCCAAGGGTACGAGATAAATGGGAATACATTTTACACGGTTGCCCAAGATAAAAAGAGCACCAACCAAAACAGTGGTGTCCGCTTTGATGCAACAGACGAGAATGGGCACTGTTTGGAAACATATTACGGGTACATAGAGGAGATATGGGAACTTGACTATGGACCTACTTTTAAGATCCCTTTGTTTCGGTGCAAATGGGTGAAGCTGACAGGAGGCGGGGTAGTTGTAGACCAAAAGTACGGTATGACAACAGTGGATCTCAACAATCTTGCGTACATGGATGAACCATTCGTCCTAGCCAACGATGTCGCTCAGGTTTTCTATGTGAAGGACATGTCTACAAAAACGAGAAAAAGAAATCAGCAAAAGAAGACATCGTCCGATGAGCCAAAGCGCCACATAGTTCTTTCAGGGAAAAGAAACATCGTGGGAGTAGATGACAAGACAGACATGTCAGTAGATTATAATAAGTTTCTTGAAATTCCGCCCTTCAAAGTGAAAACTGACCCAAGCATCCTACTGAATGATGAAGATTCTCCATGGCTACGACCCAGAAGAAAATAGAAATAATAGATAGGAATGTTGGTGCAATAATGTAATAATGTATTAAACCTTTTATGTAATGCATGATGAAGATTCTCCATGGCTACGACAGACACGGTTACACCGCTCTTTAGGAAAAAAGCCTTCGTAAACAAATTTTGTAGAAGAAAAAAACCTCCTAGCACAAAGCTTGAATTTTGGTGCAACTATGCCATCCACCAAAATTAGAAATGTTCATGTAGTTCATCTAGCACAACACATTTCATCTTAGACTACCTCTTTCGTTAGAGTGTGACTGAAACATTTTACTCCAAGTACTGTAGGTAAATTGCCAAAGAAACAAACAGAGCTATCACAAGCACCACGAATAGAACATTTCATACCGAACGCCACAACACTGGATCCTAGACTTCTAGATTTAACTCAGGCCGCCACCGTGCATAAATCTTATCTCCCGTTCTAGATTTAAAATGGCAAAATAGTTAATAGTTAGGATAGTTAAAATAATTAATTTTTAAAATAGAAAATAGTTTTGAATTATCTATTCAATTTCAAACACTTTTCATTTTTATAGTTTTGTCAAATACTCAAATATGCAAAAAGAATATTAATAAACATAGTTTTTAATTAAAAATGGCAAAATAGTTAATAGTTAGGATAGTTAAAGTAATTAATTTTTAAAATAGAAAATAGTTTTGAATTATTTATTCAATTTCAAACACTTTTCATTTTTATAGTTTTGTCAAATACTCAAATATGCAAAAAGAATATTAATAAACATAGTTTTTAATTAAAAATGGCAAAATAGTTAATAGTTAGGATAGTTAAAGTAATTAATTTTTAAAATAGAAAATAGTTTTGAATTATGTATTCAATTTCAAACACTTTTCATTTTTATAGTTTTGTTAAATTCTTAAATATGCAAAAAGAATATTAATAAACATAGTTTTTAATTAAAAATGGCAAAATAGTTAATAGTTAGGATAGTTAAAGTAATTAATTTTTAAAATAGAAAATAGTTTTGAATTATTTATTCAATTTCAAACACTTTTCATTTTTATAGTTTTGTTAAATTCTTAAATATGCAAACAGAATACTAAACAAATAAAAGAAAAAACAGAAAATAGGCCTTTAGTCCCGGTCCGTGCCACAGACCGGGACTAAAGGCCCTGGCTGCTGAAATCCCCACCCGAGGCCTTTAGTCCCGGGCGGTGGCACGGACCGGGACTAAAGGCCCCCCTTTAGTCCCGGTCCGTGCCACCGCCCGGGACTAAAGGTCCCGGGGTATAAAACTGGCGCCTTCTTCCCCAGGTTTCGGACTTAGCCGTTTTCGCGCGCGAGGAATTCACCGAAGACGCCGCCAGGCTGCCCGAGCTCGCCGCCGCGCCACCGCGCCCCGCCGCCGCGCCACCGCGCCCGAGCTCGCCGCCGCGCCCCGCCGCCGCGCCCAGCCGCCGCGCCCAGCCGCCGCGCCGGCCAACGCGCCCAGCCGCCGCGCCGGCCACCGCGCCCGAGCTCGCGCCGCCGCCGGTCCTGCAGCCACCGCCCGCCGGCCACCGCGCCCGCCGCATTACCAGCCGCCGCGCCGCCGTTCCCGCCGCCGTCCAAGCCGCCGCGCCGCCGTGCCCGCGCCGTACGTGCTGCCGCCTGCAAGGTAATTTTTTTTAAAAAATTGTTAATTAGTTAGTGTTAGATATTAGGGTTAGATATTAGTTAGTGTTAGGGTTAGAATTAGTTAGGGTTAGATATTAGTTAGTGTTAGGGTTAGAATTAGTTAGTGTTAGGGTATTTTAGAGATAGAATTATTTTAGAGATTTATTTTAGTGTTAGGGTATTTTAGTGTTAGGGTATTTTAGATATAGAATTATTTTAGATATAGTTAGTGTTAGGGTATTTTAGATATAGTTAGTGTTAGGGTATTTTAGATATAGAATTATTTTAGATATAGTTATAGTTAGATATAGAATTATTTTAGAGATAGAATTATTTTAGAGATTTATTTTAGATATAGAATTATTTTAGATATAGTTATAGTTAGTGTTAGGGTATTTTAGAGATAGAATTATTTTAGTGTTAGGGTATTTTAGATATAGAATTATTTTAGTTATAGTTAGTGTTAGTGTTAGGGTATTTTAGAGATAGAATTATTTTAGTGTTAGGGTATTTTAGATATAGAATTATTTTAGATATAGAAATAGAATTATTTTAGTTAGAATTATTTAGTTAGAATTTATTTGCAAATAGAAATAGAATTATTTTGCAAATAGAAATAGAATTATTTTGCATCATATATAGTTTGTTAGTTTATTAGTTAATCAAATGTTCGTTTTTTGCAGAACTATGGATCCACATAGCAGGAACCTCGAAGAGGAAGAACTTATCAAAGATATAATCAAAGACGCCCCCGACGTTGAACCTGCAGAATCTCCGTCGTCATATCTAAACCCCTCCGGAGATGGAATGTAGGTTGATCGACACGAAGATGAAGCCGATGGGGCCGGAGATAGCTCCAATGACGGAGAAGGTGATAGCTCCACTGATGGAGAAGCCGGTGGAGAAATAATAAAGTCCGGCGAGGTATACATATGAAGTTCGACAATCACTTGTAATATGTGAAAAATATTGGAGATAGCTCTATATTGTATACATATACATTCATTTGACGAATGTTTCTCCCTCTTAGGCCTCCACATCGAGCAAAGCTACGAAACGAGGCCCGACTAAAAAGTTGGACGCACGGACGCATTACACCTTTGAGGTGATATTGCCTACGGGCGAACCAAAGCTTCCTAAGAATGCTGCTGACACATTCAAGAAGCAATGCGGAGTTCTCGTTAGGGATCACGTCCCGATCAGCGTTCGGGAGTGGAACAAGCGCAAAGGGGCAGCCGATAGTGACTATGTCGCCGAAAGGTACAAAGATAATCTTTGGAATGATATCATGTCACATTTCAACCTGCCAGAATATGAGAATGAAGACGCCGCAAAAAAACTGAGGGCCAAAGTCAAGCAGTGGACTCTAAAGAAGATGGCCGAACTGTTCCGTAGCTGGAAGAAGAAGCTATGGAAAGACTATCTGAAGACAAAGAAAGTGCCAGTATTCGAGGGGTATCTAGCCAAGCAGGCAAATCACTGGAAGGCATTTCAGGAGTACAAGCAGTCAGAAGATGCCAAGGCATTATCAGAAAAGAACAAGAAAAATGCCGACAAGAAGAAATATCACCACACGCTGGGGCCAGGGGGCTATGAGACTGCCATCCCAAAGTGGGATAAGAAAGAGCAAGATCTGCTAGCTAAAGGCATCGTACCTGAACCCATCCGTGATGAGTGGGAAATGAGAGCAAGGAATTGGTTCCTTGCGCATGGTGGTTCGTACGACGAAGAAACAGGGGACCTCATCTGCAGTGGCGGTCTTAGGATACCCAGGGAGAATTGGAAAAAGATAGTGAAAGAAATTAAAGAGGGAAAAAGACAGTTCACTGCAGATAGAGAGAAAGATTTGCTCACACTGGTCCTCGGCAATGACGAACATGGAGGACGAACGCGAGGCTTCGATCCTTCTTACCCGTGGTGGCTTGGGTTTGCCAGAGACCAAGACACTTACAGAAGCCGGGCGAGAGCAAAGAAGCGACAGCAGGATGAGGAGAATGACAAGTTCAACCAGTTGCTTGCCAGGCTTAACGAGCAACAGAAGCAGATTGACGAGCTTAGAGGAGTAGCGCGCCAGGAAGATCCTGGACTCGATATTATCGGCGCCCCATCTAAGCGGAAAAGTAGCGTGGCTGAATCTGAGGCCCCGCCCGACGATGCACGAAGAATGATAGAGGGCGGTCCCGGCTACCCCGTGGATGGAATCAAGGAGTCAACATCATGTGAACTCCATCAGAAATTCAAGAACATATCCATGAAGGTGGCCGTCGGACAAGCTTTACCTTCTGGCCCTGATGCACGCTGGCATGGCCGTGAGATTCCAGCTGGCTTTGCTAAAGTCGGGGTGGATGAAATCATGGCGGGGTTTCATGATATGGAGCTCGACATGGCTGGACCCGAAGATGAGAGGACACTCGGAGAAGTACTGGGTGGAGTCATCCTATGGGACAATAACTACATCAAGCTTCCAGGCTCGGCCCCAAGGACAACACCGCCTCCGAGTCATCGCAGGTCACCTACACCTCCATCACCTCCAAGCCCTCCACATGACGACGGCCACCACAACACGAGTCCATCTCGATCACCGCCGCCGGACTTGGGTCGGCCGTCTCCGCCGCCGCCCGCTAAGGATACTAAGCGGAAGCGTGCCAGCAAGAACGCTCCGTCCATGAGTTCTAAGCGACGGAGCTCCCCAAAGCGCAAACTGTCGCCCCTCCCAAAGGTACCTCATGCTAATCTTCCTATCAGACCTTATGATCGTACCGACGAGGAAAACGCCAGGATAGCAAAGGACATTATGATGCGCAGATGAAAAAGAAGGAACCCGAGCCCCGCCCGGAATACACCGAGAAGCAAATAGCATATGCAAAATACTTCACGACCCTTCCATCACAGTATGAGTTACACCATAAGCCTGACGACTATACACGTACATTGCAGAAGGAAGGGAAAAAGAGCAGGTCACGTGCAAGTGCAAGTGCAAGTGGGGGCAAATCAAGTTCAACTACAAGCAAAATAAGATCAGACGTTCCTCAGCTTGGACAACAGGCCAAACAGTCGATCCCACCCCTCAGGGTGTTACCCGAGAATGTTCCCTCTCTGGTGCAGGGGCAAGATTTGGGATTAGCAAAGAAGTGGGCGGATGAATGGGGTATCCCGGTTGAAGTCATTCTGGCTTCCCAAGACGACGTGGTACCCAAGGCTGTGGTAGCCCCTAAGCCACAGTTTGTCATGGGAGCGCCTTTGGTCAGCAAAGATAAGTTTGATGATCTCCCAACAAATATGCATTACTTGCATACATGGTACTTAAGTGAATCAAATAATGGGAGAACGATGATCGTGGCGCGTGTCCCACGGGAGTACTACGGCCGTCCCGAAGACATCCATATCGACTTTGATGAACTCTTACAGATGTACACTGCTGACGCCCTCGACAAATCGCTTATGAGTTGCTATTGTCTGTAAGTTTTTCAATTCGTTGTCTACATATAACTTGTTCAGTTATTTCAATTCATTGTCTACATATAACTTGTTCAGTTATTTCAATTCATTTTCTACATATAACTTGTTCCGTTCTGACTTGTACTCTATTATGCAGAATGAAGATTCTGGAATGTAAAAGTAGGAACATCCACAATATTGGGTTTATTGACCCAGATAAAATACATATAGCGACGCTAACTGATAACCCCAAGGAGACGGAGGAAAACCTTCTAAGGTTTCTAACAGATCAAAATTTCTGTGACCACATATTGTTTCCATACAACTTCAGGTGAGGGTCTTACTGTGTTGTGTCCATTCACTTATAAGTGTAATTGATAAGTTACTGATATATATATATATATATATACATGTGCAGCTACCACTGGATTCTGTTGGACATTCAAATTGATAAGGGAAGAGTTGATGCCTTCGACCCATTATCGAGACCCTTGGAACAGTTCCAAAGCCTGCAGGACATGCTCCAAGGGTAATTTCAATCATTCTTGCGCTCTATCGGTCTCTTTCGATGATTTTCTGATATATCAATTAATGAAAAACTTAGCAAATCATTTTCCTTGTCGGGCAGGGTTTGGAAGCGGTTCAAGTGCGTGACTCCCGGTATCCGGCATGAGAAGCTGACCTTTAGAGCGGCTCAGGTAAGTAGTAGTATGATATACTTCTATTTTCAATACATTTGTAATGCTAGATTATTATTTTGATTATATATATTCTATTCTCATAAAGTGCGACCAGCAGCCACGGGGGACGCATCTATGTGGATACTATGTTTGCGAGACCATTCGCACGTTTACCTCTGAGCACAAGGATTACAGATACGATGTAAGCAATAAACATTCACACCTCTATTTTTACTCGTCATTCTTTGTTATCATGATTGATATTCATATTCATCTCCTCTTCTTATATAGTACACGGCCATGCGGGAGAAGTACCTACCCGAGCAACGCGCGATTGCTGTTGCAGAGGAGCTAGCGGCCTTTCTGAGGATAGAAGCTATAGACGACAAAGGACGATTTAGTGTAGCTAGGGGCCATTACTGATGTTGGTCCATGTAATCGAATAGACGGGCTCTTGTCCCGATAATTCTGATCTCCATATAATTGTATATATATGCTCGCTTGTAAGATAAGTTAATCTTATATATATGCATAAACTAATTCCCGAACACCAAGGCACCAAACGGGGCATCACGTTAATCCCCCACGTAAAACCCTAAAACCCCTAAACCCTAAAACCCTAAAGCAAAAAACAAAAATCTGCAGATGCCCTTTAGTCCCGGTCTGTGTTACAAACCTGGACTAAAGGTCCTGGCCCTGATTCGCTCCGAGGTGCCCACGTGGACACCCTCCAGTCCCGGCTGGTAAGCGGGCCGGGACTAAAGGTTCAGCCTTTAGTCCCGCGGCTGGGGTCCCGGTTTACAAACCGGGACTAAAGCCCCTTACGGGCCGGGACTGGAGGCCCCGTCCCCACTAGTGTTGATCTTGAAACCATGAATATAATCCTACTTTGTAAATGCTTTGGAGGCTAGAAAACTCTGAGGGCACCTGGCAAGATTTGCTGAGGAAAAAATACCTGATTGATAAGAATTTATCACAGTCAGCTCGTGGACCTCGATGTTCTCATTTTTGGCAAAGATTTATGAAAGTTAACCACACTTCTCATTGATTTATTAAGAGGAAACTCAACATGGAGACAGAACTCTCTTATGTGAGGTAGGTCGGGTGAATGGGGCTCCTCTTGCAACAGTTCCCAGATATTCAACATTACTTTAACCAAGGGTATCACAGTGAGCAAAGTTAAGGAAGAAGGATGAGGTGTGATCAGATTTATGAGAACCCTGCATGGTGAATTGGTAGAGAAATGGGTGAATCCGAAGAATATGGTTCACAGATTGGATTGGATTGTTGGTTCTAGAAAATTTTCAATTAAAATCTTATATTTGCAGTTGAGATCTTCTAGGGGTTTTTCCATGCAGATTCCTGTGGAAAATCAAAATTCTTTTGAAGTTAAAATTTTCTCTTGGTTAATGCTTATGAATAGCATATTGGACGAGGATAATTTGAGAAAAAGAGGATGCACAGGCAATGAAACATTTCAGTTTTGTGGGCAGAATGAAACGGTATATCCTTTGTTTTTCCAATGCCCTATGGCTAGGTTTATTTGGCAAGTCATTGTCTATTCTCTAGGACTTTCTTGTCCTCCTGAAATATGAATGACCTAGCGGGTGCTTGGATTGACTCCTTCTACAAATCACAGCGTAAACTGATGATGTGTGGGGAGCAGCCATTTGTTGGTCGATCTCGAAAACTAGAAATGAGGCGCTTTGAGAACAAGTTTCCTGATGATCTTGCTAATGTGACTTTTTAAATTTGCTACCTGATTAACTCATGGGCAATATTGCAGGAAAGTCAACGGTGAACAAGTCTTGAACAAGGAGTGGAGATGATCAAGATGGTCGGGAGGCATATTCTCAAGCTCATCGCTGGAAATCCGAAACTAGCGATACCGATGATTTAAGCATCGTGTGTGTAATAAAAAGTTTCTTGTGCTAGGCAGGCTCGTAATGTTTTCTACTTCTATGTTTTGCTTGGAGTCCCTTGTAATCCCCAGCGCGGCCTGTGTGATGGTGATGGGGCTTGGGGAGCTTCATTATGTTTGCTTTCGTTTCGTATAACCGCTTTTTTTAATTGGATATCGGGGGTGAGGAGAGGGGATTATTCAGTCTTATGGTTCTTCATTATCTACATATATGGTCTTTTTTTCTTAGGTGCTCATTTTGTCTGGGCCTTCAGTTTAATGTTTTTATTCAGTGTGGGTTTGTTCTAAAAATATTGTGTTGAGTTCTGTGTTTCATTTTGCTAAATGATATCAATTAAATGGTGTATCAATTCCATAAATTGGATATAGCAATAAATAAATCAGCAAAATTCTTTCTAATATTTTAGATAGAAGAAACATTTATGTTCTGTTAGGTATTTCTGCTTACTTACATAAGGCATCACGGGTGTATACTAGGTGTAAATTTTTCTTTTTGATTTAAATTTATGGCTTATTTGGTCTAGGAAAAAACTTGCCTGAGCACCATCTCACCTACACCCCCTACTGTTTGAGATTTGTCTTTTTTATATCCCTTAAACTATATAATATATGGACTTAAAACTTTGCAGGTCACTGTAATATTGCAACTAGAATGTGGAAAAAATAGTTCAGAATTTTTTTGTGAAATTTAAAATTTTCAAATATTTAAAATTTAACAAAAATTGTTTTAAAAAGTATATATATACTGTCATAAAAATCCCAAAATATATCTCAAATGTTTCAGTGAACTGCCAAGTTTCAGATTCAAAGGTTGTATAGAATGAGAGATACAAAAAAGAGAAGTTAGAGAGGGTAAAAAATAGGCTAGCACAAATCTTAATGCATGAATTAACAGACCAGATATGAGAGTGTAGGTGAGATGGTGGTCAGAAAATGCACACACGACGGCCGGACCATGTGATTAGTCATAGGCGTATTTGGTTCATGTTCGGACACTCTCCGAGTAGGTTTAGAGTTGTAGATCCAATAGGTAGGTTTGGCTAGTCTCGTTCGTGCGTTTATAAGCCTACGCACGGTGTCTGTACTTTGATCGTCTCGCCGGCCGGAACATCATCTCGTCGGAACAGCTCGGCGATTTTGATCCCGTCGTAGGTGATGGAAAACGACGATGCCGCTGCGCCGCGTCGCCCCAGCTTGATTGGTGGCTTGGACATGTTAAGGGCCAAAGGGCGCCCCCGCCACCTGAGCGAGGAGGAGCTGCAGAAGCGCCGCGAGGAGCAGTCGGCCATCGCTGACGTCGCCATCGCCTACAAGACCGTCGTGCTCTCGGGCTTTGCCGTCGCAATGGTTTACCTCAACCACGACAACCCGCCGCTCCTCGTCTGGTCGATCGGGTTCCTACTGTTGCTGCTCTTCCACAGCTGGTCGCACCACATCAACCAGTTCCTCCTCTTGGAGACGCACGCCATGGGGATGTCCACACTTGTGCTGCTCTGGTCGCTTACTATGTTCTTTATGTCCTTCTTGGTTGCCGGTCTCTTCTCCAGCAAGTGCGCCGGCATGGTCGTCGTCTGCGTGGACGTCATCTTCGTCGCCGGTTACCTCGTATCCTGCGTCGCCAACTACAGGCGAACCAAGGAGACCTCACGCCAACATGCCCCCGAGAAACCAAGGACAGAAATCGGAGCTTCCCCGTTACCCTAGAACCAACGATCTGAGACTTTTTCTCGTGGGACCTGTTTAAACCTCTTGGCCCCTGTGGTGTTAGCACTTAATTCTATTTCTACAACCAGGGGCGTACCCATGTTTAGCTTCCCGGGTGCCAAGGACACCGGGTCCATGACAATTTGCTTCGTATTTTTATCTATAACAGTAGCATGTGACACCCTCTAGCTGAGTGAGAATTTTGTTATATTTGCAAAGTGGACACCGGGTAATTTTCTCGCTGGGTCCGCCCCTGTCTACAACTCTTAGAGCTCGTTTGGAACCCCTCGTTTCATTTCATTTGTTGTAAAAGAAATGAAACACAATTTTTTTTTTGAAATGGAGGCATAGCCCCGGCCTCTGCATCGATAGATGCATGCGGTTTTTATTACTTTATTCAGAGTATTCAGTCTTATAGATTATTACATTATGGGTCGCATAAGATCGATACGAATATCAACCACCTAAATAAAAAGGAGAGCAACATATAACGCCTATACATTAATATGTCAAGCGAAGATCAAAACGCCAGCTGGACTGACTGTATAAATCCCGTGTCATCGATTTCACCCGGTTGCACCCAAAATCTATTTTCTATCGCTTATCCGTTAGTTGTAGAAAGAACCACATACGGATTCAATGTGTAGCCAAAGGGTTAACCCGCATAAAAGAATTTTGTTTGGCTCTGTTAAAAATAAAATCGTTTCACACATTCCAATGCCAATAATGCTACAGTTACGGGCAGATTTGTTACGGAATTGAGTTACGGACTGATGTGGCGATCAATGGTGAACTTGGTTGCCAAAAAATCGGAACAACCGCTGGGCACTAACCAATCAGACTAAACCACGCCGTGGCTCGTAAGTCTGTCCCGTAAAAAGTTTCCGTAGGTGTAGCATTGTTGTTCCAATGCGCTTAGAGAAAAGCACAGGCACCAACTCGGATTTGTGCCCTCTCTTTCTTAACTACTCCCGTGAGCCAATTACCAAATAGGTTCGTGATATTTTTTGGTGGTGCTAAATTGAAAGATAGATGAGCAATCCGCCATACCACCTTTGCGAGTGGACACTGAAACACAATTAAATCATCATTTTATTTGTCTAAGTTGAATTCCATGCGTAAAAATCATGTTTGGCCGCCACATGCCACTCTTTCCATTCCACCACTGAGCATGACTGCAACACACAGAAAAGCGAGAGCCACTCGTGACGCCGCAGGAAGCTCTCCACGCCCTCCTAAAATTGGACGAGGTCCAAGAATCCGTGCTCTCTCTGCTGATGCCGCCGTCGACCATCACCCACCTCCACCACCGCGTCCGCGTGCAACGCCCACCATCACCATGCGCTCGACCTCGACGGAGGTTCAGACTTCAGACAGACAGACACAGGCCACTAACAACCAGATCCGTACGGCGCTGGGCGCTCTTGTTTCCTCCACGCCGACGCTCGTGCGCCGGGATGTTGCTCTCGAGCGGCCTAGGTGCCTGCTTGAGGAACGCGGGGAGACTGGCCATAAGGTGTTCGAGGAAATGCCGGACTAGGATGTTGTGTGCTTGTCCCTCCCTTCGGCTGCAAGCCTGGAGCAAAACCAATTCACATGATCACCTCAGTACCTCACCACAATGTGTCGGAGGTGATGGTGATTTGGAAACTGTCACTCTGAACGCCTGCAGTTATGCAGGGATCGTGACCTGCATTGCAAAGGTGTAGTTACTTCTGCAATTTTTCCTCCCAGGATTTATTTATGATTTATCTGTTCAGCCACTTCCATCCATAACAGGAAAGGGTAAAATTAGACGGAGGAAACATAGACACCCGCCAACTTTAGCTCTCTACAAACCCTCCCCGCCTACAATTTTTAACCTGCTTCACTGTACCAAACATAATTTAGGCCCTCTTTTTTTTTTCTTTTGAATTTTCGATGCCTTATTTTTTTGTTCAGTTAGCGGGGGAAGGAATCTTCAGAGAAATATACCATAAAGGCACACTCTTGTTTTTAAAATCCATTCTGCATAGATATTCCCACCTTCCTCTCTTCCATTTCAGGATGAGAGGGGGAGGTGGGGGACGTTGTTCAATTCGTTTTACCATTATATTTTCTTGAAAGGAAAAGGAGAACGGTAGGTATCCTTCACAATTCTTCATGTTCTTGCCCCATTATGTTGGAGTATTATGACTAGCTGGCAACTAGATTGTATATGGTTTTGTCTTTTGCTGTGAAGAGCTTAAATTAGTTGACTGTGTATGAGGAGATTGCAGTTTTCATGGATTATTGGCATCCCTTTCTCTTGTTGCGACTTCTTAACATGTGATTCTGGTGGTATACGTTTATTTGACTCCCCCTGCAGAGCTACTTTCAATTGCTTCCGCAGTGTCCTTAATGTTTTCCTCTTAATTTGGATAAAAACATTTTATCAGAGAATGATCATTTCATACTGTTAGCATCAGAAGATAGGATTTTGTTCATATTATTTGGTTGTTGTATTGAATTATTGTAGTTTTCTGTTTAACTTCTGATTTTGGTTTACATTCTTTTACTTCTGCTTCAGAGACTTTGAATTATTCTCACATTGGTCTTCATGTAGTAAAACTTTTCTACTCTTGGTTTAACCTCAAAATCTGGAATTTCTATCACATTTGTCTGCTTACAGTAAAAATAATTTCTGAATTTTGGGTAACATGTTTGGATCAGAGATTGTAGAGTAAGATTTTGCATTTGTGATCATGGTCAAAGTTAGTCCTTATTCTTGGCATAAGGTTATTAATTGATTTTTTAGTTGTTTTACTTTCGTAATTTTGTACAATGAACTTTGCACTCAAATTGAAAGAAATCATTCCTTCATATTACAGATTTGAATCTGGACTTCTCGTGTCGTAAAATTAAAATATCGTCAAGGCTGTTGTAAGAGTGAGAAGTCCAGGCATTGTTTTTTTTTTGCTGAATGAAGATACACATTCGATGCCTTCGATCAAGTGGAAGGGCACTAAATGTATTTGTAGGCCAACTTTGTTCTAAATGCACAAGACAAGATGATAATTCCACTACGCAAAGCCAGACCACTGCTACCACGTGTATACATGGGTTGTTCACAGCGTCCGGAAAAGATGAATCCACAGCTGTAGCCAAAGTTGCTGATGATGATGGAAATACAGAAGTGTCCAATGTCCAGTTGAAAGAGAAGTCAGTTATCGGTTTTGATCCTCCTAGAAAGCCGAGTGCAAGACATAGACTCAAAATCTGGATCAGCACTCGGCACAATGGCGTGATTGGACGATATGGTAATAAAACGGAATTAGGTAAGCGGTTTTCAGCTGAGCATTCAAATGATGTATGGCCAGATTGGCTTGTGAATGTGGCATCTGAAGCGGTGCAAGGATGGGCCCCCCGGCGAGCAGATTCATTTGAGAGATTAAGCAAGGTAAGCTGTTTTGTTAGTGGTTTTTTTAATCCCAGGTTGTGTTTGAAGTGGGCAATAGCATTATTTTCTTCTGAGCTGCAGATTGGACAAGGAACTTATAGCAGTGTTTACAAAGCTCGGGATCTTAAAACAGGCAAGGTTGTTGCGCTGAAGAAGGTGCGATTTGTCAACACAGATCCTGATAGTGTGCGGTTTATGGCAAGAGAAATATGTATTCTTCGGAAACTCAATCATCCAAATGTTATAAAGCTGGAAGGAATAGTAACATCTCCTGTTTCAGAAAGCCTGTGCCTTGTCTTTGAATACATGGAACATGACCTTGTTGGCCTTGCTGCAACTCCAGACCTCAAGTTCACTGAGTCACAGGTGATTATCATTACTATTCATCAATTAATACTTGATTGGAATACATGACGTGAACTTAATTTGTTTCTCATGAGTCCCAGGTCAAGTGCTTGCTGCAACAGATACTTAGTGGCCTTGATCATTGCCACAGCAATGGAATTCTTCATCGTGACATGAAAGGCGCAAACCTCTTGATTGATAGCACTGGTGTTTTGAAGATTGCTGACTTTGGTCTAGCAACATTTTATGATCCTGGGAGTCAGCAACCAATGACGAGCCGTGTTGCAACCTTGTGGTACAGACCACCGGAACTTCTGCTTGGCGCTACCAGGTACAGTGCTGCTGTGGACATGTGGAGTACAGGGTGTATTTTTGCAGAATTGCTGACTGGCAAGCCAATCATGCCAGGCAGAACCGAGGTACAAGAAACTGTTAAACTTTTCGAATTAAGAAGATGGTATACTGTTATCTGGTTGACCACCAATTCCATGCTAGGTGGAGCAAATTCACAGGATTTTCAAGCTCTGCGGATCACCTTCTGATGAGTACTGGCAGAAACGGGAAGTGCCCCCAACAGGGATGTTCAAGCCCCGGCGGCAGTATAAACGGTGCATTGCTGAGAATTTTAAAGATTTACCTCCCGCAGCTCTACTTCTTCTAGATAACTTGCTTGCATTAGAACCAGAAGCTCGAGGAACAGCTGCTTCGACTCTTCAGAGCAACGTAAGTTTAGTCAACCTCCATTGGTCAATGAGTACCGTCTTTAAAAAATATAAACTGTTGACTTATAGGACTTACAAAATTATCATATCATGACAGCAATCAAAAGATATTACCACAAAGGTCAAAAGGATGGCAGTATTGGGGTGGTTACCATTAACATGAAAATCTGATTAGGACTAGCTCCATATAAAAAATTGGTTACCACGGTGTAGGTTGTCTACTTTCGTACAACTTATTTGGGATAGGGGGAGTTTGAACATCTTGTGATGAGTCTGTTTTTTTTTCTTAAACAAATCCCATCCATATGTTATGTCAGGAGTAACAAAATGAATTTAAGTTAATTAATCTACAATATGTAACTAGTTACTGGATGAATTTTGTGTGTCCTCAAGCCGTCAAGTTGTTAACCTTTGGACTAGATCCGAACTTGATTAGTTTCCAGCACGTTACATGCCTAAACTGTCAGATTGGCTCAGTAATATTTTTTGAAACCAAGTATCATGACAATACTAATCTAACATGGTGAAGATCGTGCAAGAAAACTATACACCTTATATTAAGGAACGGAGGGAGTATTGATTTAGTCAGCTGGTTAATTTTGCAAGTTGTGCTTTTTAGAAGATATTGCAGCACTAAACCTATGTATCCAAATCTTCAGTTTTTCAGAGCGGAGCCACTTGCTTGCAGCCCTTCATGCTTACCAAAGTGTCCACCGAGCAAAGAATACGATGCTAGACTCCGCCAAGAGGAAGCTAGGAGGTATGGTTTACATATCATTTTCTTCTGTTCATAGGGAGGATACAGTCCACGTGGTTTGTTAGTTGACTCGAAAATTCTTCTTACTCTTCCAATAGGCAAAGGAAAGCAGAATCTGTTAGACCAGGAATTGAGAGTCCTAGAAAAAACCGTGTTGCATATGCTTCCATTAAATCGAAGGTGCGTACAATAGCTCCACAATCATTTGTTACTTTTCTTGATATGTGTTATGTTGATAGTTCTTCTCTTGGTGATTATTACGACCTGAAATAATGTGATCCCATGTACTAATCTTAAATGATGCATATGGGCACGTGGAGCATATCATTTTCACATACCTTATATGAAATGAAGCACTTTCATACTCCATACTCTTATTCATATCAGCACTAAATTTGTTTGTCTCTTTGCCTCTTAGAGGCTTGTAACAAACTATCTCTCTTTTCAATGAAATGAAACGCAAAGGCTTTTTGTGTTTTCTCAAAAAAAAAAAAAATTGTTAAGTCTATGTTGCTTTTGTCATCATACAGAGACTACCCCATACCAACACAAAGTTCAACTATCTCAATACGAAGGATGATCCACAGACATTGGTTACTGTGGCGCAACCTCTAGAATTTGATTCCACATGGAACAAGGGGGGTAACAATTATACTGTTCATCACGAAGTACCTGAACGCAATTACAGATCTGCGCGGGTGGCAAATTCCATTGTTTCAAGGACAAGTGACTCAGATATGCTTCGACCTGAATCTACTGATGTAAGGAATTGTATGCCTGGTTCTCAAAACAAAGATATGGGAGCAAAAGGCCCAATGGTGGTAAGTATGGTATTGGTATTTTTTATTTTTTACATATAAGCATTGTTTTAGTCAACCAAAGCATAAGTATGGAAAGCAGAAAATCACATAATATGTCAGCTAAGCTTTGAGGACATTTTTAATGCAAATTCAGTGATACTGCTGGCTTATTTGTGTGTTTACAAAAGTACACAATACAAAAAGTTAGATAGTTTGTTTTCAGAATACAAAACACAAAGTTTTTTGTGAATGCTTGAGTGAAGATGAAGTATAAAAAATACATGTTATAATTTTCTGCTGGAGAGTTCACATGCTTATGTAGTCCTTTGCCGTTACATCAGTTCTCCATCACTGCACACATATTGCTTTCATTTCTACATACCTTCCAGTTTATTCGGTTGAAAAATATTGAGTGCTCACTTCAATATTTTGGGTATTTTTTACCAAACATATTACATGCTTTTTGCTTTGTCCAATCAGAATTACAAGGGTAAAAGCAAAAGAATCCACTACTCTGGTTCAATAATTACACAAGATGGAAACATGGTGGATATACTCAGGGAACATGACCGGAGTATTCAAGAAGCAGTGCGCAAAGCGCGCGGTCCAACAAGAACGGAGAGTTGTAAAATGGATGAGTGAGATCGAACTGTCAAAGCAGATCCCAAAACACCCGACGTTTGAAGTTCAAAGTCCTGGAATAGCAGTACTGCATTCTTCCACAAATCATCTTTAGAACGTGGAAAATTAATTAGAACTACTGCTGATATGGAAAAAATAATGCTGGGTCATATGGTGCATATTTTTCAACAGCTCAAGATCAATACAAGAATTTTGGCAAAAACATCATTACCAAGCGAGATGATTAGGGAATTTGTATGAAATGTGTACTGCTGGGCATGGCAAAACTTATGGGGTGGATGTTTAAGAAATACAAGCCAAGGTTTGTAATGTATTTTGATAGTTGATGGTCCTCGTATTTCGTCTTTGCAAAGATATCTGAAGTACAATAAGATTTCAGGGACTCTGCTATCTTTGAAGAGATCACCACACCACTGGCAAACACCCAGTTGAAGCCTGCAGCCCGATATCCCCCTCGAAACCGAGAGGGAAGAAAGGATCCGACACAACTCCCCCCCCCCCACACACACGCGACCTCACTAGATCCCGATCCCTCACAACGCGGGCGAATCAGGACCGCCAAGGCCGGCGCTATACCCTGGAGGCGAGGGGGAGCTTGTTGACACTGGTCGTGCGCGGGGCCATAGCCCAACTAATTCGAAGAAATACCGCGGGAGGAGCCCCTCCGCAGGCTTGGGTTGCCGCCCGAGTCACCCTCAAGAGAGTGACGCATGGGCCTTTTCTTCGTACAAGTAGCATACTTATGTGCTCATAGGTTTTTATGATGATGACGATCACACTTGTAGGGGTTGAGCTGAGGAAGGCTACAAAAAGAGTGAACAGATAACAACCAACTCAATCTTTATAAGTAGATAAAGAAACAGGATAAATGCCATGACCATATCACAAGAGATCTTCATTTTTTTCCAAAATAAATGCTAGTTATAATCTTGTAGATCTGATCTTGCTAACGTTTTGGTTCATGAGGTAACTCTCTTCCGCCTCAAGTTGGTGCATGAGTTGTTGAGGTGGGTGCTTGGGCAGGAGTTGGTGGCTGTTGTGAGTTGAGTTGTTGCCCTAGTATGTTTCATAATCATAAGTGCTTTTTTGCCGAGAAACATTGGCAACTCAAAAAACAAACATTGGCACCTCAAAATTATAAAGGAAAATTCATCAAAGAATCAAATAAATGAAATAGGGATGTTCATGGTGGGGTGCAAAAACTCCACATCCCATCTTCCCATAGTCATACCTCTAAATTAGTCAAAAGAAAAATAAAAAACATTCTTGTTCGTCTCAGAAAACAACAGGAAGAAATTAAAATCTTGGAAATGCACAGTGTTGCATATCTTTTTGGTTCTATCCTACAACAAGACTCGTATACATTTTTTGTATATGTTTGTCTCTGTCTTATTCTCAAGGGCAAAATGGCATCCCTTCCTTTTCCCTGTGGCTCGGGATGGCGAAGTGCCTGAGGCTGCCAACCTCCTCCTTGATGTACCCTTCGCACAGGAACGTCGTGGAGAAGCTGTCCTCCACCGTCCTGTCCACGCCGTGCACCATCACGTCCGTCTCGCCGCTGCCCGCCCGCCGCGCCCGCGCCGCCATCCCGGCCATGTATATCGCGCCGCCCACCCTGCCCGGCGCCTCCGGCACCCACCCCGCCGGCGCGTCCACGATGACCACGTCCCACTCCGTCTCGTAGAACGTCGCGGGCAGCCCACGCATGGCCAGCTTGCACGGAGGGCGCTCAAAGTGGTCCGCCGAGAGCGCGTGGTCCTTGGGCGGGGAGGCGGTGCAGTCGAGTGAACTGCGGAGCCCGAGGAGCTCGTCGGCGTCGGCGAGAGTGATCTGGTACGCGACCTGGTGGGACTCGAGGCCGAGGCCAGAGTGACGGGCCGCGGCCTCGGCGATGGAGGCGGCGTCCTCCTCGAGGAAGGCGGTGCGGCCGCCGTGGTTGAGCGCCGCCCAGAGGGCGCTCTCCGGGCCGAGGCCGCCGAACACGAGGACGTTGCACGGCGCGCGCCGCTCCAGCAAGCGCGCGGTCACCGCGAGCTCGGCCGCCGTCTGCCGCAGCGCCTCGTTGGTCGTCGCGTAGTAGACCAGCGCCTCGGCGACGGCCCCGGGCAGCTTTGCGCACCCGCGCTGCTGCTGCTGCTGCTGCTGCGTGTTCTGCCGGACGGACACTGGCGGGGGGACGGAGGCGGCGCCTGAAGGTGATCTGGCGTGCGAGGCGGAGAGGGTGCGGAGGGTGAGCAGGAGGAGGAATGCCGCGGCGGAGGCGGCGGCGACGAGGAGGACGCGGCGGAGCGTGAGGTGCTGCCTGAGCTTGGCCTTGGCGGAGACGAGGTGGTTCTTGAGCTTGGCCTTGCGCGCGAGCGTGGGGCTCGTCATCGTGTGTATGCCGTGTCAACACTTCAGACTTCTTTTGGCTATGAATTCTTGTGTGGTTTGGTTTGGTTTGGTGTGGTGAGGTATATAGAGATGCTTGAAGGAGCAGCAAGGTGCGAGATGGTTGATAAGGACAAGAGGCCTAAAGTTTGGTGGGCGTTTGTTAGATCTCCCTGGTCTCTGTAGGTGTTCAGTACTTCTGATTTGTACTTCCTAGTCTGCAGGAGAAAAGATGTGTACAGACATATAAATAGGGGATTCAATTGTCTTTGCAAGTGTGTAGGTTCTTATCGAGTTCAGATTGAATATTTGAAACGACTTATAATCATGGTTCTCAGTATCCCGATACGTATCTTAGTATCTTACGATTCTACGATACTACTGTGCCTAAACGATACGTATCGTGATGGTACCTTAATCTGGTAGTATCTAACTCGTATCCCGATATGTATCATGGTATCTTTAGTATCCCGATACAAAAACGATACCATAGGATCCCACGCCTATGATAGAAAATAAGAACATGACATGTGGCAAGCTTAAGATGGATATAAAAAGGAGTTTATATATGCAAGAAAGCAGTCTGCTAGCCACGTTGTGTGTATTAATTTTCATGAACCCGGTCTTTTGTTTTGTGAGTTCCTAATTAGCTAGTATTGTATTATGCATTGAATGAGTTAGTCCATATTTATATTATATAAATATATCATTTCCATGATCAGTCTCGATAAAGACATATAATATCCTTAAAATTCAAATTTAAAACTAAATTTAGATATATGTTTAGGTATATTATTAATATATATATATTATTAAAAATAAAAATCTCATAGTATCGTGATACTACGATATGATTCTACGATACGATATTGCTGATAAGAAAACAATACTACCTAGTATCTCGATACTGAAAACCTTGCTTATAATAGTGAATGGACAAAGTAACAAACATCTAACATACATAAACATACATGGTGACCTCTCTGGTTGATGTGGTTGCCGACCATCTTCATGCGCCGACGCTAAAGAAGCCGCTAGAGAAGAACAATAAAGACGACCATCATCAATGGACAAGAAAAATAGTGTTCGCCATTGGTCTTACGGGGGCACAATTAATGGCTACCCGTCTCTAAGAAAGGGATCAAAGAAATCCTACGAAGACATGCTGAGAAACACACACATTTTCTCACGCCACACATGTAGACACCATTACTTTTCCTCCCCGAGCTTATTTGAATCACCATCACTATCGCCTAGAGCGGAAGCGTCAAATGAGAATGAACACCAATTCATAAGCAATCCATAAAATTTAATTAAGGATCGGCGAATCCATGCGCCACCACATCAGAGCGAGCACACCTATCTCCATAAGACAAGTGAACCTACGGAAAACTAGAATCTTCACCCCCATCCACCATTGTGGCATTGTGATTTGTTGCTGGTCGATCATCCTGACATTGTCACTGGATCCACTGGGAAGGCGACGGCTTAGAGTAATTTCTGTCAATGTTTTACTTTAAATAAACAGTGTAACATAAATAAAAAATGCGAGTGTTAATGGGCTGCACCAGTGGACGGCCCATTATCGTGAGATTCCGGCGTTGCTTGGATCACGGCCCATATGTCCGATCCGGCCCGGACAAGACTCTCCAATGGGTCATCTTCGATCTCCCCTTCTGGGAGAAGACCCGAGACCATCCCAGTTCAACACGAACAGACGAGACAGGGAGAAGGGGAAGAGCAGAGAGGGTAAGGAGATGGCGACGGCGAAGAGAGGCGGGGGTCAGAAGGGGCTCCTCTGGAGGCTGCCGGAGGTCACCTCCAAGGAGCTGGGAAAGATCGGCCCCGCCTTCGGCCTCGGCATCGGCTGCGGCGCCGGTGCCGGAATCGGCTTCTTCGGTGGTAAAACTCTCTTCCTTCTCCTTCCCTTGCTGCGCCTCTCCTTGGTCGATTTTGCAACTCTGAGATGCGCCTGTTCTCTACGGTTCATAATATTGCTGATTGCCAGTGGTTTTCCTGTCCGGATTATGTCGGGTGCCGGGGTTAGTCAGGATGGGATTTAATGGAGCAGGGGTAGGGTTCGCCCTAAGACTAGTCTGGTCAGAGGATCAGAGCAGTCTCATTATGGAGGGATACGTACTGCGGTTCTTATGGAAAGAACAACAATATGCAGATGGAGTGTAACTAAGATGGGTTTGTACATATACAATGACTGAAATAGAAATAAGCATACAGATGGTCATACCAGCTCTCACACCGAATAATCAATACCAATGTTCGATGTATTTCAGCAGCCTATACTGCGAGTACACCTAAACAGAAGCGAACATGACGCCAAATACAATAGAGCTCAGGTAGCTAGTTATACTTCAGCACAATAATTTCTGGTTTTGGCATGCATTAAATGATCAGCCAAAAAACTAAAAGCAAAAACGAAGGAACTACTGGATGGAGGATGTACATACCTGACTTAACTTATGACTACAGTAAATCTGAAAAATAAATGAAAAATGCTGGTGAACTTAATTCATCAGCAAGGAACTAGTATGGTCTGTGCAACAGTTTGCGATCTAAGATAAGTGAACATGATAAAAACTAGGAGTTAGTTCAGGCCGAAGCTTGCAAGTTTCAAGTCCACACTACACAACATACCAACCGTTGCAACATACACATAGATAGTGATTGTGATTCAAAATAGAGAGGGAGGATGGGCAAGGTATAAGACAACAGGGCATCTAAACCAAGCAACTGGTGCATGCATGATCAGCAAGTAACTCTGTTCTTACATTAATGACGATGTACAGGGAAACAGATCGCCACATGAGTACAATTAACCAATTCAGAGGCAGAATTTACTTACTACTCCCTCTGATCGGAAATAAGTGTCAGTGATTTTGTACTAACTTAGTACAAAATTTGTACTAAGTCAGCGACACTTATTTCCGATTGGAGGGAATACTATGTAACCTACACAACCTAAGTAATGCTTCCCATACCGAGACCAACCAGATAATGATCGATGAGGACAAGTAATCAAGAGGTATCCAACCATCCGATCACAGTATTCTACACGAGCAATCCATATGCACTGATTCCATGACAGGTGTACTCGAGTCAGAGCAAGCTCACGGTGTCCTCAGTCCTCAACCCTACACCACAACAGATAAAGAATACTCATTAGATCTGATCACCTGGACAATTTGTCGAGCACCTGACAACTGTCATGCATAAACGTAATCAGGAACCAGGAGCAGCCCGCGCACCACCTCGTCCTCTCACAACTCCTTCGATGGAGCAGCCACCCGCAGCCTCTTTCTTTTCCTCTCCTTAGAAACTGCCTCTTAAAATTGTATTTTTGTAGGTACTAATTATAAAATGCCTTTAAAGTATAGTTTTCTGTGACTCTGAAAAAGTGCCCTTAAAAATCAGACGCGACATAGCGCGAGACATCATCGTTACCGGTATCGACCCTGCCGAAAAAAGTTTTCACCGCGAATGTCTCACACGACCACCCCACCACACACGGAGAGAGGGTATAAATCTTATTTTACTACAAGTGGATATAAATCTGAATGCATCTTTCCGGCAAGATCGTGTTTTACCCTCTCATGCAAGATTGTATAAATATGAGTATCTTCTGCTACGGGACACTGGACTATACCAACAATCGTGTGGACGACCAGACGCGCCCAACAATACAGGCATTCAGAAAACACCAAATAAGCATGGTAATACTTTAGATGTAGAAAACATGTAGAGACAATTACAGATGCCAATAACAGAAGCAAAAAAGTATAACCGTACTTCAGAAGTACAAATTACAGAATAGGCATTTCAGCATTGTGCGGGACTGTGAACATATATGTGCTTGCATATCAGGCTCGTGGAGTCTTGTACCATTCGCCGATGCGGCGCCATTTCATTAGGATAGCACCTGCGAACCCAAAGCCATATCCCAAACCAACAAAGAGAAACAAAATGATATCAACATGGCCTGAGGAATTGCTTCCACGTGCCTCAATTGGACCACCTGTCCTACCACACTGTATGGACAAGGGAGCTCCACATAATCCTGTATTCCCTTCATATGAATTGTTCAGAAATGTTCCAAATTGGCGCATTTCTGGAATTTTTCCCACCAATTGGTTGTTGGACAAATTCAAAGTGCCAAGTGAGGTCAGGTTTGTCAGTTCCTCTGGAATCTTCCCAGAAAGTTTGTTTGAAGATAGGTCCAGTGACTCCAGAGAAGTCATACCGCCAAGTTCTGGTGGAATTTCTCCTGTAAATGTGTTGTGTGAGAAGTTCAGTCCATGAAGTTGAGCAAGGTTTCCAACAGATTCAGGAATGACACCCCTGAATGCATTATCTGAGAAGTCGACCATTGTAAGAGTGGTCCATATCTTCTCGTATGTTATGTATTGCCCTTTGAACGTTATGGTGACAATATCTTGATAGTATCCTGTCAAAATATGAGGTTTGATAATGTCTTCTGTGAAATCAGATCCTTTGATCATAGATTTTAGCTTATCAAACCCTTGTGAGGTCAGATTGCCTGACAAATTGTTTGATGCAACATCAATAATATGCAGACTTGAAAACTGTTCATAGTTGTTATCTCCTGGAGGATTTCCTATTGAGCCATAGAGCTGGTTGGATCTCAAGACAAGAACGCGAAGCTTGCGAAGCTTCCCTAACCAATATGGAAAAGAATCGACAATTTGATTGTTACCCATGTCAAGGAACTCCAGGTCTTTGCAATTAGTAAGCGAGCGGGGCAAATGGCCTTCGATCCTATTTCCGTTTAAATTTATTGTCTGGAGAGCACATCCCTTCTCAACATTTAGAGCTAGTCTTCCTTCCAAGTGATTGTTCTTCAAGTTCAGTATCCCGAGATGACGATTTTCTATTAGACAAGATGGAATGGTTCCACTGAAGCTGTTATTTGACAGGTCCAGAACTTGCAGCTTGCTTGTGTTGCAAATAAACTCAGGAATCTTTCCACTTATCCTGTTATTTGACATCTTAAGGTAGGTGGTTTGGCTAAGGCATGAAGTGCAATTTTTCGTGATAGATGAGAATCTATTGTTTGAGTAGTCCAAGAACTGCTTTCTAAGGCTACTTGGCTTCAGTGGCATAGGAATCTCTCCCTGAAAACTATTGAAGCTAAGATCAAGACTAATCAGGTCTTCTGTAGGAAGGAAAGATGAAGAAAGTTCCATACCGGAAAACATGTTATGTGACAAGTTTAAATATTGAAGTGTACCACTCCAGTTGTCCCACATCCACTTGGGTATATTGCCTGAAATATGATTACTTGAAAGATCCAAGTAAATGACATGCAGAAGCTGCAGAGAATCAGGAACTTTAGTTAGACCACATGATGTTAGGACTAACACTTGAAGTCGATGTGTGAAAGGAAGTGCAAAGCCTTCTCCATCTGTCACTGACAACCTATTGTTTGACAGGTCTAGTGCCCGAAGATCCTCTAATCTCAAAAATGAACTGAGCTCTACCCGATCCATGAATTTGTTAGAGCCAAGATAGAGCTCGTGGAGACTTTTTAGTTGAAAGATTGACTTTGGTATTGATCCACCCAATTCATTGTCTGAGGGTTCAATCGAATAAAAAGAAGATGAAGTAGGAAAGTCCTTTAGCTTGCCAGAAAGTCGATTTGATGAAAGATCCAGCGTTTGTAATGCTGGAAGAGTATATATAAAATCTGGTATTTTCCCTGAGAATAAGCAATAGTCCGGTTAAAATCCACCGTAATCCTTATTTTCATTTGCATCGGAAATTAAGTACAGGACATGATCTACATGCATAACATAGTGACTTCATCGTGGGTGCTAAGCTCGACGTGATTAAGCATGTAACGTTCAAATGCCTTTCGTAGCATTTTAACAAAACGGTAAATACTTCCTATTAACATATGGGACACTCCCCCCGCAAAAAAAAATGGCACACTGTTTTTTCGAGAATACACCCTCGGAGGTGTATCATATTTCATAGAAGTAGAGGCTAAGACGGCCGGTATAACGCCAAAAACACTACCCGATATAAATGCAACGCCACACGGTTTACAACATAACCCACACACCAAACGACAACCAAGAATGGCAAGGAGGCGATACACCGAACTACTATGCCACGTCACAACTGAAGAAGGAAGAAGGAAGCTTCACGAGACTGACTCAAACTCCGGGAAGACACAAGCCAACGCACTGCCCGCCCATAAGCGCCTAGGTCGGCGAGAGAGCGGCGGGGCCAAACCCTACCGAAAGAGGCGTCGACCATGAAGCGCTGCTGACAGTGTACATAGCGCTCTAGGAGCCCACACTCTGAGCGGTGGCCACTATTGACTCCAATTATCGCACCAAGGAGGGAACGACGCAAATGCGCCGCCGCCGCCCGATCCAAAGGCCGGATCAAGGGTTTCCCCTGGTGGTGCTCGAGGCAGGGAAGCACGGGCAAGGCCATGAAGACGCCTCCATGGCTGTCGCCGTCGTCAGCTCCACACAAGGATTTCTCCCCAACCATGCTGTCAACCCCAACGCCCATGGACACGCTTCAAGGAGCCTCTTTTGGTCACACTGTCATGAGAAGCTAGCCAAAGATGTCATCGGTGGAGGAGAGTTGACCATCGTCTCACCATCATAGATCGGGGGGATGGGCGGTGAGGACCCACCCCACCGCCTCCTGGCAGGCCGTTGGCACCACCATGGTGCCCGGCAACCTGCGCAACCAGGTGCCATCGCACCACCTGCTACCACAACCCCAACTCCCCAGGCCTGCACGGGCCTAGATGGGCCGTGGCAAGCTCACATCCATGCCCGAGGCAGTAGATGCGCCTCCTCCACGCTGAGGTCATGAGATCTCCGTCACCGCCTGGGTCGCGCTCGCCACAGGAAGCCACGACACCTCGCCGCCAAAACATGCCGGATCCACACGCCACCGCCGTCAGAGAGCCCCGACACCACCACGCGAAGGAGTGGCCCCGCCACCACCGTCGTCCCCGGCCATTGTCGGCGGTGACCCTGGCGGCGGTGGAAAGAGGGAACGGGAGGAGGAAGGGGACCTTGGGCCGCCGGGGATGGCCTCCGCCCAAGCCGCCTAGGATAGGCAACGCGGGGGTTGAGCGGGTGTTGTGGACGTCGGCATGTTATATAGCACACCGTATATCAGTGAATCACATAAAGTTCTAATGCACCATAACATAGACAGTACAACAGAAATGTGATTTAAATGCAGTAACTTGTCTCAAAAATCAAAACTCGTAGAACCATCAGGGTAGTTACATTGTGGATATGTGGCGAATATGAATGTTTTGATGATATGTGGACTTACCACTTAGATGATTCGAGTCAAGGTCCAAAACAGATAATTGGGTTAAATTAGCAACCCAGGCTGGTATTCTTCCAGAAAATCCACAATCCCAAAGCCCTAAGATTGTCAAATTCTTTAGATTCTCAATTGCTGATGGTATAGAGCCAGAGAAGATGCAGTCATAGATTTCCAAGCTCGTCAAGCTCGTAAGATTGCCAATCCAAGATGGCGCTCTCATGGAGAAGTTGCTGCTGAAAATTTCCAAATTTGTTAACTTCTTGAGGTCACCAATCCAGGAGATCTGGGACTCTGATCCTAACCAAGACAAATGCAACTTGTGCAAAGTCACAAAATAGGATGGATGAAGTTCCCCGATGTATCTGTACTTCCCATCAAGACTTAGCTCCTCGAGCGATCTGAGACTGCTAAAGGACCTGGGGTTGGTAGTAGAGACATTTGTTCCTTGCATATTCAGTATCTTCAAGGAGCTTCCATTCAGAAAATCTGGTAGATGGACCAACATGTTTGGATTGTCGGACACATCAAGAACGCTCAGTTTTTTGAGTTTAAAAACCCCTGGAGGAATGAGCCCATCAAAATTACAATCACCAAGTTGAAGAACACTTAGACCAAGGAAATCTGCAAAAAAGTCCGGAACTGCTCCAGATATATAATTGCCATTGAGGTTGATGTGATTAAGCGAGCGAAGTCTTGAAAGGGAGTGATCAATGGGACCACTGAGGCCACAATCCTCCAAGCTGAGAATCTCAAGATGGGGAACATGTCTAGCCAGAGCATTACACCACTCTTCTCCACTAGTGGATATATCCACCGAATCTAGGTAAAGCTCCCTTAGGTTGCTGAGGTTTGCTAGCAAGGCCGTAAAACCCCGTTCCTGCAGCACCAACATATTCTCAGAAAGAGTACTGAAGTCTTCATCAAAATAGTTGGAGAGGTCAAGGGAGAGGAGACTTGTGAGGTAGCCAATGCTGCTTGGAATCTGACCGTAGAGGCCTGAATGAGAGAGGTTGAGGTAGGTGAGCAGAGAGAGCCTCTCAAACCCGACGGCCGGAAGGTGTGACCCGCCAAAGTTGTTCCTGCTGAGGTCGAGATGATGCAGTGAGGTGAGGTTGAAGAGTGCCATGTTGATAGCTTGGCTGTACAGGCCTCGACCGCGGAGGCTAAGGGCAGTAACCTGGCCGGAGGAGTCCTCGCAGCCAACGCCCTCCCAGAGACAGCAGTCGGTGCCGTCTTGCCATGAAGGGAGGGTGGTGTTGGAGAAATCGAATTTGAATGATTGCTTAAGCTGCAGGAGCGACACAGCCTGGTCTGGAAGACAGTGGACGGAGCTTGCAGCAAGGGTGCCATGGGCAGCACCAGTACTGAATGGCAGATGAATGAACACGAGGAGAGGTAGTATAAACCAGCCATTGGAAGCCATTTCACTCTGTAAATTTGTCTGTCTAAGGCTGGGCTATGTGTAGTATTCGAGGTATATAATGCGCTCGGATTTCCACAGGCTGATGCGAGTTGTCTACACGTCCTGAATGATAGCCGAGTGGTGGGTGTTTCTTTGTGTGAACTAGGAAAGAACGAGAGATTGAGCACCCTAAGTGCTAGTGCTTGTTTTCCTCGGTGCTTTGTAGCTACAGGTTACATCCGTTGTGCAGATCGTGCAAGAATGGAGTTAGTGCGCGTATAGGGGGACAAAGTTAACGAGGAGCGATAGTGCGTTGGCACTTTCCAAAAATCCAAATGGTAAAGCATGGCTGTCGATTTCGGGGAAGACTTGACTCCTGAGTGCTGAGTGTAACCTACTGACTGAGATGGTTATTACTTACCGTTAATTACAGGGACGGATCCAGGTTTTTAAACTTGGGTGTTCATTTTTTTTGGCTAATCTATAAAGGATTCACATAGCAAATTTCAGAACTTTTTCCCCTCCGCTGAAAAAATCATTGAAATTTTCGGAAAAGTTGGAGAAGAAAATACTACACAATTAAAATTATCTATATCTATATCTATATCTATATCTATACCTAATAATAAAGGGAGCAAGGGTTCCATGGTTTGGTTTGGTCTGTTTTTAATTAATTCTATTGTTCATGTAAATTATGGCTACTGCCACCACCAAGTTAGAAAAGCGATTCGCACCTGGCGCCCCTCCGTTCCTTGCCGCAAAACAGGTCGACGGTGCCTAACTAAGCCGGAGTCCGGGCCGCCATTGCCGATGAGGTCCCCTGCGCGACCGACGCTGCTCCCTTCCCCTCCCTAGACTGGCCGCCAGCACATCTGTAATGGGAATTAACTGTTCACACATTTTCTCGCTCTCCCCGTACCCAGCTCTGCTTGGGGACACATCGCCCGGCGGGGAGGCAGAAGCGGCGGCCACACCATCATGCTGCCTCCTCTCTCCTGTCGCGATGCCCGTGAGAGAGAAGGATTGACCGAACCACCATGCCTCCTGCTCTCTCCTGCCGGTGGAGCTCAACCACCTGCATCACAAGGATGTTGTCCACTGAATGCGGCAGCGGCGTCCATGGGGGGCAACGGCTTTGATTGGCTGGGCCACTGAAAGTTTCGGCTGTTCGCCAGCGCCCTACGACTCCTGCGAACCATTGCATCGTACGCATCCATGTGCGGGGCGTCACTCTTTCAGGAGCCTGACAACTCTCTTGTCCACATCTTGCCATGGGAGGCGGAGGGAGCTCGCTTGATCCAGTCCCCGGGAGACTTGCTAAAGGAGGGAGAGAAGAGGGATCGGTTCGCTGCCTTACACCACAAGTTAGCACCTCCGTCCCCTGCGTCAGGCGATCTGTTCTCCTCTTCATGACCACCAGCTGTTTGCCTGTCTCTTGCGTCCCCTTTTCAGTCCATCATACTATCCCAGTCTCCCTCTTCACTGATTCCAGAGCGACCGCCAAGTGTTTGATGTTATGCTCGCAAGTGTCTATTTCTTTGTAGTATGCTGACGATACAATGATTCTGATTCAGAACACTGAATTAGGTTTGATCAGCCTTAAATTCAATCTGCTTTGCTTTGAGCTATTGTCTGGAATGAAGATCAATTTCCATAAGAGTGAGGTCATTGTCATGGGCTCTGAGAACGAGGAACAGGCCAGAGTGGCCAGACTTCTCAACTGTAAGCAGGGAAACTTTCCCTTCACTTACTTGGGCTTCACCATGAGTGACAGTAAATTGACAATGGCAGATATGGAACCCCTGGTGGCGGCGGTGGCCAAGAAAGCAGCGCCATGACAGGGGAGATTCATGTCATCTGCGGCTAGGCTCACCTTGGTAAATGCTTGTCTCTCCAACTTGCCTCTCCACACCTTAGGCTTATTCCTCTTGGCAGACGGGACCCATGCAAGCTTTGATAAGCATAGAAATAGATTCTTCTTGGAGGGACAAGGCAGGAAGAGGAAATATCATATGGTGAAGTGGGAGGATGTTTGCCAACCCAAAAGTCAGGGTGGCTTGGGGGTTATTAATTCTAAAGCTATGAACATTGCTCTTATGGCCAAGTGGATTTGGCGTATCCTCGGTGAGCTTGACTCTGATCTGTTGTGGTTGAGGTTGCTAAAAGCTAAGTATAACGTGAAGGAGTTGTTCTCCTCCAGGTCGGTTGCTCCCCGTTCTGGCATAGCATCCACAAGATCAAGAATCTGTTCAGGAAAGGAGTTAGATTCTCCCCAGGTGCTCACTCTTCCATTAGCTTCTGGAATGATCTTTGGATTGGTGATGCTCCACTCAGTGTGAGATTTCCGTCTTTATTTCTGAAGAGCTTAGAGACGGACTTGACGCTAGCCCAAGCTTACTCTGAGGAAGGGTGGTGGATTCCCTTCCGAAGAAACCTGGACCAAGAGGACATCCAAGCTTGGGGTGAGCTTTGCAGTTTGGTTGAAGATATTGAGCTGGAGGACCGGGATGATCGCATCTCCTGGCAGTGGGAGCAATCTGGGAGCTACTCCTCTTGTTCTATGTATAGGGAGTTGTGTAGGAGACCAGAAGTGCAGGTTACAAAATATATCTGGAACTTTGCCATTCCTCGAAAGATTAAGATTTTCACTTGGCAACTTGCTCGAGGTCAGTTACCGTCCAATGATCAGATTCTTGCCAAGCGTGGCCCGTCTGATGGGCTGTGCGCCCTGTGCGGAGAGGTGGAGCATGTTGACCAAATCTTCTTTCAATGTCCTCTCGCACAATTCATGTGGAGCGGGGTTCGTGACATGCTTAGTGTAAGCTGGAATCCGAGCTCTAGATTGGATTGGTTTAAAATTCTTGATTCTCTTGGTGAGAGATCTAAAAGGATGGTTTGGATTTTTTTCGCTGCCCAATGTTGGGCACTTTGGAATACGCGTAATAAGTTTACCATCGAGAAGAAATTCCCGCGCCAGCCTGCTGATATAATTTTCAAACTCTTGATCTCTTTGCAGCCGTGGCGCCCGCTCCAAAAGCCTAAGGACCTGGTGGCACTGGATGGGCTGATTTCATTGACCAAGGCCTTCTTCGCCAGCACCCACTCTCCTCCAGCGACCTCAAACAGGACCCAGCCTCCGCTTGCCCCAACAACTACCTAACTATCTGGTTCCGGCCTACGTGCTGTGTACTGTTGTAATCCCTTATTATCTAACTATTTGGTAGACTGACCAGTGTGGTCATGTTATGTTGGGACTGTGTTTGTCCTGCCCTTGTCTCTGGGCAGGAAGTGTGTAATCCTTAACTTGCTGTAAACTCTGCTGTGGTGGCTTTATTAATTTAAAGTCGGGCACAGGCTGCCTTCTATCTAAAAAGATGTCTATTTCTTTCAGTTCCTGTGAATTTGTCAGGAGCTTAAGGAATCTTGGGAAGATGAAATACTTTGGAAGACAAAATAAATCAATAGGATGACAAGCGGAAGTCCCCACGATGAAAATTTTGGTTGCACTTTGCTCAGTTTCAGGTATCATGTCTTTCATCAGGCTATGCATGTTGTATTCTGCATAGCTGATAGTTTTTTAGAGAACATATTAAATTTTCCTTCAGCCAATTGAATTTAAGCTATCAAAATAGGCAAGTCCACTGAAGAAATTTTCTCTATTGTTGAATTGCAGGACAAAGTCGCACTACTCACCCACAGAAGGCAACACATTGGCAACCAACTAAAAGTTAGATTAGTATACTGGAGAAGGCTTTGGAGCTTAATCCAGATAGAGAATTTGTTACTTTACCTTCTAAAGTCATATGGTGAGAGAAATAGCATTGAGATATAGTCTGGTAAATGGGAGAGAATACTTATGAAACACCCATACAGTAGTAAGTTGTGGAAAGAATATCTAATTCTTTGCCACGGGGAGTTTTCCAGATTCAAAGTATCGAATACACAGAAGAAGTCTTACACACGTGCAGTAGAGGCTATATCTGCAGATTGCATCCCGTATTGATTGAATGCAAGGGTATATTTTTCATGTCACATTTTCCACCAAGAAAAGCGAGCTTACTGAATGAATGATAGAAAGATCAAAGGAGATTCGCTTACATGCATAGTTCGGCTGTAGTTCGAGCTACAAATACGACTGCACGCAGTTTGTCTTGCAATCTAAGGAGTTCTGAGTATTACAGTGACAAGATTTGATTCTTTCAACTGAAAAGAAATGTAGACTGTACATCTATATTGCAGATAATTGCAATAAGCATCAAAGCATGAAGAACCGTAAATAAGTCCACATGCAGAAGAGGCAGGGCCTTTTGATTCGGAAGATTGATGATGGATATGTTCAGCTTCAGGAGAGGTTTTCTCCGGTGCTCGGCAACTTTCATATTTTTATTTCTTCATGGGCATTGCATATATGTATTTCAGATTCTTTTTCCATCTAAAGGGTTTGAGAGACACCTAATTTGATAACTGGAATTAACGTAGAAGTGACTCCTTTTGCTGCTATATGCAGAGAAGAAAATAAAAAGATTTGTCACATGCGATTCTTGAAGTGCAAATGATCAAATATGGAGTAAAAAAATTTGTCCCGTGAACACCTTGAATGTAAAATGTAAATCTCTCCCAGTCAGACAATCACGCCAACAGGTTGCTGTGTGCGGACGACGTCTAAAATATTTTTAATAAAATCAACCCGTAGCAAAGCATGGGCATATTTCCTAGTAAGATCTTAATCTTAGGTTGATGTTACATACTAGTTGTGCTGAAACTACAACGCCACTGATACATACACTGGTTGCCATTGATACATACAGCTATCATGCATATATATATATAATTTTGTTTGCCAAAAAATTTGGGTGTGCATCTGCACACCCATGACCCCATATGGATCCGTCCATGGTTAATTATACTATGCGCGTACAGGAGTCACCCTGCCCTGCTAGGCTGCTACTAGTTTTTTTTTTCAAGGATACACATCATGGAAAGGGTGTATCGGTTTCATAGAAGAAGTTGCCAAGCGGTTAGATACAACGCTAATCCGAAGACTAGCCAACACACACTACAACCACAACGCAAAAGCACCTCACTCAAACCGAACCACCAAGCCGCGTCTCGACCAACACCGGTCACCACCGAAGAACGACATCTCCAACCGAGCTCTCCTCGCCAACGTACCATCCACCCATTTATTCATCCGCCCATTTATTCATTCAGAGTATGAGGGATACAAACACCCAACGGCGGACTTACAAACCAAACGTGTCGGGCAATAACACTGCTAGACGCGCTAGATCATGAGCTTCCTCTTATAAAGGATCTACCTTCATGAGCAAACGTGGTGTTAAGGAACCTCGCTGCACACACCTTTATTTCATTAACAATATGACTATAACTCCCCAGATTTTGCTCCAATAGTGCTGTGACCACACCCAGGCAATCACTCGCCACTTTCAGTCTGAGTAGATCTAGGTTCTGCGCCAAATGCATACTCTCCCGTACTGCGAGCGCCTCCAAAATCTCAGGCTCGTCTAGGCCAACAAAACAAACTGCAGACGCCCCCAGAAAAACCCCAGCATCAGACTTGGCACCGCCACAGCGGTACCCATCCCTCCGTTACGCAAAACATCGATCGGCATCCACGTTCATTTTTGCCGTTCCCGGTGGCGAAGGTATCCAAGACCTTGGCTTTGAAATATCTTGAGAAAGGTTTGTCCAAATTACAAACCGTTTTCACTTTTGAGATCCTCGCGTTGAGATCTTCAAAACTAGATCTTATCTTGATAGGTTTTGTGAAACTTTTTTCTATACTTGCCGAACTACTATATTTATACTTTTGGTGGTGTACTTGCTACCCGGGGTCTCCGTTGTGCTTGCTTCGTCGGGTGGGAGTTGTACTTGCTGCTGCCCACTTGTATTTTTTGTAAAGTACTAGGAGGATCGATACTTGGAATCACATGTACGCGCGAGGGGGGTACCTTCGTGCGTGGGAGGCTTCGTACTTGGAGCTACCCGGGGGGCTTTCTTCGCCCGATCGTGCGCCGGGGGAGGGAAGGCTTTGGATCGGTACGTGCGGTCGCTCGTACGCGAGACGTGGGACTCTGCGTACGCATGTCATGCCGTTTGGACTCGTCTGGCGTCGTGCGTTGCAGCCACGTGTCGAGCTCTAGTGCACCGTGCGGGGCTACTTTTCCCTTTGCGAAAGTCTGCCTTTTTCTAGTGATACCCATTTATGAAGTGCAGAGGGTGTCACCCCAGTACCCTTGAATGTCCTATTAGGCCCAGCTGCAGACTTCGCAGCCCATTTTGCATCAAGGTGGTAAAGTGACTTCTGGGCCATATGCCTAGCCCAGTTCGGATATGACTGCCCAACAGGTCATCTTCGACAAATTAAAAAAAAAACAAATCTGGGAGACGATCCTTTCCTAAAAAAAAGTATCCGCTTTACAAAAACAAAACAAAAAAAATCTGGGAGACGACCCGGAACCCTTTCAGAGCTTCAGTTCAGCACGAACAAACGCTAGAGGGAGAAAGGGGAAGAGAAGAGAGGGTAAGGAGATGGCGACGGCGCAGAGAGGCGGGGGTCAGAAGGGGCTCCTCTGGAGGCTGCCGGAGGTCACCTCCAAGGAGCTGGGCAAGATCGGCCCCGCCTTCGGCCTCGGTATCGGCTGCGGCGCCGGCGCCGGAATCGGCTTCTTCGGTGGTAAAACTCTCTTCATTCTCCCCCTTCCCTTGCTGCGCGCCTCCTTGGTCGATTGGAAGGTTATTTCAATTTTGAGATGCGCCTGTTCTCTACGGGTCAAAAGATTGCTGTTTGCCCAGTGGTTCTCTTGTCTGGATTATGTCGGGTTCCGGGGTTAGTCAGGATGGGATTTAATGGAGCAGGGGTAGGGTTCGCCCTAAGACTTGTCTGGTCAGAGCAGTCCCACTATGAGGGCTACGTATAGAGTTGTATGGTAGCACTAGATGATCTTGCTGCTTGGTTTCTTGGTAGGAGGCTTGCGGTTTTGCAAATAGTTCTAGTTGAATTAGCTGCATATGCAACATATTTCTTGATGGGAGTGTTTTGGCATGCACCGGCAGTGATTTTAGTTGGTTGTGTCAAATTCAGATAAATTGTCTTGGACGTAGAAGCTTGTTTTGGATACTTATGTCTTGGCAAGTGCCAAGTGGTGTAAGCATTGTTAGCCTTGGATATACATCATTTTGGATTCAGATGGTCTGCCTAAGATTTGTCTTAATTACTGATATTTGCGCGCAAGAGTAGACCAATTTCCTGCACTTGTAAGCGTTTGACAAATATGGTGAATATCATGCTTACCTCTTGAGCTTTCAGAATTTAAGATGCATTCGCAAGTGTTGCGCATTTATCTATTGCCTTCGGGTCTGATGTAAACTGTGTAGCTGGTATCCCCAGCAGGAAACTCTGGTGTAAGACAGTATGGGCTTATTAATTTAAAGTCGGGCAGTGATGCATATCTAAAAAATTTAAGATGCATGACCTAAGCCATTCACATCATGAGACACCATGCATATACGTGGAAAATATCTTAGAGACATGATCTATGGTATGAAAATGTTATCTTATTAAAATGTTAAGAGACCTATTATAAGGGCTGTTCATAGTGTATTGTTAAGGACATCTGGGCTAACTTTTATTCTTTCGGAAATCAACTTTAAAATTCCATGCTCTGTTAAACGTAGTCTGTAAATAAGTAAATATGGTAGTGCAAGCCACACTATTGATTAATTTGAGTAGTTACCTGTTACTACTAAAGAAGACTTCAATAATTTTTGGTGTGCCCCTGTCAAATTGAGACATGGTTTTATCTTTATATTGTAGTTCCAACTACAGTGCACTGCAATCTTGTCTCCCAAGTTCTTAGGCCAGATGTGACAAGTTGTAGGAATATTTCTTGTATGAAATCTGTAAGCTCTAGAAAATAATCCAGCTGCTAAGAGTGTCATCATTGAATGGTATATCGCATGATAAGATCCATTCTTTTGTTCCCTTGTAGTCTGCTGTCAGAAATATAATGTAGAAGAATGCTTGGATATTTATTTCCTAGCATTCAAATAAGCTTAAAGCGATATCATACAGAGTTAGACAAGTTTTGTAATGGCATAAAAAATGTTGAGATCATTTTTCCAATAATACTACCCATCTGTTTGTATACACTTTATTGATCATTTGCATTCTCCTCCCCGCCCCTTCTTCTGCTGCTTATTTGGTTTATTAATGAATGATGTATAACCTTTTATCTCTTTCACGAAAAATGTAGGTGCAGGATTAGGTTATGGATTTCCTGGACTCACTATAGGCTTTGGAGTTGGAGCTGGATGCGGTGTAGGACTTGGTTTTGGTTATGGCTTGGGTAAAGGAATTGCTTATGATGAGAAGAAAAGGCATTCAAATATTGGTAAAGTGTTCCAGGAAGCACCAAAATTTCCTACGTAAGTACTTTGTGGGCATGAAAAATACTTGGTTGGATTATGCCCAGAGTCTTCTGTATGCATCCTATGCCTTGTTGCCTAATTTTGTAATATCTAATAACTTTGGAGTTTTACTGTACTTATTGTTGCTCATGTGATTGAATTTGGAAGACGAGCAATCCGGAACGTAAATTTGGAAATATATTCAACAGACTTAAATAAACAATCTCAAAGTTGATAAAGAAACAAGAGAAATTGGCTTGTGCTTTTATTTTATTTTTTGTACTTAAGTCAGGACAGTGCTAGATGAGATTGGAGGAAGAACCTTAGACAAGTGTGCTGGTTTATGCATGAACTGAAAAGATATATCTCTTGAAGCTCCACACATACTAGTTATCCAAACTGGACTTGATTGGCAGTTTGGCTGTAACAACTGAAAACAAGAGCTTGATTCGGTATTGCAGCGTGAAATGCAATAAGAAGGGACCAAGCGATACCAGAACCAAATCAATTAACTTGAGCTCAGTTTTTCTACATTGGCCAGTATATACACAACATGGCCTTATAAGTTATGCTGTACTTTGATATACTAGAACCACTTGTTCCATCCAAACTAATGGACTATACAAAATACTATGGAAATGCAACATTTGAAGACTTGAATACCTAAAATGAAGTGGAAATATCTTATGAAAAGTGCAGACATACCAAAAATCGCAAAAATTGTTTTCCGCTGGGCATAATGAAGTAACGTTGTGATGTGGAATAATGTGAAGTTGGTCAAAATCTTCAGTCTTGCAGAAAAATAATCCTGAAAGCCCTAACCTGGTGTAAATTTCCTGGAGAAATCCTGATAACACAAACACACTAATTTGTATTCCCTCCGATCGGAAATAACTGTCGGGGACATAGTACAAACTTTGAACTAAGCTAGTACAAAATTGCTGACACTTATTTCCGATCGGAGGACTAGTGCAGATGCTTCACACTACCGTCCCTATCAGGATGATAGCAGTCGAGCAGCAAGATATTTGAAGTGACGTTCAAATATCTGGTGTACACATAGTGTAACTACAGAAATAAACAAAAAGAGCAACACATTCCAAATTATAATACTCCTATCATATTCTGTTATTGTACATCTGACAGCATGAGCTTTACCGATAGAAAGGGCTGGTAGAATGGTACAGAAGACAGTATTCATTCTAAAATCTCAAAAACCGGAGATGTACTATAATGCTGATTGTTTGAGATTTTCTTTTATTTACAACAAAGCTGAATTTTGTATTAGACAAAACTTAATCATTTTTGTTTTGTCATGGTTAAAAGTTGATTTGATTTGTGCCCAGCTTACTCACTCTTCTCTTGGTTAAATGCGTATACGTTTGACTGTATTGTTATGCCTTATATATTTTTGTTGTTGTTTTGTTGTTATATATTTTCGCTAACACAAGATAGTTTAATGTTACTTGCTTCATAGTCTTGAACATCTGTGTGTCTTTTCTGTTTTATGCTGAAAAGAAAGCCACATATCTCGCCCTTGCATGACTTAATCATTTCTTTCTCATGGTTGAAATTTGTCAAGTTTCTAGCTTATGGCATTCTCCACCTCGTATTTGCTTTAGCACACCTGGAAAATTCCTAGTTTGCGTGAAAGAAACATGTGTATGTTCTGCAATGTCACTCACCCTTCCCTCCTGTTGTTTATTTCAGGGACACTGTTGCTGGTTTGTTTGACGAGTTGGTTGTAAACACCAAAAAGCTTGCCACCGCGACTTCAAAACAGATTGAAAAATGGCATTGAGCTGCACCACCATATGGCTGCTGCTAATTCCTATCTTAGATGGGGATTGCCAGTTCATCTTCAGGCATAGGCTATTGCCTCACATTGTAATCTCTTCTTTGAGCGTTCGTCAGTAAGTAGGCTTGTATTTAAGTAGGATTCTGAAACAGTATTACAGATTTCGTGTTCGAAATTCTTGAAATGTTAAACACTATGGTTGTTAGGAAAATAAAATGTCAACCCGGTGAATTCTTTGTTGTGTTCGTTCTCGTTTTGCATGTTAGTTGATGTCGTGTTAATAGAGTGAGCATGACTTGGTGCTGTCAAAATGTGATGGAGTGCTGGGATGTGTGTGGCCTGGAACTGTTGTCTTGGTTTTCTCTCTCTTCTGGTTGGCTCTCTGTTATTCCTGCGTCTCTATCTATGATGTTTGGACCATTTAGCACCTCATGGTTGTTGATGAACCAGATAACAAGTGGCTCTAATGGTGCCACATCAGCACCCTCATCTGCCAAGTCAGCACAGCCTGCCCAATCAAGTCCAAGCAACAGATAGCCCTCCTAAAGACGCAGCCAATCACAGCCGCCTTGGCCTATCCTGCATTGGCCCACAACATCCACCGATCCTCATTTCCTTCCATTTAAACTACCCCACCTTTCCCTCCACAAACGCCCATCACATCCTCCCTTCCTGCTGAGCTGAGCACGCCCTCTGCCATACGCCCCTTCTCTCACAGAACTTTTGGGTCCGAGTCTCTGAGGCAATGGCGGCGCTCGCTCCGACCAAGATGCTCGGCACCCGGCTCAACTTTGCCGGCTCCTCCAGCTACGCCACAGCGGCACCGAGGGCACAGAAGATCGTCTCTCTCTTCGACCGCTTCAAGTCGAAGCCCGCCCCAAAGGCGAAGCCAGCTCCTGTGGCCTCCACAGCGGTAGGCATCGACGACGAGCTCGCCAAGTGGTATGGTGAGTACGAAAGAACCTCACAGGCTCTTATCTGAGATTGCCACTCTTTTTAGGTGATTTGTTCTGAATATTCATATGTATTTAAATCTTTATTCTCTTGTTATCAGGCCCTGACAGGAGGATCTACTTGCCAAATGGTCTCCTTGACCGGGAAGAGGTGCCGGAGTACCTCAACGGAGAGGTTCCCGGAGAGTAAGTCACTGGCTTCCATGTTTCATCTGCATATTCTTAGTCACATTCTGTCACAACTCTGCAAGAGCAATGTTGCTAGCACCATGTTGGCTTCTGTAAACATAAGAAATATATGCATGTGAACTAACTGTTCTGTGTTTCCTTTGGACTTGCAGCTATGGCTACGATCCTTTTGGCCTTGGAAAGAAGCCAGAGGACTTCGCCAAGTAAGTAGTAGTTATCCGCATTTCACGAGTACAGGCCAAGCTGTGAATCTACAGCCCTAACTCTTATCAAATTTCACAATCTTCACGCAGCTAAGCAATCTCATTGGTGCAGGTACCAGGCCTTTGAGCTCATCCACGCCAGGTGGGCCATGCTCGGCGCCGCGGGGTTCATCATCCCAGAGGCATTGAACAAGTACGGCGCAAACTGTGGTCCCGAGGCCGTCTGGTTCAAGGTGCGTAATTTGCTGAATGCTGATCAGCAGTTTTCACAGAACTTCAGGTTCACAACTCTGAAGCTTAAACTCACGGTGCCTCCTACAACACCTTGCAGACCGGCGCCCTTCTCCTTGACGGCAACACCCTCAACTACTTCGGCAGCAGCATCCCCATCAACCTGATCGTCGCCGTCGTGGCCGAGGTCGTCCTCGTCGGAGGCGCCGAGTACTACAGGATCACCAACGGACTGGTCAGTAACAAGAGCACCTGAAATACACTCTATGCATGCCCTGGTTACCGCAGCTAGGCTCCTGCACTTGTCTCCGTATTGACAAACGGTTTTCCTCCGGCAGGACTTTGATGACAAGCTCCACCCGGGCGGCCCATTCGACCCACTCGGCCTCGCCACCGACCCCGACCAGGCGGCGCTGCTCAAGGTGAAGGAGATCAAGAACGGACGGCTGGCCATGTTCTCCATGCTGGGTTTCTTCATCCAGGCCTACGTCACCGGCCAGGGCCCCTACGAGAACCTGTGCGCGCACCTCAGCGACCCCTTCGGCAACAACCTGCTCACCGTCATCTCCGGCGCCGCCGAGAGGACGCCCAGCCTGTGAACTCGCCGTCGCTTTGTCGATGATCAGCTGCATGCGTGCAATGCAGCATGATGCGCTGTGTTAATTTTACCGGGAAAAGTATCAAGAGTACGGATGTGCCGTACGTGTAAATTATCAAGGACGGAAGAAACATGATCGTTCTGATTTCTTATACTTCCCGAGGAGTGCTGCTACACTGCTCCTTCAGTAATTTCTGAAATGGTTTTTATCATCGATAAGAATCAGATTGAGTCTTCCAAACTTGACTAGTTAATCCCTTACCTAATCAACGGTGTCTACCCGTTGTTCCCAACTCGTAGGAGAAACAGCAGATATGGTTCCCTGCCACCCGTCGGCGGTCGGCCACCGTCGATCTGCTTAGCATCTTGTGGCCTTCGGGCCATGGAGGCACGGTGGATCCCGGTCCTTGCGGGCTGGAGGGCTCTGCTTTGAGATGTTTTTTTGATTTTGGTTTGGATTTGTATCCTACAAAGGAAGGCATCGTGCACATGAAAAACACAATTTTAAAACAGAGTTTCAAATTTTGTTTTATAAAATGAGTTTCCGTTATATTAGTGCAAAAAGAGAGCAAAGACAATTAGTTTTGTGAAGCGACAAACCAAAAATGAGGGTCGACATGCCACCACTGTAGTTTTGAAAGTAAGTAGACCTTAAAATATGGACAATTACAGGAGATGATCATTTATCTCGAATGGTAACTAGATACGAATTTATTTTTTAAGTTTCTGACGATTTTTAAAAATCTAAACTGTAGGTATCCTAAATATTAGTCATAATTCTAGGAAGAAATATGGTAAGATATCCTGAAAGGATTATGTGCATAGTGTATGAATTTTTTTTAAAATTTCAGCCCCTTGTAGGGGTGGCCATGCCGACAAGCTTAACTCAAGTTTGAATTGAACTGCAGATTATTAAAAAATAATCAAAAAATGAAAACATTGCGCATGGAGTCATCCTATGTCACCCACTCCTCATGAAAACTACCAAGCTTGCAATATGGTGGTTCTATAAAAAAAAAGTCTTCACAGATGACTATCTAATATATATGGTTTAACTTGGCATTTCTACCAAAGCGACCATGTAAATTGCAAAATATAAGCATACCAAGTGATAATGCGCTCAAAGTTGGCAAATACGTGCATCTTCTCATGGAAAACAACATTTATAAATAGAGTTTCAAACTTTATTTTATAAAAATGAGTTTCCCTTATATTAGTGTAAAAAGAGAGAAAACAAGCATTTGTTTTTGTGAGGCCACTACCAAGAATAAGGATTAATATGTCACCACTGTAATTTTCACAGTAAGTAGATGACGAGGGTTAACTCGACAAATGTCCTAGATGAAGGACTTAGGATCGGGGGAATAGGGCGTCGGATGAACTCGAAGGTAAAGATTAGTCGAAATAAGTGTATATCGAAAGTAAACTTGGGTGTTCAACCTGGCTTGCTTTTAATCTGCCCTACACCGTCCCCTCCTGGCCCCTACATATAGGTGGCCAGGTCTCGAGGATCGGGTAGGTTCCGATACAGATTATAATATCGACATACGGTAAGAACTCGTATTCGACTATCATTACGATTGGGCTTAGCTTAATGGGCCTCAGGGGTACTCAACTAACGGGATCTATTAACTATACCCTTGTCAGTAGCCCCTGAGATTCTACTAGAATTGCAGATTCGGGTTGAATCTCTAATCTTCAAATCTTCGACTTGATCAATTCTTCGATTTCTTCATATCTTCAAATCTTCGACTTGGTCTTTCGACTTACTTTCATGATATTTTTTCGCAAGGGGTTTTGATGAACAAGCCTGACAACTCTGACGGATCAAGAGGTCAGTTAACTGCCGGAAGAGATACTTATCACCTACTTCAAATTCAATCCCCTTGGATTTGAATTTGGGATACCGGTCAAACCCATTCTTTTACCGCATTTAGGACTTACAAAGAATGAATCCCAGTGATTCTCAGGGTACCCAGTGCGTCCACCAGGATTTTCTTCGCGTCGTAGACACAGATACATACCAGCAGAGCGTATCCATGTGCGTATACCAGGCCACACAGGACGGATCCCGGGGTCTTACCTTCGTGACAAGTCACGGCATTCGAGTTACGTTGCGATAACATAACTCGAGAATCTCATGTCGCAGTCAAATTTTGACTGAAAATATTCGGGTTTTAACAACCATAAAACTCGCTCCCGATGGGAGTAACACTCCTGCACTTCTCATACTCTAATGTTTTACCAAGAAATATCGTCGGGTGCGCGCTCAGCGCTCCCGATGGGAGTAGCCCCCGAGGCTATAGTCGAAAAAATACTTTTTTCGAGTATAGGCTCAAAATATAGTGTAGTCCATCATAGTTCAACTCGAGATACTTTAATGATATCCTGTCGTCGAATACGCGTCCATCACTCCAGTTAAATGTTGCATTCAATATTCTTGAAAATATTAGCCCCCAAGGCTATAATCGAAAATCCTTCATATATAATCTTGTCTATAGATATTTGCACTTGTCGGCGCCATCTTTCTTCTTTCTTATATCATCTTCTTTATGACGTCAATGAGTACGTCACTCTGTATGAGTGCGAACCGTTTTGTGGGCAGCACTGTAATTTTCTCGATTTTTGACCGTTAGTGGGCTGCCGTTTCCGCTTCGTGTGCCACTTCTCAGCCCACGATCCTTCCCCCAGAAGGTATATAATGGGCGTAGTGGGGGATTTTACTATTTACCAGCTCGTTCCCTCCACCGCCTCCATTGCTGATCTCTTCTTCCTTCTCCTCTCGCGCATAGCCCCCAAGCGCACCGCTTTTAGATGCCCGTGAAACACCTAGCCACCAAGAACACCATGGCCAAGACCTCTTCCGCCACCAGCTGGGTGCGCTCCGCCATCACGAAGAAGGAGGTGGAAAAAGCCAGGGCGGACGGCCTCATCTCCGCCCAGGATTCCATCAAGTTTCCAAGCACTGAGCGGATCCCGGAGCCCCCGAGCGGTTATCGGGTAATATTCCTTGCCTTCCTCCTCCGCGGCCTTTCTCTTCCTGCCCACGAGTTTCTCCGTGGGCTCCTCTTTGTCTACGGTGTGCAGCTCCACCAACTCACACCAAACTCCCTTCTTCACATTGCTTGTTTCGTGACTCTCTGCGAGTCATTCTTGGGCATTGAGCCCCACTTTCTTCTCTGAAGGTCAATTTTTCGACTTCGCCCCAATGTTGCTCTGGCTAGAAAGCCTGAATTGGGCGGAGCCGTTGTCTCTGTGCGCCCTGAGGCGCAGTACCTCGAATTTTCCTTTGCCGCATCTGTCCAGGGGTGGAGAACCAAATGGTTCTACATCAAAGATCGCAAAGCCTCCCCTGAAGACCAATATGGTTTAGCCCCTTTCAAAGCCTCCAAGGAAGTAAAGAAATTGGCGTCGCGGGATGCGCTTCCCTCAGATGCGGAGATAGCACAAGTTCTTCCTCTTCTATCTCGCATTCAGGCTTTGAAAGGAGGCCAAGGAGGAGCTTTGTCGGGTATCCAACTCATGGCATTCTTTGTGCAACGCCGAGTTCAACCCCTGCAGCACCGCCTCACCAAGCTTTGGAGTTACTCTGGCTTGGAAGATCCTACTCGCGTCTCTGAAGATTTGATAGAGAAAAAAGATGTCGACAAGCGAGTTAGGAGCCTCACCAAGCTCACCAAGGATCATGCGGTTGCTAACTTGACCGCTGACTACTTCGACTCCGTGCACCCTCTGCCCGAGGTATGTATCTTTGTGTTCACTTGTTGTCGAATTTTGTTTGCTTCGACTTGCGTTGTTCTTTGCCTTTGTACTCTGCTGACTTATTTATATGCAGGGTCACCAATTCCTTGTTTCGCGCCCTCCTCTTCCAGAAGCAGGGCCCCTTCCGGCTGATCTGGCCTCGTCTATATCTGAAGCCCCCAAGGCTGATGAGAATCAGGACGGAGATGATGCCGAAGAATCGGAAGAGGAAACTAGCTCGTCAACATCTCCTCCCCCCGTGCTTGCTGAAGATGCTGGTGTCGACAAGAAGAGAAAGCGAGTCGAAGAATTTGCTTCTTCGAGTTCTGCAGCGGCTGATAAGGCCTCTGTTCCTGCAGGAGATATGGAGTACTTCGACCTCCTGGCATCATAAGTGCTTTATTCGAGTTCTTCAATTGCACCTCTCTTGCCTTGTTTCCGTCGTGTTACACATAACTTATTTTCTTCGTGTAGAGATGACGAAGAGCCGCCAATAGATGCTACGGCTACTCCTTCAATTCCCCCTGTAGTTGATGATGAGCCTCCTGCCCAAGAAATTGCGCATAGGGTTACCAGGGCCTCTGTCAAGAAGGTTCCTGCGCCCCGAAACCTCAAGCGCTTGAAGAAGGCAAAAGAAACCGACGTTGTTCTTGAGGCCCATGCATCGACGCTTTCTCCCAGTGATGTAAGTAACTTCTGTTGGCTTGCTCTCTTTGCACTCATTTATGTTCTTACACGTCCCTTTTTCCCAGGCATTGTTGCAAAGATTCGTTGCCTTGGGCACTGAATGTGCTGAGTACCTAAAGGTTGCGAAAGCTTCTGAAGGTATACTTTTGACATCCAGTCATTACTTTTCTTCTGTGCTTATCCTTTGTTGTTTATCTGACTCCATTTCGTCTTCTTCTGTAGCTGCTCTAGCAACAGCCAATGCTCGAATTGCGTCGCTGGAGGCGGAGCTCAGTGCTTCGCAGAAGGCTTATGATGTTGCGGCCGCTGCTAAAGCGAACGCTGAGAAGTTGCAGAAATCTGCGCTTAGTAAGGCGAAGAAAGCTGAAAAAGCTTTAGCTGATGCCAACAAGGAGCATGCTCAGCGAGAGCAAGCCGTGACAGAGCGTCTTCGCACAATGTCTGCTGCTGCTGAGGGTAAGTGCTTCGCCTTGTCTTCTATTTCGACTTCTGTTGCACTGTTATACTTATTGACACTTTTCTTTCCTTTTCTGTCTTTTATTGTGCAGTATTTACCGGGGTATCTTCGTCGTCCCTGCAACCGGACGATGACCCTCTGATGACTGCGGTTAACCTACTCGAGGCAAACTGGATATCTATCTAGGAGACTTTTGAGTTAGTTAGCCGCGTTCTATCATGGCTGTTCGTCGGGTTGTGGCCGAAGAAGAAAGCAGAAGTTCCGAAGGACAACTTGGGCAAGCTTGCCAAGGCTTTCGATACAACTGAAGACCCCACCCTCCAGCTTAAGGGGCTCTCTCTGAAGCGTGGTGCTGAGGGTGCTATTGCACTTTCTTTTGCCCATGGTGCGGACTTCGACTGGGAGAAGGTGAACTCTTCCCATGGCCGCACCCGCGATGAGATGAAGGCTTTCTTCGAGAAGGCGAAGAAGTTGGCGCCCGCGCTGGTGGCGATTATTTCTCCTTCAGCAGCCTCCGCGACATCTGCTGCGCCACCTCCAGCGGCGGAAGACCCTGCGCCTCCGTCGACTATTGGCGAGGAATTTATCATGCCTTCTTCTGCCACGGAGCAGAATGCTGAGGTGGCGTAGACTCGGCCTTCTTGTAGTTTTCCTTTTGTCCTTTTGAATGTAAAAACTTGTAGTCGCGTGCAACCCGAGAATCTTAGTCAAAGAGTTTTGCACTTATGTAAATACATTTCCTTCTTATGAAGTCTTGTGCTTGTCTCTCTGAAATGTTTCTTATTTCTTTTCTTTTGACTTCCAGTCGATGCATACCGATGATCCTTTGACTGGCGGACATGCTCCTTCTGCTGCCCGCACGTTCGGTTCGACGATTTCGTCGCCTCCTAGCCGATGTAATCAGTACGCAGAGTACTCTTCAAGGATTTCTGATCTTGAGTCTCGCCTGACTTTGGCTAAACGTCAAGCACAGATGGCTGTGAGCAAAGCTAGTAAAGCTTGTGGTTATCTAAAGCAAATATCTTCTCTTCATGAAAAGGTTTCCAGTTTGACGGCGAAGATTGTCCATAATGAAGAATGCGAATCTTTTATTCTTGGCATTGTCGAGTCTGCCTGCGAGATGTTGCGATGTAAGTTTTCTTTCGGCTTCTCTTTTCCCTGTTTCTTCACTGCTGTTTTTGTGACGTCCTTTGCTGTTATAGGCACTTGTCTGGATTTCGATGCTGAAGATCGTCGGGTTACCAAGCGAAATGCAGCTTTGGAGAGAATGTCGGCAGGCTGTGAGACTTTGTGGTCTGATCCTCGGCGTCGGAGTGCCATTGTTCTGCTTCAGGACCGTGCCCAACATATTGGCGAGTCAGTTGATGGTTGCCGACGAGCTCTGACAACTATGCACTCTGTCATGCTTCCTCGCAATCCTCTGCCTGCAACTTTCCCGCTTCTTCTTGATACTTTTAGATCCAGCCACCGTATTCATAGATTGATAGAGCTGAACTTAGTGGCAGGTGCCAATTTTGCTCTCGGGTGGATACGCAAGTGGCACCCGAAGCTTAATTATAGCTCTATGTCCCTGAGTTTAGCTCCAGGTAGGACTAGCCTTCGAGTGCATATGGAGAGCACGCTGCAACCTGCTCGAAGGCTCGTGGCTAGGCTGCTGGAAGCGGATGCTGCGTTTTTTCGCGAGTACCACTATTTAGATCCCTTAGGCGTAGATGATTCTGATAACCCATTATTGTAGTATATTTTTTGTATGTGTGGAACGCGAGAGTATTTTATTCCGCGACTTTATGTCGAAAATTTGTTCTCAAAGTGTTATTGTATGATTCGTGCGTTTGCCGCATTTTCTCTTTGAAAGACTCGTAAACTCGAACATGAGGAACGCTTCGTCTTTATTATACTTGTAATGTAAGATACATGGGGTGACCCAAGAGATCCGGCCTGTGACCTGTGTTCTGGATCTAGAGGGCATTGCCCCTGGTATAACTCGTGGCTTTTACTTTTCTACTCTACTTTATCGTTCTTTGATGCTTATGTCGTCATGGCTTTCTCTTCTTCTCCTGTGTCTTTGTCTTCTCCTGATGCTCCTCCTCGTGGTTTCTTCGTCTCGGGCTCCGCAACGCGTCCTTCGAGTAGCTTGACGCCCTCTGTAGTTGTGCTTTTTGCCTTCTCTGCATAGTTGGCTGTCATGCCAAAGTTTTGCGCCATCTTGTGGAACTCCCTGTCGCAGAGATCTGAAACTTCAAAACTTCCTTTTACTGTAATTATTCCTCTTGGTCCTGGCATTTTAAGTACCAAATATGTATAGTGAGGCACTGCCATGAATCGCGAAAACGCGGGTCGTCCGAGGATCGCGTGATATTGAGATGGCCAGTCCATGACTTCGAAGTCCAGCTTTTCTCTTCTGTAGTTTTGTCGGTTGCCGAAGCAAACATTGAGTGCTATTCGACCCAGTGGGTAATTGGCACTTCCTGGCACGATCCCGTGGAAGGAACAATCTGTTGGTTTCAGGAACTCTAACGATATATGCATTGCTCTGAGTGTTTTTGCGTATATCAGGTTAATTCCACTTCCTGCGTCCATGAATATTCTGTCGACATCATACGCGCCGATTTGAGCTTTGAGTACCAAAGGCGCGTTTCCTGGCCGAGGTACTATTATAGGGTGGTCCTCTCTGTTGAACTCGATTGGTTGTTCTGACCAATGCAGATACTCCGTTGTGGCTGGAGGTGCGGTGACTGCTAGGTTGACTTGTCGAGTGATACTCTTTTCTTCTTTGTTCGACTTGGGCACAGGTTGTATCATTGCTGTGATGTGTCCTTTTGATGGAACGTACCCTTCGTCGTCATCGTGTCCCTAGTTTTGTTGGTCTTGTCCTTGAGGAGCTCCGTTGTTCCCTTGCTGTTTTGTCAGAGGATTGTTGCTTCCTTCAAATCCTTGTCGCCTTGCCTTGGTTTGCATGTTTAGTGCTGCCTCTTGTAGTTTTAAGAATGTTGTGCAATCTTTCATTGCATGCCTTGATACTCGCTTCCCATCGACGAACGCTGAGTGTATATGACAAGGTCCGTTGAGCATATCTTCTGGCGACGGGTTGTACTCTCTGGGTTCTCTCGTGGGAAACTTTTTATAGTCCTCTTTTCCGTAGCTTCGATATCCCGAGCTTCTGCGAGCACTTCCTTGATAGCTGTTGTCTTTGTATCCTGCGGCGACTTGGCTATGGGAGTCGTAGTTGTCGTAATTTCGGGACCATCTCCTTTGACTTCCATATCTATTTCTTCTATCGTCCTCTGGGGATCGCGTTCGCTTGTTGTTGCATGCGTCTTCTCCATCTGCAAATCTATTTGCTACGTCCATGAGGTCTGACACTGTTTTTGGCTTGATTCTGCCCATCTCTTCGACTAGGTCTCTTCGCCTTAATCCAATGATGAACGCATCTATTGCTCTTTCGTCTGAAACTTCGACTGCCGAATTTTTGATAAGACTCCATCTTTGAATGTATGCCCGCAGTGTGTCGTCGCGTTGTTGCACACACGCTTTGACTTCTTCTTGAAGGGAATATGCCTGAGAGGCAATAATAAAGTGGTTATTATCATATTCCATGTTTATAATAAATGTTTATTTCTCATGCTAGAATTGTATTAATCGGAAACATTAATACATGTGTGATTAATAAACCAAAAAGGTTCCTAGTAAAGCCTCTCTTTTATACTAGCTCGTTGATTAACTGATGATCAAGGTTTCCTGATCATGAACATTGGATGTTGTTAATAACGGGGTCATATCATTAGAAGAATGATGTGATGAACACTCACACCCATAGTATGAATAGCAAAACGATCAAGTCATCAAGTTCATTGCTATATCAAACTCATACGAAATAGTTCTAATCCTCAGACCATGAGATCATGTTAATCACTGATACCGGAAGAATGCTTTGATGATATCAAACGTCACACCGTAATAGGGTGATTATAAAGGTTGATTTGGGTACTCTGAAAGTATTAGTTGAGGCTCATGGATCAAGAGTGGGATTTGTCCATCCGGATGACGGAAAGATATTCTCTGGGCCCTTCTCGGTGATATTGCATTGGAATCGCTTGCAAGCATGTGACTAGGTCACATGAATGCATTATCACGGAACGAGTAAAGAGACTTGTCGGGAACGAGATCGAACTAGGTATGGTTGATACCAAATGATCGGATCTCGGACAAGTAATAATATCGCGAGACAAAAGGAATTAACTATATTCGTTACTGGTTCACACGATCACTAGTTCATCGTTGAGTAAGTGGGAGTCATCATGGATTTCCAGATCCCGCTGTTGATTATTGATCGGAGAGGAGTCTCGATCATGCCCACGTTATTCACGAACCGTAGGGTGAGACACTTAAGGTTCGCCGTCGTTTTTGAGTGGATACGATACTCCGATCGAATTACAGGGTAGCATAAGGGTTGTTTCAGAAAAGCACCGAAACTATTTCAGGATATCGAAATAACTCAAGGGTGTATTTGTTAATGTTTGTTAATTGAATGAATTAACAAATATTAAAGAAATAAAAATGTTTTATTAAATCAATAAGTGTGGATTTTAATTAACATGAATGTCATGCAAAATTAAAATGGGGGTTACCTCATGTTGATGAGGGGGTTATCACCATGAAGGGAATGAAGAGGGGGTTACCACCATGAAGAGGAGGAGGGCCTCCTTGGCCGACCACCCCTTGGGGGCTGCTCCTCCTCCCCTATATAAACCCCTCCCTCTCCTCCATGTGACACACTTCTTGATCCTCCCCTTCCCGCATAGTTGCTGCCCAATTTCCGTCTGAGCTTAGCGAAGCTCTGCCGAAATTGTAGTTCGTAGTTCATACACTTGGAGAAGTGTGTGGTGGAGTGTCCGACGGATCCCTTCTTCTGCTGCCCCGATGGACCGAGGGCGTGGAGGAGTCGACGTCGAGCTGTACATGTGACCGAGCACGGGGGCGCTGCCACTTGTGGCGCCGTGCACACGATCTTGTGATCGTCAAGTGAACCACTACGTCGACTACGTCAAGTGAACAACTACGTCGACTACGTGCGTCTTCATCGACTCTCCATCGTCAACGTTTGTGCGGGAACGTAATCCCCGCTTACGGTCATCGAGGGTTAGTCTCCGTTGCTACCACCTCATAGAGTATCTTTGCTAGTTTATGTGTTCTTGCGTAGGAAAATTTTTGTTTTCTATGCTACAAACCCATCAGTGGTATCAGAGCCATCTCTATGCGTAGTTGGTATGCACAGCTAGAACATATGTGGATGTGGGCGTTGATGATCATGTTATTGCAATTTTTTTTTGTATTTTGGATCATAGTGGCATAGTGGGATTGAAGCTGCCCGAGACTAACCTTACGTGACCGCGTTCACGAGACTTGTCCCACACTTGACATGCTTCGGCATATATGGCTTTGCGGGTGCACGTTTCTCCCACTATAGTTATGATCTATTTTACAAAGAGTTGTTAATAGTATTTTTATCACCGTTGTGGTTACATGTTCGTAGATAAGAACGGTTCTTCCTAGAAAGCCCCAAACCACGTAAAATATGCAAGACAAATTAGAAACGTCTAACTTGTTTTTGCAGGGCATGTGATGTGATATGGTTAAATTGTTTATGTTACAAATTGTATGCAATGATCCTTTTTGTAAGTTATAAACAACCGGCAGGAGCCATATGGTTGTCTTTACATTTAAATGGTCTGCGTGCCGAATATATATATCCAAGTGATATATTGTAATGGAGGGAGACAACCAAGGTGGCGCGCCATGGACCTTGGTGCTACGCCGGTGGAATGATGGAGATCATGCCATGACGCACAAGATGGAGATCGAATGCGTGAAGGACCATATCATATCACATTATATATGCATGTGATGTTTATCCTTTTATGCATCTTATTTTGCTTAGATTTGATCGCGCGGTAGCATTATAAGATGATCCCTCTCACATAAATATCAAGATAAAAATGTGTTCTTCCGTAATATGCACCGTCAAGAAAGTTCGTCGTTTTGAGACACCACGTGATGATCGGGTGTGACAGACTCTACGTTCACATACGACGGGTGTAAGACAGTTTTACACACGCGAATGTTATGGTTCTACTTGGCGAGCCTAGCATGTACAGACATGGCCTCAGAACACGAACCGAAAGGTTATGCATGAGTCATATGGTTGATATGATGAACATGGTGATGTTCGCCTTTGAAACTGTACCGTTGCACGTGATGATCGGTTGCGGTATAGTGAATTTGGTTCATGTAATCACTTAAGAAAACTAAGAGGGATGTTGTTTTTAAGTGGGAGTTCACTTAGTAATTTTGAATTATAGAACTCAATTTATCATGAACTAAATCAAAGTGAATTTGTATAGTTTGTTGTAGGCATTGGCATCCATTTACTACCTTGCGATTAGCTATAATTGAGATAATAGAACTATAGAATTCTGGATGTTAACTTTACGAACTAGTATCATATTGTTTGAATGTCAATCTAAAGTTTAAAGTCCTATTGCAAACTTTTAGCAAACCCTTGTTACTCGATAAAATTTAATAAGTAGTATTAAATCAAGAGTAACAATTCCAGTGTTAGTATCTAAGTATCACACTTGCCTCCATGATCCTTGATATTCAAAAGTTGTTTTTAGTATCAAGGTTATCTAGGAGTTGAAAGAATTGTTTCATAAACTATCATGTGTGGAAGATATTGTGATATCTGAAACAATGTTTGGTTGCAAAGTGATAGAGTATAATTTAGTAAGACACATGTTCTCGTATTGTATGAGAATTTGCGAAGATTAGAGACGCCAGGCGTCCAGATCTCCTAAAAGGTTTAGGAACTAATATTATACTCGCAATTCGTCCTCATGAGCTATAGTAGCTTGATCATGAAAGTTGTCATGATAGGATGAATGGAAGATGTAGGTAAAATGTTTACTACACTAAAAGATTACTAAAGAATGGAATTTGGAAGAACGCCAAATATTTGATAATGGTGATCTACTTCAAAGTGCGAGTCCAAGGGTATTAGTGTTTGACTAATCATGCCTTGAACTATGTGCCATGTGTATGGTGCCACTATTGATGTTGATAGATTCTTCTAGACGAAAAAGAATTGCTAAAAGAGAATCCAAAATTTATTCTGGCGGAAAAGAAAAGACTGAAAATGTCCAGCTCAGGTATATAGAAGATATACATGTTATGGTTGTATTCGTTGCTTGTTAAAACAATGTGGTTCTTGGGTATTTGATACTAAATTGGTTGGTATGAACTGTCATACAACGCAATACAAGAACTACAATGGCCTAATTAACTAGCAAATGAATATCGGATGATTCTCATCGAAAACAAATAAAGTGTTATTGTGTTTCGTTGGAATTAAACCTAGCCTTCAAGATTTATTTGAATAATTGTTATTTTGTTCTGGTATTATGAGAACAATGGTTGTTCAAATTATTACCGCATTCATAAAAGATGAATGAACGCTTATCTTGTTGGAGAAATCACATCCATAACACTGATGCTAAAAAATGTCTTAAGACAAATGATTAGAAGATCACTTATAAGTGACACCACCGTTTAAATCATATTGGAAAGAAAATGTGAAGGAACTCCATATTGATGGAATTCTGGAGCTTTTTGATTTTGAATCAATTGACACTTGTGAGAATTTCCTAGATATGATTAAAACTCCGTTCATAGGCCAAAGAAGAACGGATGACTAACTTATTGGATATTGTACATGTTGATGTATATAGTCCATTATGTGTAGCCGTGTGTGGTGAATTCTTGAACTTCATTTACTTTAACCGATGATTTGAGTAGATATATGTGTATATTTACTTGATAAGGAAGAAGCATGAAATATTTGAATATTGTTCAAAGTATTTCTAGTTGAAGTTGAAAATCATTGTAACAAGAGAATAAAGAATTTATGATTTGATCATAAAGGAAGATATTTGAGTTACAAGTTTAGCAAACACCTAAAAGTTGAGGAATCGTTCCATAGACTTGTATTTCCCAAAACACCATAGGAGTATGGAGTGTTCGAGAGATAAAATCAAACTTTGTTTGACATCGTTGGATCAAAGGTGTCGTCTATAAAACTGCCATTATAATTTAAGGATAAAGCTTTAGAGACTACCGCTTTTTACACTGAAAAGAGCGCCAGCATGATCCATTGAAATGACACCATATGAGATATGACATGGGATAAAACCAAAGTTGTCTTTTCTGAAATTTTGGTATGCTAGGCATATGTAAAATGTTTACAACCAAAGTCGGATAAATACGTCTTTGTAGGTTATCCCAAAATAAATATTGGGTATTCCTCCAGAACACTTAAGACAAAAGTGTTTGTCGCCGAAAACGTCAAGTTTCTTGAGAAGGAATTTTTCGCAAAAAGTCAAGTGGGAGGACAATAGAACTTTGATTAGGTTGTTGAACCTAAGCTATATGTGCTGAGTAGCGCAGCGCTGGGAAGTGTCCCAGAGGCGGCCACAATGTGCATGGCTGTCGTACCTCAAAGGTTGTGGTCACATAGATCAAAGTTCCTATTGAACCGCGTGAGTCGGGTAACAATCAAATAGTTAGATTTGAGAATGAATCATTATTGTTTGACAATGATGAACCGACTGCATGCAAAGAAGCAATGATGGGCCCTGACTCCGTCAAATGGCTAGAAGCCATAAAATCCATGATAGTTCCATACACGAGAAACCAAGTTTATGAACTTGGAAGACCCTCAAAAGGCATGAAGCCTAATGAACGTATTTAGATCTATAAAGACAGACATGGATGTTTAACATCTTTGAAATAGTCAACACATCGTTAAAAGAGTTTACGATTGTGTTCAATGAGTTGACTATGACAAGATTTGATCTTTCATAGCGATATTTTGTCTGGAAGGATTACTGTAGCAACCACTACATATGCCAAGTTTGGTATATGTTAGTTGAACAAATAAGACAACATTCTTCTAATAGAATGGTTACCTAGGACATGTACATGACATGGTCCAATGGGTTTTGTAAATTCAAAGGATGCTAAAAGGCAAGCAAACTTCAATGGTTGAAGTAAGCATCGCGGAGTTGGAATATTCACCGTGATGAAATAATTAAAAGGTTTAGTTTCATCAGATACGATGAATATGCTTGCATTTGAAAGAAATTAAGTGGGAGCGCTGAGACATATTTCCAGTACATTATGTAGAAGACATATTGTTAATTGGAAATGTTGTATCTTTTATTGGCATAGGTTAAGAATTTCATTAAAATGAGATTTCAATGAAAGACTTAGGCAAAACCAAAATATTGGGTCTCGATGTCTATATAGATAGATCGAGGTACCAATATGGTTGTGCCAAAGTACATAGATGAAATATTGAATGAAGTTCAATATGGAAACGACAAGAAAAGTTCTTGTCGCATGGAAGAGGTTGAAACAAGATTCAGGTGTTTTTGACACTTGATGAGTGAAGCCACATGAATGATTTGATCGATCATGTATACCATGATATGTACATATCCAGATATTTCCTATGCTCTAAATGTTATGAGCATATACCAGAGTGATAAAAGTCATAAGATGATCACTGGACAATAGTAGAGATATCCTTATGTGCTTTGGAAGGACTAAGGATATATATTATGTATGATAAAGTGACACATAATTCATTATAAAGTGTTACATTGATACTAAGTTTGTCATAAGATACAAATTAAGTTTATCTCAATTTTAGCTGTATGTTTAGGTGGCACAATGTAATGGAAGGAAGTTCCATGACGGATTTGGATGAGTTCCAAAGTTAAGACATTGTGATGGATTCTACAACAAAGGTTGAGTATATGGCTACTTTAGAAGTAGCAAAAGAGGGCATTTGTGTCAAGAAGTTTGTTATCAAACTAGGTGTAGTTCCAATCTGGCTATTACTGTGAAGATCTATTGTGCGACAATAGTGACAACATGATTTTAGCTAAAGGAACTAAGGTCTCACCAAAGGACCAAATTTATACCCAACTGTCTCATTTGAGAATGAGTGATGCGTAGAGACGCAAAGACATGCAAATACACACAGAACTGAAAGTGTCAGATCTGGAGATCAGACTAACCACATGCAACGCGTACGCATAACACGTGAATGCCATAAGTGTTATATACGCAAGTATCAACTAGATTATTGACTCTAGTGCAAGTGGGAGACTAAAGGGAATATGCCCGAGAGGCAATAATAAAGTGGTTATTATCATATTCCATGTTTATGATAAATGTTTATTTCTCATGCTAGAATTATATTAATCAAAAACATTAATACATGTGTGATTAATAAACCAAAAAGGTTCCTAGTAAAGCCTCTCTTTTATACTAGCTCGTTGATTAACCGATGATCAAGGTTTCCTGATCATGAACATTGGATGTTGTTAATAACGGGGTCATATCATTAGAAGAATGATGTGATGAACACTCACACCCATAGTATGAATAGCAAAACGATCAAGTCATCAAGTTCATTGCTATATCAAACTCATACGAAATAGTTCTAATCCTCAGACCATGAGATCATGTTAATCACTGATACCGGAAGAGTGCTTTGATGATATCAAACGTCACACCGTAATAGGGTGATTATAAAGGTTGATTTGGGTACTCTAAAAGTATTAGTTGAGGCTCATGGATCAAGAGTGGGATTTGTCCATCCGGATGACGGAAAGATATTCTCTGGGCCCTTCTCGGTGATATTGCATTGGAATCGCTTGCAAGCATGTGACTAGGTCACAGGAATGCATTATCACGGAACGAGTAAAGAGACTTGTCGGGAACGAGATCGAACTAGGTATGGTTGATACCAAATGATCGGATCTCGGACAAGTAATAATATCGCGAGACAAAAGGAATTAACTATATTCGTTACTGGTTCACACGATCACTAGTTCATCGTTGAGTAAGTGGGAGTCATCATGGATTTCCATATCCCGCTGTTGATTATTGATCGGAGAGGAGTCTCGATCATTTCCACGTTATTCACGAACCGTAGGGTGACACACTTAAGGTTCGCCGTCGTTTTTGAGTGGATACGATACTCCGATCGAATTACAGGACAGCATAAGGGTTGTTTTAGAAAAGTACCAAAAATGTTTCGGGATATCGAAATAACTCAAGGGTGTATTTGTTAATGTTTGTTAATTGAATGAATTAACAAATATTAAAGAAATAAAAATGTTTTATTAAATCAATATGTGTGGATTTTAATTAACATGAATGTCATGCAAAATTAAAATGGGGGTTACCTCATGTTGATGAGGGGGTTACCACCATGAAGGGAATGAAGAGGGGGTTACCACCATGAAGAGGAGGAGGGCCTCCTTGGCCGGCCACCCCTTGGGGGCTGCCCCTCCTCCCCTATATAACCCCCCCTTTCCTCCATGTGACACACTTCTTGATCCTCCCCTTCCCGCATAGTTGCTGCCCAATTTCCGTCTGAGCTTAGCGAAGCTCTGCCGGAATTGTAGTTCGTAGTTCATACACTTGGAGAAGTGTGTGGTGGAGTGTCCGGCGGATCCCTTCTTCCGCTGCCCCGCTGGACCGAGGGCGTGGAGGAGTCGACGTAGAGCTGTACGTGTGACCGAGCACGGGGGCGCTGCCACTTGTGGCGCCGTGCACACGATCTTGTGATCGTCAAGTGAACCAATACGTCGACTATGTCAAGTGAACAACTACGTCGACTACGTGCGTCTTCATCGACTCTCCATCGTCAACGTTTGTGCGGGAACGTAATCCCCGCTTACGGTCATCGAGGGTTAGTCTCCGTTGCTACCACCTCATAGAGTATCTTGGCTAGTTTATGTGTTCTTGCGTAGGAAATTTTTTGTTTTCTATGCTACGAACCCATCACTTCTATTGATGCTGGCCGCTTGTATGTCGACCTGAAGTTGCTTGTAAATTGCTTTGTGAGGTCTTCCCAGCTTCCAATAGTTTCTTTCTCTAGTTTGCTCAACCATGACCTTGCTGCGCCGGTGAGGTGTAGTTGCAAACTTTGCATTACTGTTTCTTTGGTTCCTCCTAATATTTGCACTGCTTGTAGATAATCTGAGAGCCATGATTGTGGTTCCTGTGATCCGTCGTACTTTTGCTGATCATGAGGTAACTTGAATCCCCTGGGAAGTGGAGTGGTGCGAACCCTGCGGGTAAAGCACGATGCCCCCATCTCCTTTTCGTCTTCTTCATAGTCGCGTTTTTCATTTGGGGATCGCGATCTTCGGGTTCCTCCGTGCTGTTTTGGTGATGGCGATCGAGATCGTTGATTGCTGCTTCTAAGCCGAGGACTGCTGTGACGGCGAGGCGATCTTGGCTTGTGCGTTTCCTTACGGTGGTGTGCTTCTTCTCCTTTTGCTGATAGCTTGTGGCCCACCATGTTTAGTCCGTTCAATGCTGCTCTGTGCATATGTTCTCTAGGATCTCCCGGGCTTGGTCGAGTTGTGAGCAGATAAGCTTGAGCTGCCACTAATGCTGCTTCAGGAGTTTTTGGTACGATGTTTCCTTGTTCGTCGACCGATAAAAAGGACGAGTCGAGGTTTTTTGAAATGCTTTGCCTGTCGGAGTACTCGAGGTTATCGTACCTTGAACCATGTCGACGATTTTTCCTTGCGTTACTATATGATGCGTCGCTTCGCGCTTTACGAGCGACGTTGCTAGCTGCGATGGCTGAGTCTTTTCTTCTCTGTATCTCTATTTTCTCCTATGCTAATTGCTTTGCCTGCTGCCTTAGGGCATAATGATACCCCAAAAGCATGTCTTTGCTAGAATTTGATGGTATTGGCGTGCCGTGTTCTACGGCTTCTCTTATTATCCTCCATTCGTCGACTGATAGTCGAATTTTTTCCCTGGTTGTGAGGGATTCTGCTGTTTGCCCTTCTGCTAGGTGATTTGCTCCTCTGTCGATATTTGCTGGGTTTAGTACTGGATTGTTGTTTTCGTCGAATTCTTCTGAGTTGTCTCCCACAATGGCGAGCACCTGGCATTGTTTGCCAATGTTACTATTGAAGCTTGAGAAGATCGAGTCACCATCTTCAGAAAGCTCTAGCCCTGTCTTCCATGTGTCTGTTGATTTGTCTGAGATATCGTCGAGGCAGATCATGAGATCGTCGAGTTGGACCCCTGCGTCGAAATTTTCCCTTGCTTCGTTGTCTTCTGCGATCTTTCCGTTTTGCACTTCTTCTAAGCTGACCGGCGAGTTTACCTCGCTGGAAGAGCCATCAGAATATTCCATCATTACTACGGTTTCGGGCTCACTTGCCGACGGATCTTGTTTCGTCGGATCTGAAAGGCGAGATAAACCCGATGGCCCGATGAGGATGCTCAAACTTTCAATTGTTAACTCCATCTCTTGACTTTTGTCGAGTTCTGAACTGTTGTTGGCTAAAAGCGAAAAAGCCGTCGAATTCATGATTCCAACGCCCATTCTCCCCACGGTCGGCGCCAATTGACGAGGGTTAACTCGATAAATGTCCTAGATGAAGGACTTAGGATCGGGAGAATAGGGCGTCGGATGAACTCGAAGGTAAAGGTTAGTCGAAATAAGTGTATATCGAAAGTAAACTTGGGTGTTCAACCTGGCTTGCTTTTAATCTGCCCTACACGATCCCCTCCTGGCCCCTATATATAGGTGGCTAGGTCTCGAGGATCGGGTAGGGTCCGATACAGATTACAATATCGACATACGGTAAGAACTCGTATTCGACTATCATTACGATTGGGCTTATCTTAACGGGCCTCAGGGGTACTCAACTAACGGGATCTATTAACTATACCCTTGTCAGTAGATCTCAAAGTATGGCCAATTATGCGGGAGGACTATTTTTCTCGAATGGTAGCTAAATGAATTTATTTTTGAGTTTGTGACAGTTTTATTTGAAAAACTATAGATACTGTAAACATTGGTCATATATTCTGAGAAGAAAATATGTGAATTTTTTTTTTGCTGCCGTTGGATTGGGATGGACGGTGGATGGTAGGGGAAAGTCAGTCCGGCCTGAACTCTCCGCTCCGCGTGTAAACCTACCGACTCCCATTAAATTGCGACCGAGGCGTCTGCAAACGGCAAACCTCTCTTTCCGATCTCGAATTCTAGTTCTGGACTTTGCAGTAGAAGCCGAGCGGCGTGGAGGATATGGCGAAAGAAAACGCCTCGACGGCGGGGCGGAAGGAGACAGCCTCGGAGGAGGAGGAGGAGGAGGTTAGCGCAGGTGAGTTTAACCGCCCCGCGCTATCCTCTTCTAAGACAGGGTCGGTTGTAGCGCTGGTGTCGACACCGGAAGCGCTGATCTGCGCAAGGGTGCTGCGTCGCCGGATCTGGTGTGGGAGCGAGAAAGCCGAACCACGAACTGACTTCATGCTTGATATCTACTAGTCAATTAGTCAACTATGATTGCCTGACTCTGCCTTAATTCTGATTTACCAGCTGACCAGTTTGGGTATTTTGGGCTGATCTCGGTGCTATTTGAGACGCCGTCTGGCTTTGCAATTTTCGGTTATGATGCTTTCAAGCTCACTGAACGAGAGGCCTGGAAGGTACTTTAAAAAAAAAATTTGCTCCTATGTTCCTGTTTTCTCTTTTCGTCTTTGTCATCGACCTAAATTTTCTGCTATTATCCTCTGCAGCATATCTGGGCAGATTTCGTGGACGTTCCAAGAGCAGTTAGTGCCCCCTCCCAAAACTCTATTTTTCTCCCCTGGTTCTATTTTTTGTATTATGATGCTTGTCATTATTTTAAACTGAGCAGCGATCTTGCATGACACATTTTTGCCACTTTTATTTATCCTCTGCATTGTATGAAGAGATACATGTGGTAGTTTCTACCGTGTATAGTTTCTCGTAGGTCTCATATACTCTACTAGGCGGTTGTATGCATACCACTATCGCTTGGAATATAATCATAATATATTTTTTTGTAAGATTTACAATTTACAAAGTGGTTTGCATGAAGAAATTCCAAGCGAGTCCACTCGTTTTAGTATACTGTAGTGATGATTTAAGGCCTGACCTAGTGACGGTATAACAACTAAGGAATGCCAGTATGCCTTTTTTTAGAAACACATTGCATTTGCTTAATGCGTGAACTTATTATGATTTACACCTCAATAATTGAGGACTTTAACAAGATTTATCATTACACTTCATGCATATGTAACTATTTGGCATGATTTTTCACTAATTGTGTTCTTCCCTTAACATGCTTGTTATTGTTTGTTTCTTTAACAGGTTGTTTGGCTGAGTGGTTTTCAAACTTTTGAGAACAAAGGTGACACCATTAATAGATCTACTGTTAGTCCAGAGCTTAGTAAGATGATCCTGGAGCATGTTGTCAAAGGGCAAACACTAGCTGTTGAAAATAAGGATTACAAAAACATCATTGAGGAGGTGTTGGTTAGTATTGAAGCTCCCTTGTTTGCTTCTATGAATAATTTTGAGCGCCAAACTTGTTGTTGATATTATTTCAGAAAATACCCTGCATCACCGGTAAACATGTCAACGAGCTGATGTGGGGCTTGAAGTTTCAGATGAAGCGTTATCTGCCTCCAGAAATTGCAGCACTGACTAATGAGGATCACTTCCTGATGAGTGAAGGCATGAGATTTCTCCTGAATTACCATAATTATGAAGTGAATCTAGATATGATGGTGAGCCCATCACTTCCTTCCCCATATGTCTGACATTGAAGTGCTTTCTGCTTTATTGCTCCTATATATATACATTAATCCTTTATTTATTACACTGACCATTGTATTTTTGTTCAATGTTTTCGGGATTTTGCCTTCACGTGTTTTTTTCTGTATTATTGACGTAGCATTTGCTCCTTGTATCTAGGTTACTAAACCTATGATTGAGATGGCAGCCGTTGTGTATGAGTGTGATTGCTGTGTGATGGAACGCGAACACTCCTTGCGCTTAGCTGCCCAGCACCTTAAAGAAATATCTCAGATTGATGACACTGATGGTTGGGATTTACTGAAAATTGCGACTGCACTCATGATTATATGCAAACCTACAGATAAAATTCGAGCTGCCAAACAGGTAAATTATACTCTTAAAATATTGAGGATTTTATGGATTTGATGAAAGAGTTGCCATTCATCTAATGCCAGTGTGTTTTTTCAGCTGTTCCCAGAACAAGTGTTGAAGACGTTGATTAAGGATGCGCCTAAATATAAAAATAAAATATACAAAAAGCCTTGCTTGGAAGTCTATCGTGAAATATACTCTGCCCGAAAATCTAGGCTTAGTGCGGCTAAAGTGTTGCTCCCTTTGGTCAAGCAGGCCAAAAAGGCATATGAAGATGAACAAGCACGCAAAGCTGCATGTGATGATGCAATTCTTCCGGCCAAGAAAAAGATTTGTCATTGTTTTTGAAAAGAATATGTTTGAGAGGCAATAATAAAGTGGTTACTATTTTATTCTATGTTTATAATAGTTTTTTATTTCTCATGATATCTTTTACTATTAAATGGGAGTCCGTGACGGCGGTAGGTTCTAAAACACGTTTGACATACATCATTGGAACATTCTTGAATGTCTGATCTACATCACACCGTATGATTTATAAAATAAGAAACACCTCCATCCCGCCCACTGATTAAGGAGACAATTAAATCAATCAAATTAATGACTTTCCAGGAAATCAATCAATCCGCCCACTGATTAAGAAACACTATGACTAGGGAAAGAAAATATCTCTATCCCGCCCACCAATTATCTTTACTATTAAATGGGAGTCCGTGACGGTGGTAGGTTCTAAAACACATTTGACATACATCATTGGAACAATCCTGGACGTCCGATCAACATCACACCGTATGATTTATAGAATAAGAAACACCTCCATCCCGCCCACTGATTAAGGAGACAATCAAATCAATCAAATTAATGAGTTTCCAGGAAATCAATCAATCCGCCCACTGATTAAGAAACGCTATGACTAGGGAAAGAAAATATCTCTATCCCGCCCACCAATTAAGTTGTCAATCAATCAGCGGATTGTAAGTCGGCGGCGCAAGGGGGGCGGGGGCGCTGTCGGCGGCGCTATAACCGGCGGCAAGCAAGCCATGAGGATGGGGGATCGGGAGTGATAGGGCAGCAGCACAATCGATAGAAAACGAACATGAATGATGTGAATAGAGGAGTGGCTGTGTCGGTTTCCTTTCTGTGGATTTTTAGTTTTTTTATGTAGAGATTTTTTAGATATTAGGTGTAGATTACTTGATTCACGTCTCGCTTTTTTTAGGGTAGATTCACGTCTCACGTGTATATCTGTCTATGTGAGGGCATCCCACACCTACTTTTAGGTGTATATTTCACAAATGGATTTTTAAGAATCAAAAGTTTATGACCTATTATTTTTATTTTCTTTTATAGATCATGGATGTGACGGAAATAGATGTTGTGGATGTTCCGAAAGAATCTAATGACATAGGCTCTGATGCGATGTTGGCGGAAGAGACAAATACTCATCGTTTTTTGCACATGCAAGAGAGGTGATTTTCATTGTTTGTCTACATGTATTCCCATATTGAAAACTTTAAAAATAAACTCAACTGTTTTGCTATGTTTCTTTACTATTCAACATAATAATGAGGCATTCATCTACAGAAATGTATCTGGTTTTTTTTATATATTATGCTCTTGTGTAATGGTAAAAAATTGGTTCATCTAATATGCACGTTGTGTGACTTGTATTCAATGTAGCACATTTTATTTATTCCACATGAAATATTCATGCTAATGACAAATATTGTTGTGCAAGATGGTAGAGAGTTGAGGAAGCATTTATTAATGCACTTGTTCAAGTACCATGAAAATGGAGCCGAAGATAACATCACTAAGTTGTTGTACGATAATATCTAAGGAGCAGAAAATCTTTACTATAATGAATTAGTCGAGTGCTTATTTCAAACAATGTCAATTATACGGCTTGTCAAAATATACATCAAACAATGTGGAATATAATAAGTTTTTTGAATATCTTATGATGTATTTATCATGCATATGAATGTTCATATATTGCATTAACATATTGTGAGAAAAATTAAAACCGTAGCAACGCACGGGCATTCAACTAGTAATTATAATAACTGTAAACATTAATATTTTATACTTAAATAAAAACTTCTCATTGAAGCCTTTTTGTAATAACTAGTCAGTTATTATTGTTAATAACAGAGACGTGTTATTAGAAGAATTATGTGATGAACATTTACGCCCATAGTAGGTATAGCAATATAATAAGTCATTAAGTTTTATTGCTACTATATCAAATTCATACGAAGTACACATAATTATAGACCATAAGATCATGTCAATCACTAACATCGAAAGACTGATTTGATGACATCTACCGTAACAGAGTGACCACAAAGGTGATTTGGATACTCAAAGTATTAGGGCGTATTCGGCAACACTCTAGCTTCCCAAAACTCCTTACTTCCAGCTTCTCAAACGATCCCTAGCTTCTCAGTAGGAGTTGAGAACGTTCGTCGCGCTCCTCCCTGGTTAGCTGGGCTGCGGCCCATTAAAACTAGGCAGGCCTGCTATGGCTACTGAGATGTGCGGCCGGCCTTGACGTATGATGGCATGAGCTGATCGATGTGTATTCTTTCTATCGTCTGGTCGACGGGACCTGTTCTAGCAACCAGAGGAGGCCGGTCCTTGGGGACGTGGTCGGCAACAGAGAGATTCTCGTCGGCGACGAGGGATTCTGGTCGGCGTCGAGGAATTCTGGCTGATCCTCAAGGTCACCGACGAGGGATCCTGGCTGAGTCGCCGACGACCACAACTTCTTCAGCTGGATGAAGGCACGCATGCGGAGGTGCACCTGGTGCAGGCGTCAGGGCGGCGATCGGAGCAGAGGTAGACGACGTGTGGGCTGGCTGGAGGAGTGGATTCTGGCACCGACAGAGACGACACGCATGGCAGTGGCAAGGCCACACCCATGGTCGGCTCTGGATTGGGAAATTTTGTGATAGGGTTGGGACGACCGGACGATACGCGACCAACATAAACGGCCAAGCGTTTTCTTTTTGACTAGGCGGTGGCATTTCTCTGTAATTACTAGCCGCTCCGCGTTTTGCTGTGCCGTGGATTTCCAAAAGAGGTGCTCTGCCTTTTAAACACAGATTTCATCCAGCTTCTCGGATCTAGCTTCCTAGAGTTTGAGTGTTCGATGTTGCTTCGCGGCGGATTTTCGGGAAGCTGGAAGCCAGAGAGTTGCCGAACACGCCCTTAGTTGAGGCTCATCGAAAGAGTCAGATTTGTCCATCCGGATGATGGAGAGATATACTCTGGGCCCTCTCACCGCTTGTAATTATGCGCCGCCACTGTCGAAGACTAATTTCGGGGGACAGAAGTCTCTATTCCGGCACCCTGCCGGGACGAGGAATTGCCACCGGAGCCATCTCCATCGACTCCACCGCCATCTTCATCGCCGTTGCTGTCTCCTATGTGAGGATTGAGTAGTTCTCCTCCGGGGCTGAGGGCTCTACCGGTAGCTATGTGGTTTACCTCTCTCTCCCATGATGTGATCTATATGTGATCGTGAGCTTTGTATCTATTTGAATTGGTAGATGTTGTTCTTCATATATTATGCTACTCAAGTGCTTTATTATTGTAATCTCCGGAGACACCTTGTACCATGATGTGAAGGTGACAGTGTGTGCATTATGTGTGCCTGTTTGGCTAGTGTCTCTATGAATTGTTGGTATTTGTTGAAACCATCTAGTGCGTTCAAGGTGATAGTGTGGGGCAATCTAGTTTGGGAAAATGCAAACTTTGAGGAGTGCTTCGTAGCCCTACACATGATTAGTGTTCGTTATCCATCGGAGAATAATTTAGAATAGCATAGTGAAGATAGATATTTATGTGTTCAATTATGTTATCTTTGTTGAGAGTGTCCACTAGTGAAAGTATGTTTCCTAGGCCTTGTTTCTAAGCATTGGAACACCGTTTACATTCAGTTGTACTCCCTCCGTCACGGTGTATAAGTCTTGCACGTATTCCTAGGTTGCTATTTTGATTAATATAATATAAGATACATCCTACAAAATATATATCACTAGAAACTTCAAATTATGTACTTTCTAATGGAATAATTTTTATATTGTAAAATTTGTATTATATTTGTCAAAATGACAACCTAGGGATACGCGCAGGACCTATACACCGGGACGGAGGGAGTATTACATGTTTGCTCGCAGCGATATTTATTTCAGATTGCATTTACTACTTATAATCATCCATATTACTTGTATTTCACCATTTCTTCGCCGAACTAGTGCACATATACATCTGACAAGTGTATTGGGTGTGTTGGGGACACAAAAGACTTCTTGTATCTTAATTGCAGGGTTGCTTGAGAGGGATACCTTTGACCTCTTCCTTCCTGAGTTCGATAAACCTTGGGTGATCCACTTAAGGGAAACTTGATGATGTTCTACAAACCTCTGCACTTGGAGGCCTAACACTGTCTACAAGCCAGACGCGTGCGTAGACATCACGCCCACGCCTCCTGCTCCGCCTGATGGGAGCCGACGATGATGTGCGCGCGCTGGTTGACGACCAGAAGCACCTCGATGTTCCTCTTCTCCTCGTCTACCTGGGCGAGCGCCTCCATCGCCGCCACGAACGCGGCGGCGCCGCCCGGCTGCTGGACGACAAGCTCCTCCGCCTGGCGCATGGCGTTGGCCACCTCGGCGTCCTCGGGGAAGTGGGCCAGGGCGAGCTCCCTGAGCATGGCCCACTTGCTGTTGTCGGTGGGCGCCATTGCTAGTGGTGGGCGGGAAGGTTTAGGCGGCGGCGGAAGAAAAGAGGGTTTTTGGTGCCCATGGAGGCGCGCTCCAGCCAGATTTATAGGCCGCCAACACCGGCGGGAAACGTTGTCTGGCGCGCGGGAATGGCCAGCGGGAAACATTGGCCTGTGCGCCCCTCAAAATTTCTGGCGGCAACAGTGGCGCACGCCGGAATTTTGCGTCGGGTGCCGTGCCTCCGCCATCGGGACTTGCATGCCGACGAGGTGGGCAATAAATGCGTCGGCCCGTCGGTTGGACCCCCCACCCAGCCGGATAGGCCTCGTTTTGGTGTCTGCGGCCCGACCCAAACAGACATATTCAGACTGTTTCGGACACATAAATGGGTCGGCCCGCTGGAGATGCCCTAAGAGGAGGTGTCCGCCAAGCTTGCCTGAGTGGGACATGTCATCGACAGAAGTGGCTAGAGCAAGGCATGGTGACCATGGTGCGGGCAGCTCCTTAGGAAGGAGATTCGGCTTTTGGTGACCATACCGTAGTGCATGTGATCAAGCGCAAGGTCTGAGACAGGCTAGAGCAGTAGAGATTGACTCGACAGCGTTAGGCGGAAGAAGAAAATCACCGTGCCGCCATTCAGAGCATTTGGTGGCAACTCCCGACGAAGCTGGCAATTTAGAGCGTGGTTGAAAATCACTGCGTGGGACTCTGCCTTGCCCCACTTCTGCACAAGCACACACAACAATAACCCACCAACAAGGCAAGGTAAGCATATTTTAAGTCCATGCTATTGCCAGTGGGTTGTGGCTTTTTGGTAAATGGTTCCACTTGTAGCTAGATCATATACTTATATTTCGCATGATATAGAATTAATTGTGGACATTTTTAATCAACATGATTTCACATTTATCTTTGATAGGTTATCCATCATGATAAACTATTTTTATCTTCCCTTTCTTTATCAATTAGCAATAATATTTTAGCTTATATTTTACAATAACGCAATAAGCTAAAGATGTGAGCCTATCGCGAACCGGTCACTATTAGAACAAATCAATGTCTATGTGTTTATCAAATAAATGGGATAAATACAAGTATCTCGTACTGCTTTTGGAGCACAGTCAACATGCTTATTTCTGACTTTTGCAATGGCGTTGCCATGATGATTCATGTCTGAATTGCTCCGATGAAGAAGCTTGGTGGCAGGGTCAACAGATCTACAAGGTGAACGTTGTTTTCCTTCACCCGTCCGGCTGTGGAGGCGAGGGGATGAAGTGCGGCGGCTCTGCTATGAGGAGATATGGAGGTCCACATGGTGGGGGCAAAGGTGCTACGCCCAATAGGAGCAAAATCACGACAGTTCGTTGTCGACATTTTTAGCTGTTGGGTAGCTGCTCCTTTCCAAGGTAAGTTCAGCTCCGACACCTTTGAGACGACAGCCAGCTGTCCTCATGCCAGAATCTGATGGGCAGCCACTCCCTCCTCTAGCCCACCCCCTCCTCTAGCGTCGTTGACGGTGTGCTCCGGCCGACCCCCCGGGGTCTTCAACCTCTAGGCCACGATGTCGCTATGGAGGCCTGTCCTCGTCAATCGTCATCGTCATCGCAGTTGGCTCCCCCTCACCGTCCCAAGTGGTTTCATCCCCGGTGGCGATGCAGTGTCGTCCTCAATTGCGTTTCTAGGAAACTGCCAAAGGACCTTAGTTCAAAAAGCAAGAACTTGTGTGTAATTTCCTTTTTTCTATTGCCCATTCTGTAAAATGTATGCCACTGCCCCTGTTAAAAAATGATAATTTTTTTTGATAAGTTAAAAACTGATAAATATCTCAGTAAAAAAAGTTTGTTATTCCGTAGCAACGCACAAACAATCAACTATAAAAAAATTAAATGATAATAAAAAAGACGGCACGGCAAGACGCGCAAGATCCTTCTAATACGAGTATAAGCGGGACTCTCCTGGGCAGTCCCACCTACATCCTTACACACGACGGGGGACTAAGGCCTTGTTTACTTCTAGGGTATTTGAGGTGATGGGAGGGGATTATTTTATATCCCGGAATTTCCCCGTTAGGTTGTTTACTAGTCCGGGTTTTGAGGGGATAATCCCAGAATATCCTCATAAATCCCCTCCACTCTAGTGTATTTTTGGCTAGATTAAAAACTCTCCATCATAGTAGAGTATTTTTGGGGAAAAGTATTTGAGGGGATTTGAGAGTATTGGGTGAACACCAAATCCCCACATATCCCCACATCTTTCAGGGCTCGTTCGGTTATTCCCATCCCTGGGGGTATCGGCCGGGTTTCACGGGGGTCAACCCGACGGGGGTCAGATCCCGGCCCAGACAAAAATTTACGTTCGGTTATACCCGGCCGGGCTGAATCTCCGGCCCAAACCCCGCCAACCCCGTTCATTTTACAGGGGAAAAAATAATCCTCTGTCGACACGTGGAAAGAATCCCGAGAAGCCACGCAACGCTTCGATCCTGTCGGGCGAACTGGGCAGCGACGTCTCCGAGGACGCCCCTGTCGCCGTCGGCCATCCGCCGCCCCGACCCCCAGCATCGTCTTCTTCAACTCTCGTGGACACCTCCACTGGCCGGACGCGAGCTCCTCCGGCGCCGCTGGATCTGGCCATCGCTTCCTCTGTCCCGCGCTGCGCCCTTGGTACTAGCAAGGGCCTTGCTCGGCGAGACGAGCCTGATTGAGCCACACTAGTGGGGACAGGGCCTCCAGTCCCGGCCCGTAAGGGCCTTTAGTCCCGGTTTGCAAACCGGGACCCCAGCCGCGGGACTAAATGCTGAACCTTTAGTCCCGGCCCGGTTACCAGCCGGGACTGGAGGGTGTCCACGTGGGCGGCTCCGAGCGCATCAGGGCCAGGACCTTTAGTCCCGGTTTGTAACAAAGACCGGGACTAAAGGGCATCTGCAGATTTTTGTTTTTTGCTTTAGGGTTTTAGGGTTTAGGGGTTTTAGGTGTTCGGGGGATTAACGTGATGCCTCGTTTGGTGCCTTGTTTGGTGTTCGGGAATTAGTTTATGCATATATATAAGATTAACTTATCTTACAAGCGAGCATATATATACAATTATATGGAGATCAGAATTATCGGGACTAGAGCCCGTCTATTCGATTACATGGACCAACATCAGTAATGGCCCCTAGCTACACTAAATTGTCCTTTGTCATCTATAGCTTCTGTCCTCAGAAAGGTCGTTAGCTCCTCTGCAACAGCAATCGCGCGTTGCTCTGGTAGGTACTTCTCCCGCATGGCCGTGTACTATATAAGAAGAGGAGATGAATATGAATATCAATCATGATAACAAAGAATGACGGGTAAAAATAGAGGTGTGAATGTTTATTGCTTACATCGTATCTGTAATCCTTGTGCTCAGAGGTAAACGTGCGAATGGTCTCGCAAACGTAGTATCCACATAGATGCGTCCCCCGTGGCTGCTGGTCGCACTTTACGAGAATAGAATATATATAATCAAAATAATAATCTAGCATCACAAATGTATTGAAAATGGAAGTATATCATACTACTACTTACCTGAGCCGCTCTAAAGGTCAGCTTCTCATGCTGGATACCGTCAGTCACGCACTTGAACCGCTTCCAAACCCTGCCCGACAAGGAAAATGATTTGCTAAGTTTTTCATTAATTGATATATCAGAAAATCATCGAAAGAGACCGATAGAGCGCAAGAATGATTGAAATTACCCTTGGAGCATGTCCTGCAGGCTTTGGAACTGTTCCAAGGGTCTCGATAATGGGTCGAAGGCATCAACTCTTCCCTTATCAATTTGAATATCCAACAGAATCCAATGGTAGCTGCACATGTATATATATATATGTGTCAGTAACTTATCAATTACACTTATAAGTGAATGGACACAACAGAGTAAGACCCTCACCTGAAGTTGTATGGAAACAGTATGTGGTCACAGAAATTTTGATCTGTTAGAAACCTTAGAAGGTTTTCCTCCGTCTCCTTGGGGTTATCAGTTAGCGTCGTTATATGTATTTTATCTGGGTCAATAAACCCAATATTTAGGATGTTCCTACTTTTACATTCCAGAATCTTCATTCTGCATAATAGAGTACAAGTCAGAACGGAACAAGTTATATGTAGACAATGAATTGAAATAACTGAACAAGTTATATGTAGACAACGAATTGAAAAACTTACAGACAATAGCAACTCATAAGCGATTTGTCGAGGGCGTCGGCATTGTACATCTGGAAGAGTTCATCAAAGTCGATATGGATGTCTTCGGGACGGCCGTAGTACTCCCGTGGGACACGCGCCACGATCATCGTTCTCCCATTCTTTGATTCACTTAAGTACCATGTATGCAAGTAACGCATATTTGTTGGGAGATCATCAAACTTATCTTTGCTGACCAAAGGCGCTCCCATGACAAACTGTGGCTTAGGGGCTACCACAGCCTTGGGTAACCTGTCGTCTTGGGAAGCCAAAACGTCTTCAACCGGGATACCCCATTCATCCGCCCACTTCTTTGCTAATTCCAAATCTTGCCCCTGCACCAGAGAGGGAACATTCTCGGGTAACACCCTGAGGGGTGGGATCGACGGTTTGGCCTGTTGTCCAAGCTGAGGAACGTCTGATCTTTTTTTGCTTGTAGTTGAACTTGATTTGCTCCCACTTGCACTTGCACGTGACCTGCTCTTTTTCCCTTCCTTCTGCAATGTGCGTGTATAGTCGTCAGGCTTATGGTGTAAGTCATACTATGATGGAAGGGTCGTGAAGTATTTTGCATATGCTATTTGCTTCTCGGTGTATTCCGGGCGGGGCTCGGGTTCCTTCTTTTTCATCTGCGCATCATAATGTTCCTTTGCTATCCTGGCATTTTTCTCGTCGGTACGATCATAAGGTCTGATAGGAAGATTAGCATGAGGTACCTTTGGGAGGGGCGACAGCTTGCGCTTTGGGGAGCTCCGTCGCTTAGAACTCATCGACGGAGCGTTCTTGCTGGCACGCTTCCGCATAGTATCCTTAGCGGGCGGCGGCGGAGACGGCCGACCCAAGTCCGGCGGCGGTGATCGAGATGGACTCGTGTTGTGGTGGCCGTCGTCATGTGGAGGGCTTGGAGGTGATGGAGGTGTAGGTGACCTGCGACGACTCGGAGGCGGTGTTGTCCTTGGGGCCGAGCCTGGAAGCTTGATGTAGTTCTTGTCCCATAGGATGACTCCACCCAGTACTTCTCCGAGTGTCCTCTCATCTTCGGGTCCAGCTATGTCGAGCTCCATATCATGAAACCCCGCCATGATTTCATCCACCCCGACTTTAGCAAAGCCAGCTGGAATCTCACGGCCATGCCAGCGTGCATCAGGGCCAGAAGGTAAAGCTTGTCCGACGGCCACCTTCATGGATATGTTCTTGAATTTATGATGGAGTTCACATGATGTTGACTCCTTGATTCCATCCACGGGGTAGCCGGGACCGCCCTCTATCATTCTTCGTGCATCGTCGGGTGGGGCCTCAGATTCAGCCACGTTGCTTTTCCGCTTAGATGGGGCACCGATAATATCGAGTCCAGGATCTTCCTGGCGCGCTACTCCTCTAAGCTCGTCAATCTGCTTCTGTTGCTCGTTAAGCCTGGCAAGCAACTGGTTGAACTTGTCATTCTCCTCATCCTGCTGTCGCTTCTTTGCTCTCGCTCGGCTTCTGTAAGTGTCTTGGTCTCTGGCAAACCCAAGCCACCACGGGTAAGAAGGACCGAAGCCTCGCGTTCGTCCTCCATGTTCGTCATTGCCGAGGACCAGTGTGAGCAAATCTTTCTCTCTATCTGCAGTGAACTGTCTTTTTCCCTCTTTAATTTCTTTCACTATCTTTTTCCAATTCTCCCTGGGTATCGTAAGACCGTCACTGCAGATAAGGTCCCCTGTTTCTTCGTCGTACGAACCACCATGCGCAAGGAACCAATTCCTTGCTCTTAATTCCCACTCATCACGGATGGGTTCAGGTATGATGCCTTTAGCTAGCAAATCTTGCTCTTTCTTATCCCACTTTGGGATGGCAGTCTCATAGCCCCCTGGCCCCAGCGTGTGGTGATATTTCTTCTTGTCGGCATTTTTCTTGTTCTTTTCTGATAATGCCTTGGCATCTTCTGACTGCTTGTACTCCTGAAATGCCTTCCAGTGATTCGCCTGCTTGGCTAGATACCCCTCGAATACTGGCACTTTCTTTGTCTTCAGATAGTCTTTCCATAGCTTCTTCTTCCAGCTACGGAACAGTTCGGCCATCTTCTTTAGAGTCCACTGCTTGACTTTGGCCCTCAGTTTATTTGCGGCGTCTTCATTCTCACATTCTGGCAGGTTGAAATGTGACATGATATCATTCCAAAGATTATCTTTGTACCTTTCGGCGACATAGTCACTATCGGCTGCCCCTTTGCGCTTGTTCCACTCCCGAACGCTGATCGGGACGTGATCCCTAACGAGAACTCCGCATTGCTTCTTGAATGTGTCAGCAACATTCTTAGAAAGCTTTGGTTCGCCCGTAGGCAATATCACCTCAAAGGTGTAATGCGTCCGTGCGTCCAACTTTTTAGTCGGGCCTCGTTTCGTAGCTTTGCTCGATGTGGAGGCCTAAGAGGGAGAAACATTCGTCAAATGAATGTATATGTATACAATATAGAGCTATCTCCAATATTTTTCACATATTACAAGTGATTGTCGAACTTCATATGTATACCTCGCCGGACTTTATTATTTCTCCACCGGCTTCTCCATCAGTGGAGCTATCACCTTCTCCGTCATTGGAGCTATCTCCGGCCCCATCGGCTTCATCTTCGTGTTGATCAACCTCCATTCCATCTCCGGAGGGGTTTAGATATGACGACGGAGATTCAGCTGGTTCAATGTCGGGGGCGTCTTTGATTATATCTTCGAGAAGTTCTTCCTCTTCGAGGTTCCTGCTATGTGGATCCATAGTTCTGCAAAAAACGGACATTTGATTAACTAATAAACTAACAAACTATATATGATGCAAAATAATTCTATTTCTATTTGCAAAATAATTCTATTTCTATTTGCAAATAAATTCTAACTAAATAATTCTAACTAAATAATTCTATTTCTATTTGCAAATAAATTCTAACTAAATAATTCTAACTAAATAATTCTATTTCTATTTGCAAATAAATTCTAACTAAATAATTCTAACTAAATAATTCTATTTCTATTTGCAAATAAATTCTAACTAAATAATTCTAACTAAATAATTCTATTTCTATTTGCAAATAAATTCTAACTAAATAATTCTAACTAAACAATTCTATTTCTATTTGCAAATAAATTCTAACTAAATAATTCTAACTAAATAATTCTATTTCTATTTGCAAATAAATTCTAACTAAATAATTCTAACTAAATAATTCTATTTCTATTTGCAAATAAATTCTAACTAAATAATTCTAACCCTAATATCTAACCCTAACACTAACTAATTCTAACCCTAATATCTAACTCTAATATCTAACACTAACTAATTCTAACCCTAATATCTAACTCTAATAACTAATTCTAACTCTAATATCTAACCCTAACACTAACTAATTCTAACCCTAACACTAACTAATATCTAACCCTAACACTAACTAATTCTAACCCTAATATCTATCACTAACTAATTAACAAATTAATTTTTTTTAAATTACCTTGCAGATGGCACGGCGGCGGGCACGTATGGCGGCGGGCACGGCGGCGCGGCGGCTGGGACGGCGGCGGGAACGGCGGCGCGGCGGCTGGCAATGTGGCGGGCGCGGCTGGCGGCGCGGTGGCCGGCGGGCGCGGTGGCTGTAGGCACGGCGGCGGCGAGCTCGGGCGCGGTGGCCGGCGCGGCGGCTGGGCGCAGCGGCGGGGCGCGGCAGCGAGCTCGGGCAGCCTGACGGCGTCTCGGTGAATTCCTCGCGCGCGAAACTGCAAGTCCGAACCGGCGGGGAAGAAGTGGCGGCTTTTATACCCCGGGACCTTTAGTCCCGGGCGGTGGCTCAGGCCGGGACTAAAGGGGGGCCTTTAGTCCCGGTTTGAGCCACCGCCCGGGACTAAAGGCCTCGGGTGGGGGGTTTCAGCACAAGGGCCTTTAGTCCCGGTCTGTGGCACGGACCGGGACTAAAGGCCTATTTTCTGTTTTTTGTTTTATTTGTTTTATAAATAGTTATCTGTTTGCATATTTGAGAATTTAACAAAACTATAAAAATGAAAAGTGTTTGAAATTGAATAAATAATTCAAAACTATTTTCTATTTTAAAAATTAATTATTTTAACTATCCTAAGTATTAACTATTTTGCCATTTTCAATTAAAAACTATGTTTATTAATATTCTTTTTGCATATTTGAGAATTTGACAAAACTATAAAAATGAAAAGTGTTTGAAATTGAATAGATAATTCAAAACTATTTTCTATTTTAAAAATTAATTATTTTAACTATCCTAAGTATTAACTATTTTGCCATTTTCAATTAAAAACTATGTTTATTAATATTCTTTTTGCATATTTGAGAATTTGACAAAACTATAAAAATGAAAAGTGTTTGAAATTGAATAGATAATTCAAAACTATTTTCTATTTTCAAAATTAATTATTTTAACTATCCTAAGTATTAACTATTTTGCCATTTTCAATTAAAAACTATGTTTATTAATATTCTTTTTGCATATTTGAGAATTTGACAAAACTATAAAAATGAAAAGTGTTTGAAATTGAATAGATAATTCAAAACTATTTTCTATTTTCAAAATTAATTATTTTAACTATCCAAACTATTAACTAGTTTGCCATTTTCAATTAAAACTATATTGATTAATATTCTTTATGTATATTTTAGAATCTGATAAAACTATGAATATGAAAAGTGTTTAAAATTGAATAAGTAATTCAAAACAATTTTCTATGTGGAGGCTATGGGTACAAGAACTGCGAGGCGAAGAAATCAGGACTGGGTATAGCGGCGACAGGGGTAGGGGAGAGGTAGTAGCCCGCCGGGAGGAGTGCCATCGGAACGAAAGGCGAGGCAACGGGGTTGAGGCGAGAGACGGCGGCCATTGCTTTTGTTTTGGCTTTGAGGGGAGGGGCTTTAGGAAGACGCAGCACGGTGTGTATAAAGAGCAGGACGGGAAAAGAACTAGTGAGCCGGCTTTTTTTCTAAAGAGCGGTGATGACCGATCCATACCATTATTCAGATCCAGCCATCCATGTAACCGTGTCTGTCGTAGCCATGGAGAATCTTCATCATGCATTACATAAAAGATTTAATACATTATTACATTATTGCACCAACAATCCTAACTATTATTTCTGTTTTCTTCTGGGTCGTAGCCATGGAGAATCTTCATCATTCAGTAGGATGCTTGGGTTAGTTTTCACTTTGAAGGGCGGAATTTCATGAAACTTATTATAATCTATTGACATGTCTGTCTTGTCATCTACTCCCACGATGTTTCTTTTCCCTGAAAGAACTATGTGGCGCTTTGGCTCATCGGACGATGTCTTCTTTTGCTGATTTTTTTTTCTCGTTTTTGTAGACATGTCCTTCACATAGAAAACCTGAGCGACATCGTTGGCTAGGACGAATGGTTCGTCCATGTACGCAAGATTGTTGAGATCCACTGTTGTCATGCCGTACTTTTGGTCTACAAATACCCCGCCACCTGTCAGCTTCACCCATTTGCACCGAAACAAAGGGATCTTAAAAGTAGGTCCATAGTCAAGTTCCCATATCTCCTCTATGTACCCGTAATATGTTTCCAAACAGTGCCCATTCTCGTCTGTTGCATCAAAGCGGACACCACTGTTTTGGTTGGTGCTCTTTTTATCTTGGGCAACCGTGTAAAATGTATTCCCATTTATCTCGTACCCTTGGAAAGTACATATAGTCGAAGATGGTGGCCTGGCCAAACAGTACAGCTGATCTCCAACGGTGTCGTCATTCATGAGATGTATCTGCAACCAACTACCGAAAGTCTTCTCGTGTTCCCCTTTAATCCAAGAGTCAGCCTTCCCCGGGTTTTCGGAGCGTAGAATATTCTTATGTCTCACGATATACGGAGCCACCACGGTGGAATTGTGTAGAACTGTGTAGTGTGCTTGAGAGAAAGAATGCCCGTCCATACATACTTTTGCTTTCCTTCCTAGTGTGCCTTTTCCTGTCAGCCTACCCTCATACCGAGATTCAGGAACACCAATCGGCTTAAGGTCAGGAAGAAAGTCCACACAAAACACAATGACCTCCTCTGTTCCATAGCCCTTGGAGATGCTTCCTTCTGGCCTAGCACGGTTACAAACATATTTCTTTGAGACTCCCATGAACCTCTCGAAGGGGAACATATTGTGTAGAAACACAGGACCGAGAATTCTAATCTCTTCGACTAGGTGAACTAGGAGGTGTGTCATTATATTGAAGAAGGATGGCGGGAACAACAACTCAAAGCTGACCAGACATTGGACCACATCAATCTTTAACCCTGATAGACTTTCTCGATCGATTACCTTCTGAGAAATTGCATTGAGGAATGCACATACCTTCACAATTGCCAGGCGAACATTTTCCGGTAGAATTCCCCTCAATGCAACCGGAAGCAATTGTGTCATAAGCACGTGATAGTCATGAGACTTTAGGTTTTAGAATTTTTTGTCTTTCATATCTACGATTCCCTTTATATTCGACGAGAAGCCAGTCGGGACCTTGATACTGAAAAGGACTTCAAAGAAGATTTCCTTCTCTTCCTTAGTAAGAGCGTAGCTGGCACGCCCTTGAAACTGCCCTGGATGCATGCCATCTCTTCCTTTATGACGTTCCTGGTCCTCCCGTGCTTCCGGTGTATCTTTTGACTTCCCATACAAGCCCAGGAAGCCTAGAATATTCACGCAGAGATTCTTCGTCAGGTGCATCACGTCGATTGCGGAGCGGACCTCATAGACTTCCCAATAGGGTAGCTCCCAAAATATAGATTTCTTCTTCCACATGGGTACGCGCTTATCAGGGCCGTTAGGAACAGGTTGGCTGCCAGGACCCTTTCCAAAGATTACTTTTAAATCTTTGACCATATCAAATACTTCAGCACCAGTACGGATGACAGGCTTCCCCCGGGGTTCTGTGTTGCCATTGAAATGCTTGCCTTTTTTCTTTAAGGCATGCTTGGGCGGAAGAAAACGACGATTGTACGGGTACACATTCTTCCTACATTTGTCCAGATATATACTTTCTGTCTGATCTAAACAGTGCGTGCATGCATTGTATCCCTTGTTTGACTGTCCTGAAATGTTACTAAGAGCAGGCCAATCATTGATGGTTACGAAAAGCAACGCTCGAAGGTCAAATTCCTCTTGTTTGTGCTCGTCCCACACACGTACACCTGGTTCGACCCACAGCTGTAAAAGTTCATCAACTAATGGCCTTAGGTACACATCAATGTCGTTGCTGGGTTGCTTTGGACCTTGGATAAGCACTGGCATCATAATGAACTTCCGCTTCATGTACAACCAAGGAGGAAGGTTGTAGATACATAGAGTAATGGGCCAGGTGCTGTGACTGCAACTCTGCTCCCCAAAAGGATTCATGCCATCTGTACTCAGACCAAACCATAAGTTCCTTGCGTCACCTGCAAATCTCGGGAACTCTCTCTCGATTTTTCTCCACTGCCGACCATCAGCGGGGTGCCTTAACTTATCGTCTTTCATACGATCTTCCATGTGCCATCGCAACAACTTCGCATGATCTTTATTTCTGAACAGACGTTTCAACCGTGGTATTATAGGAGCATACCACATCACCTTGGCAGGAACTCTCTTCCTGGGTGGCTCGCCCTCAATCTCACCAGGGTCATCTTTTCTGATCTTATACCGCAATGCAGTGCATACCGGGCATTTATCCATATTCTCATACTTCTCACCGCGGTAGAGGATGCAGTCATTAGGGCATGCATGTATCTTTTGTACGTCTAATCCTAGAGGGCAGACAAGCTTCTTTGCTTCGTACGTGCTGGCGGGCAATTCGTTCTTTCTTGGAAGCATCTTCTTCATCAGTACCAGCAACTTTTCGAATGACGAGTCAGTCACACCGGTCTCTGCCTTCCACTTCAGCAATTCCAGTGTGCTACCCAGCTTCTTCTGGCCATCTTCACAAGTTGGGTACAACAATTTGTTATGGTCCTGTAACATCTGCTCGAACTGTAACCTCTCCTTTTCTGTGTCGCAGCCTCGCCGTGCTTCAGAAATGACCCGGCCAAGATCATCAGCGGGCTCATCTGGTTCCCGTTCTGCACCCTGATCTTCTTCTTCATTGTCTTCCATTGCGGTATCAGCATACTCAGGGAACATAGATCGGTAGTTGTCATCATCGTTCTCTTCTTCTTCATCGTCGTCTTCCATCATAACCCCTCTTTCTCCATGCTTGGTCCAAACATTATAGCCCGACATAAAACCGGACCGAAGCAGGTGGCTCTGAATGACTCTTGAGGAAGTGTAATCCTTCTCATTCCGACATTCAACACATGGACAAAACATATAGCCACCACCATGCTTGTTCGCATCGGCCACATCTCGAAAAGAATGCACGCCTTCTCTGTAAGCGGCGGTGCGTCGATCACCGTACATCCATGGATGGCTCATCTACGTCATACAACAGTATATCAAACACAATCACGATCCTAAAAATTAGTACTGCACGGTCTAAACGAGGAAATATAGTTGCTAACCTTTTAGAATAAGTGGAAATAAAGAGGAAGAGGCTTAAGCGTGGCTCGGGCACCTCATATTGTAGTTGTGTTCGGTGAACTGAAGCGGCATCGCTCTAACACACATTTCAACAAACACCTCTAATGCATAGCAATGAAATGGAGAACTAGCACACACCCACACTCCTCCATCCAAGAAAAATACAAGGAAGAGGGGAGAGGGGCTGCTGCCATATATATAGGCAGAAGCCTTTAGTCCCGGTTTGAGACACAAACCGGGACTAAAGGGGTCCCGGTTTGTGTCTCAAACCGGGACTAGAGGCTCGTAACGGGCCGGGACTAAAGCCTCCCGGGCGGGTGGCCAAATTTGGGGCGACGTGGCCGGGCCTTTAGTCCCGGCCCAGATCGCGGCCGGGACTAAAGGGTCCAGGCCAAAGGCCCATTTTCCACTAGTGCCAGCAAGGTCTCTTTCCTACAAATTTTTTTGGTGGTCTGCTAAGTTCTCACGGATGCAGGACGCGCGATTTGGTGCTGGCGCCGTTCCATAAGATTCAGATTTCCTATCGATTCACGGCTTAACCGAATGATACATAGCGGGGGGATTATGGGGAAAGGGAATATGAGGGATTAGGGTGAGGGAGAAGGGTTCACCCAAATTCCCGCGGGGGTTGTTCCCTGGGCGGGTTGATTTCATGGCAACCGAATGAGGCCTCAGGGATAAAAATACCGGAGAAGTAAACAAGGCCTAACACGGCCGTCAGTCGTCGGGAGGAGGGGGCGACGGAGCTTGCCTGCGCCCGCACCTGTGCGCCGCCTATCCGTGCACCCAGCCGTCCATTCAACATCCTATGGTTGCAGTATGTTTTAGCCCCCCATCTCTCCTTTTACCGGTACAGCAATACGCAAATATGATACGTCGTCTCCGCGGCCGTCCTTTGTCTTTCTCGCGACGGCATCTTCGTTGTATTCTCTGCCCCCGCGTTCTTGGTCTCGACGGCCTGCCTCGCGGCGGCTCCACCATCTCGCTTAACCTCTCCTTGCTTTTCTTGGCGGCGCGCTCGCTGAGTTTTTTAGCGGTGGTGTTCATGACCATGGGGATAATTTGTGGACGAAACGCCATTGATTATGAGGATGGGTGAGATCGGCCGGGTAAGGTCATACGCCAGTAAGCACACACGCCATCTACGACGGCAAATCGGCAACGCTACTTGGCGGATGAAGTGAGTGTGTACTAGCAAGTAGCAACAGTGCCACGTTCCTCCCGCCGCCGGAGTCTTGCTACGGTACGTGCGTCTCAATGGAACCGACACCCGCCTGCATTTTGTCGTCTCAGGTCCCCGTCGTAGGCGGAAGCCTGGCAAGAGTTCACCCATGGGCCATGGCGATCAGTCCATAGAAGCTGCGAAGGTAGCAAACATGGATATGGTTTGCTGTTTAGGTTAGTGGCGCAGCTAGCTGTCGATTCTTTGGATCTAACCAGGAGACATTGCTGCAGCTCATTGTCTGTCTCTGGCTTCAGCCGATCCCGTACATCTATCTTCCATGGGGCACCCAAAATAGATGTGGCCGCAGGGACGATGTCCGGCCCGTATTTGTGTATTTCCGGTAAAGGGGAGACCCACTAGTGGAAAAAGGGCTTTCATTCATTCCATTAGTTCCGAACCAAATTCGATCCGCGGCTAAAGGGTCCATCAGTCCCGGTTCATTTGAAAATATGGGCCAGGGGGCATTAGTCCCGGTTCAAAAGGGCCCTTCAGTCCCGGTTTCAGCCAACAACCGGGACTAAGGGTGTGTTTGTTTGGGCTTCTACTTCTGCTTTTAGACTCTAAAAGCAGCAGCCCAAACAAACATCTCAAAACAGAAAAGCGCTGCCTAGAAGCAGACTAGCAAAATGAACTGGGAGAGCGTACTAGCTCGGAAGCAGGCCGGGAGGTGCTTTTCCCTGCTTCCCGAGCTTCTCGAATGGGAAATGACGATGCTAACCTTAGCACTTTACAGTTATTTACAAAAAAATGCCACTACCTATAAAAGCAACGATTCACACGGTACTTCCCTGGCCTTGCCCCGAGTTCCCCAAGCGTCCGTTCCCATGGCCATGGCGGCTAGGGTTTGACCTGCGCAGCCCGCCAGATCCCTCCATCCCCACGCGCGAGGAACCCCAACCACCGGCCGCCCGCCGCTCCCCTGGCCACCCGCTTCTCCCCCGACACCGGTGCCGGCCACCCGCGCCACCATAGGTCGAGGTCGCAGGAACCCCAAATCGCCGGCCACCTGCGCCTCTCCCGGCCATCCGCCGCATCCGGCCGCCCTGCTCCGGCCTAGACCGCCGCATCCGGCCGCCCTGCTTCTGCTGACCACGCGTCCCCCTGGTCTGGTTTGGTCATTGCTCCGGCGACCTCCTACCATGGGCAGTGACGGTGTGGCGTATGGAGACATCTTCGGCAGCTTCGCGGTGATGGAGCTCATCTCTGGCAGCCCCAATATTTTAATTCTCTATTTTTTGATTTTCTTTACTTGGATGTCTCCCAAGTATAGTAATTAGCTGCATCTGTATGTGTTAACTAAAACTATTCTAACCAATCACTCAAAAAATTATTCCAATACAAAGCACTTTAAAATTAATTTAACAAAAAAAGGTAAATTGAGATTATTCAGAAATGCCAAAAGCCTAGCAAAAGCCAACATTTTCCTAGTCGATAAAAAAGCTGAAAGCTAAAAGCCAAAAGCCTAGCAAATAACTCCAAATTATTTTATAACAAGTGGGAATTAGGGAAACTTAACTGTCAATTATGGAAATTATGTTTAAAAATTTAAAATTAGCTAATTGTTTTTAATCAGCATTTATACAATCACTTCAGCATTCAGGGGTATTTCAGACATTTCATCCTTCAAACCACCAGCAGCAGCAATCAACAACACTCCTACCAAACATCAAATCTCAGCTTCCGGCACCTGCTTCCCACAGCTGCTTTTTCACAGTTCACCAGCTACAGCTGCTTCTCAACAGCAGCAGCCCAAACAAACACACCCTAATGCCCCCTGGCCCTTTAGTCCCGGCTCGTGGCTCAAACCGGGACTAAAGGTCACCCTTTAGTCCCAGTTCGTGCCACGAGCCGGGACCAATGACCCGTTCAAACGAACCGCCCACTTCGCGCCAGTTATCGATCGACGATGTTTCGGATCGATCGACATTAACGACCACGCTTCGTAGTCGCGCGCGCTGATCAGGAACTGGCGCCGACGACCGCATTGGAAACTCGCATGCATTCACATCATCGCCGGCGTGCTCATCTCCCTCTCTCTACACTATATATAGCATCACATTTGATCATCTAAGCACACACCATTGCATAGCTTCTTCGCCAAACATCTCTCCACATATCACCATACCGCATCGGTGCCCTTGAGAGCTCTCTCTCCCTCGACTCAATGGAGGAGCAACTTTTTCCAACACTAGTGGAAAAAGGGCCTTTGGCCTGGACCCTTTAGTCCCGGCCGCAATCTGGGCCGGGACTAAAGGTCCGGCCACGTCGCCCCAAATTCGCCTAGCCGCCCGGGAGGCTTTAGTCCCGGCCCGTTACGAGCCTTTAGTCCCGGTTTGAGACACAAACCGGGACTAAAGGGCTATGCGGTGTGCAGCCCGCATGTGCGCCACCTTTAGTCCCGGTTTGTGTCTCAAACCGGTACTAAAGGCTTCTGCCTATATATATGGTCACAGCCCCTCTCCCCTCTTCCTTGTATTTTTCTTGGATGGAGGAGTGTGGGCATATGCTAGTTCTCCATTTCATTGCTATGCACTAGAGATGTTTGTTGAAATGTGTGTTAGAGAGATGCCGCTTCAGTTCACCGAACACAACTACGATATGAGGTGCCCGAGCCACGCTTAAGCCTCTTCCTCTTTATTTCCACTTATTCTAAAAGGTTAGCAACTATATTTCCTCGTTTAGACCGTGCGGTACTAATTTTTAGGATCGTGATTGTGTTTGATATACTATTGTATGACGCAGATGAGCCATCCATGGATGTACGGTGATCGATGCACAGCCGCTTACAGAGAAGGCGTGCATTCTTTTCGAGATGCGGCCGATGCGAACAAGCATGGTGGTGGCTATATGTTTTGTCCATGTGTTGAATGTTAGAATGAGAAGGATTACACTTCCTCAAGAGTCATTCAGAGCCACCTGCTTCGATCCGGTTTTATGTCGGGCTATAATGTTTGGACCAAGCACGGAGAAAGAGGGGTTATGATAGAAGACGACAATGAAGAAGAAGAGAACGATGATGACAACTACCGATCTATGTTCCCTGAGTATGCTGATACCGCAATGGAAGACAATGAAGAAGAAGATCAGGGTGAAGAACGGGAACCAGATGAGCCCGCTGATGATCTTGGTCGGGTCATTTCTGATGCACGGCGAGGCTGCGACACAGAAAAGGAGAGGTTGCAGTTTGAGCTGATGTTACAGGACCACAACAAATTGTTGTACCCAACTTGTGAAGATGGCCAGAAGAAGCTGGGTAGCACACTGAAATTGCTGAAGTGGAAGGCAGAGACCGGTGTGACTGACTCGTCATTTGAAAAGTTGCTTGTACTGATGAAGAAGATGGTTCCAAGAAAGAACGAATTGCCCGCCAGCATGTACGAAGCAAAGAAGCTTGTCTGTCCTCTAGGATTAGACGTGCAGAAGATACATGCATGCCCTAATGACTGCATCCTCTACCGCGGTGAGAAGTACGAGAATATGGATAAATGCCCGGTATGCACTGTATTGCGGTATAAGATCATAAAAGATGACCCTGGTGATATTGAGGGCGAGCCACCCAGGAAGAGGGTTCCTGCCAAGGTGATGTGGTATGCTCCTATAATACCACGGTTGAAACGTCTGTTCAGAAATAAAGATCATGCGAAGTTGTTGCGATGGCACATGGAAGATCGTATGAAAGACGACAAGTTGAGGCACCCCGCTGATGGTCGGCAGTGGAGAAAAATCGAGAGAGAGTTCCCGAGATTTGCAGGTGACGCAAGGAACTTATGGTTTGGTCTAAGTACAGATGGCATGAATCCTTTTGGGGAGCAGAGTTGCAGTCACAGCACCTGGCCAGTTACTCTATGTATCTACAACCTTCCTCCTTGGTTGTGCATGAAGCGGAAGTTCATTATGATGCCAGTGCTTATCCAAGGTCCAAAGCAACCCGGCAACGACATTGATGTGTACCTAAGGCCATTAGTTGATGAACTTTTATAGCTGTGGGCCGAACCAGGTGTATGTGTGTGGGACGAGCACAAACAAGAGGAATTTGACCTTCGAGCGTTGCTTTTCGTAACCATCAATGATTGGCCTGCTCTTAGTAACATTTCAGGACAGTCAAACAAGGGATACAATGCATGCACGCACTGTTTGGATCAGACAGAAAGTATATATCTGGACAAATGTAGGAAGAATATGTACCCGTACAATCGTCGTTTTCTTCCGCCCAAGCATCCCTTAAAGAAAAAAGGCAAGCATTTCAATGGCAAGCCAGAACCCCGGGGGAAGCCTGTCACCCGTACTGGTGCTGAAGTATTTGATATGGTCAAAGATTTAAAAGTAATCTTTGGAAAGGATCCTGGCAGCCAACCTGTTCCTAACGGCCCTGATAAGCGCGCACCCATGTGGAAGAAGAAATCTATATTTTGGGAGCTACCCTATTGGGAAGTCCATGAGGTCCACTCCGCAATCGACGTGATGCACCTGACGAAGAATCTCTGCGTGAATATTCTAGGCTTCCTAGGCTTGTATGGGAAGTCAAAAGATACACCGGAAGCACGGGAAGACCAGGAACGTCATAAAGGACGAGATGGCATGCATCCAGGGCAGTTTCAAGGGCGTGCCAGCTACGCTCTTACCAAAGAAGAGAAGGAAATCTTCTTTGAAGTCCTTTTCAGTATCAAGGTCCCGACTGGCTTCTCATCGAATATAAAGGGAATCGTAAATATGAAAGACAAAAAATTCCAAAACCTAAAGTCTCATGACTGCCACGTGCTTATGACGCAATTGCTTCCAGTTGTATTGAGGGGAATTCTACCGGAAAATGTTCGCTTGGCAATTGTGAAGGTATGTGCATTCCTCAATGCAATTTCTCAGAAGGTAATCGATCGAGAAAGTCTATTAGGGTTACAGATTGATGTGGTCCAATGTCTGGTCAGCTTCGAGTTGTTGTTCCCGCCATCCTTCTTCAATATAATGACACACCTCCTAGTTCACCTAGTCGAAGAGATTAGAATTCTCGGTCCTGTATTTCTACACAATATGTTCCCCTTCGAGAGGTTCATGGGAGTCTTAAAGAAATATGTTCGTAACCGTGCTAGGCCAGAAGGAAGCATCTCCAAGAGCTATGGAACAGAGGAGGTCATTGAGTTTTGTGTGGACTTTCTTCCTGACCTTAAGCCGATTGGTGTTCCTGAATCTCGGTATGAGGGTAGGCTGACAGGAAAAGGCACACTAGGAAGGAAAGCAAAAGTATGTATGGACGGGCATTCATTCTCTCAGGCACACTACACAGTTCTACACAATTCCACCGTGGTGGCTCCGTATATCGTGAGACACAAGAATATTCTATGCTCCAAAAACCCGGGGAAGGCTGACTCTTGGATTAAAGGGGAACACGAGAAGACTTTCGGCAGTTGGTTGCAGACACATCTCATGAATGACGACACCGTTGGAGATCAGCTGTACTGTTTGGCCAGGCCACCATCTTCGACTATATGTACTTTCCAAGGGTACGAGATAAATAGGAATACATTTTACACGGTTGCCCAAGATAAAAAGAGCACCAACCAAAACAGTGGTGTCCGCTTTGATGCAACAGACGATAATGGGGAGAAGGAAACTTATTACGGGTACATAGAGGAGATATGGGAACTTGACTATGGACCTACTTTTAAGATCCCTTTGTTTCGGTGTAAATGGGTGAAGCTGACAGGAGGCGGGATAGTTGTAGACCAAAAGTACGGCATGACAACAGTGGATCTCAACAATCTTGCGTACATGGACGAACCATTCGTCCTAGCCAACGATGTCGCTCAGGTTTTCTATGTGAAGGACATGTCTACAAAAATGAGAAAAAGAAATCAGCAAAAGAAAACATCGTCCGATGAGCCAAAGCGCCACATAGTTCTTTTAGGGAAAAGAAACATCGTGGGAGTAGATGACAAGACAGACATGTCAGTAGATTATAATAAGTTTCATGAAATTCCGCCCTTCAAAGTGAAAACTGACCCAAGCATCCTACTGAATGATGAAGATTCTCCATGGCTACGACCCAGAAGAAAACAGAAATAATAGATAGGAATGTTGGTGCAATAATGTAATAATGTATTAAACCTTTTATGTAATGCATGTATGAAATGTACTAAACCTTTATTTAAGGAGCATGCATGTATGACAACCTTTAGTCCCGGCTGGAGGGTGCAACCGAGACTAAAGCTGTCGGCAGGATAAGGACGCATGGGTAACCTTTAGTCCCGGCTGGTGGGTGCAACCGAGACTAAAGTTGTCGGTAGGATAAGGATACATGGGTGGATGCACTGCTCGATGAGATAAAGCATGTAGCGCACGACGCCCCTGTCGGAGGAACAAGACAAAGTAGAAGCGGCGCCGTGCCTATAAAAGGAGCATTGGTACGCCATGGCAAGCAGCTCAACAAGCCAACCTAGAAGGCAGGGAGAGTTTCATCCCCATGGATGGAGGAAAGGGTTGGGAAATCTCCCGTGGCGGAGCTTCTCGAAGATGTCGTTGGTGCTCACGCCCTACGACATCTTCGGAAGCTCCGCCTCGGAAAAATTTCCCTACAAGCCTGTGAAAGACTCCATCTCCTCTAACTGTGTTGGGGAAAGGGTTGAGAAATCTCCCGTGGCGGAGCTTCTCGAAGATGTCGTTGGTGCTCACGCCCTACAGCATCTTCGGAAGCTCCGTCTCGGAAAAATTTCCCTGCAAGCCCATAAAAGACTCCATCTCCTCTAACTGTTTTGGAGGAAAGGGTTGGGAAATCTCCCGTGGCGGAGCTTCTCGAAGATGTCGTTGGTGCTCACGCCCTACGGCATCTTCGGAAGCTCCGCCTCGGAAAAATTTCCCTGCAAGCCTGTGAAAGACTCCATCTCCTCTAACTGTGTTGGGGAAAGGGTTGGGAAATCTCCCGTGGCGGAGCTTCTCAAAGATGTCGTTGGTGCTCATGCCCTACGGCATCTTCGGAAGCTCCGCCTCGGAAATTTTTTCCTGCAAGCCCGTGAAAGACTCCATCTCCTCTAACTGTGTTGGAGAAAGGGTTGGGAAATCTCCCGTGGAGGAGCTTCTTGAAGATGTCGTTGGTGCTCACGCCCTACGGCATCTTCGGAAACTCCGCCTCGGAAAAATTTCCCTTGAAAATAGAAAAATAGTTAATAGTTTGGATAGTTAAAATAATTAATTTTGAAAATAGAAAATGGTTTTGAATTAGTTATTCAATTTCAAACACATTTCATATTCAAAGTTTTATCAGATTCTAAAATATGCAAAAAGAATATTAATCAATATAGTTTTAATTGAAAATGGCAAAATAGTTTGGATAGTTAAAATAATTAATTTTGAAAATAGAAAATAGTTTTGAATTAGTTATTCAATTTCAAACACTTTTCATATTCATAGTTTTGTCAAATTCTAAAATATACAAAAAGAATATTAATCAATATAGTTTTAATTGAAAATGGCAAAATAGTTAATAGTTTGGATAGTTAAAATAATTAATTTTGAAAATAGAAAATAGTTTTGAATTAGTTATTCAATTTCAAACACTTTTCATATTCATAGTTTTGTCAAATTCTAAAATATACAAAAAGAATATTAATCAATATAGTTTTAATTGAAAATGGCAAAATAGTTAATAGTTTGGATAGTTAAAATAATTAATTTTGAAAATAGAAAATAGTTTTGAATTAGTTATTCAATTTCAAACACTTTTCATATTCATAGTTTTGTCAAATTCTAAAATATACAAAAAGAATATTAATCAATATAGTTTTAATTGAAAATGGCAAAATAGTTAATAGTTTGAATAGTTAAAATAATTAATTTTGAAAATAGAAAATAGTTTTGAATTAGTTATTCAATTTCAAACACTTTTCATATTCATAGTTTTATCAGATTCTAAAATATACATTAGTTATTCAATTCAAAATTAAAAATTCATATTTGAAATGAAAATTTGAAAAAAATTCAGCATTGGCGCGCATTTATTGTTAGATAGAATAGAAATAGAAATTGTTAGATAGAATAGAAATAGAAAATTGTTAGATAGAATAGGAATAGAAATTGTTAGATAGAATAGAAAATTGTTAGATAGAATAGAAATAGAAAATTGTTAGATAGAATACAAATAGAAATTGTTAGATAGAATAGAAATAGAAAATTGTTAGATAGAATAGAAAATTCTTAGATAGAAATAGAAATAGAAATTGTTAGATAGAATAGAAAATTGTTAGATAGAATAGAAATAGAAATTGTTAGATAGAATAGAAAATTGTTAGATAGAATAGAAATAGAAATTGTTAGATAGAATAGAAAATTGTTAGATAGAATAGAAATAGAAAATTGTTAGATAGAATAGGAATAGAAATTGTTAGATAGAATAGAAAATTGTTAGATAGAATAGAAATAGAAAATTGTTAGATAGAATAGAAAATTGTTAGATAGAATAGAAATAGAAATTGTTGGATAGAATAGAAATAGAAATTGTTAGATAGAATAGAAATAGAAAATTGTTAGATAGAATAGAAAATTGTTAGGGTTAGAAGTTCTTCCTCTTCGAGGGTTAGAAAATTGTTAGATAGAATAGAATTTGTTAGATAGAATAGAAATAGAGTTAGAAAAAATATAATTAGTTAGGGTTAGTAGTTAGAAAATTGTTAGGGTTAGTAGTTAATTTGTTTTGTTATTAGTTAGGGTTAGTAGTTAGAAAATTGTTAGGGTTAGTAGTTAATTTGTTTTGTTATTAGTTAGGGTTAGTAGTTAGAAAATAAGTAAGGTTATTTTGTTAGTTATTATTCCATATAGTGTCCATAATTGAAATATAAATGTCGGTTTTTTGCAGAAACTATGGATCCACATAGCAGGAACCTCGAAGAGGAAGAACTTCTCGAAGATATAATCAAAGACGCCCCCAATGTTGAACCAGCTAAATCTCCGTCGTCATATCTGAACCCCTCCGGAGATGGAATGGAGGTCGACCGACACAAAGATGAAGCCGATGGGGCAGGCGATAGCTCCGATGACGGAGAAGGTGATTGCTCCGCTGATGGAGAAGCCGGTGGAAAAATAACGAAGTCCGGCGAGGTATACATATGAAGTTCGGCAATCAGTTGTAATATTGGAGATAGCTGTATATTGTATACATATACATTAATTGACGAATGTTTCTCCTCTTAGGCCTCCACATCGAGCAAAGCTACGAAACGAGGCCCGACCAAAAAGTTGGATGCACGAACGCATTACACCTTTGAGGTGATATTGCCTACGGGCGAACCCAAGCTTCCTAAGAATGCTGCTGACACATTCAAGAAGCAATGCGGAGTTCTCGTTAGGGATCACGTCCCGATCAGCGTTCGGGAGTGGAACAAGCGCAAAGGGGCAGCCGATAGTGACTATGTGGCCGAAAGGTACAAACAGAGTCTTTGGAATGATCTCATGGCACATTTCAACCTGCCAGAATGTGAGAATGAAGACGCCGCAAGAGAACTGAGGGCCAAAGTTAAGCAGTGGACTCTAAAGAAGATGGCCGAATTGTTCCGGGTGTGGAAGAAGAAACTATGGACAAACTATCTGAAAACAAAGAAAGTGCCAGTATTCGAGGGGTATCTAGCTGATACGTCTCTGACGTATCCATAATTTTTGATGCTCCATGCTTGTTTTTACACCATTTGCCTAATGTTTCGTTACACTTCGTGGAACTTTTATGCATTTTCTGGAACTAACCTATTAACAAGTCGCCACAGTGCCAGTTCCCTATTTTCTGCTGTTTTTGTGTTTCAGAAAAGCTACACATGAAATATTCTCGGAATTGGACGAAACAAGTTCCTGAAGTCTTATTTTTCCCGGAAGCTTCCAGAGATCCGAAGAGGAGACGGAGTGGGGCCACGAGCTGGTCTCACACCAGGGCGGCGCGGCCCAGCCCCTAGCCGCGCCCCCTATGTGTGGTGACACCTCGGTCCACTTCTGACGATGCCCCTTCGCCTATAAAGACCCCCCGATGGGAAAAACCTAAGTACCCGATCAATTTTCCAGAAACACATCGCGATCCGCCGCCGTCGTCGACCCGAGATCGGGAGGGTCCAGAAGCTCTTCCCGGCACCCTGCCGGAGAGGGGAATCGCCATCGGAGGTCTTCTTCATCGCCATGCTTGCCTCCAGAGCGATGAGTGAGTAGTCTACCTTGGACTATGGGTCCATAGCAGTAGCTAGATGGTTGTCTCCTCTACCATGTGCTTCATATTTAGATCTCATGAGCTGCCCTACATGATTGAGATCACTGTTATGTAATTCTACATGTTTGGTTTGTTGGGATCCGATGAATATTGGTGTTATGATTGAGTTGCTATACTGAAATATATCTTATGTTATCTCTATGTTGTTTATGATCTTGCATGCTCTCCGTTGTTAGTAGCTATCTTGGCCGAGTAGTTGCTAGTGACTCCAAGAGGTGGTATTTATGCTCGATAGTGGGTTCATGCCTCTATTTAACCTGGGGGAGTGACAGAAACCTCTAAGGTTGTAGATGTGATGTTGCTACTAGGGAGAAAACAACATTCATATGCTCGAGGGCATATGCTTTGTTTACATTACACACTTTGCTTAATGCAATTATCTGTTGTTGGCAACTTAATACTCATGGGGTGTTCGGACGATATCCCCGTGAGTGGATTATTAGTCATAGATGCAGTTGGATGGTGGTCTATGTATTTTGTTGTAATGCCCAGAGTAAATCGCATAGTGATCTTCTTGACATATCACGTTTATCTTTATTCTATCAATTGCCCAACTGTAATTTGTTTACCCAGCATGTGTCATTTTATCTTATGGAGAGACACCGCTAGTGAACTGTGGACCCCGGTCCTATTTCCATCATATTGCTATCACCTGTTTACTTTACTCGCATACTTTCACTGTTTTCCACTCGATACGCTCATACCCTTTGTTTCAAGCAAACCGATGAGATTGACAACCTCATCGCAAGTTGGGAACAAAGTATTTGGTTGTGTGTGTGCAGGTTCCACGTTGCTGCTCGCAAAGCAAAGCTTGGACGAGGCGCCATATAAATTGTCCGGAGCTGTCGCGAAGCTCGCAAGCATCACCTTCAGTCGTTTGTCTCTCCTCTCCTGAACGATAAACCTTGTTTTCTTAACTGAGGGAAAATCTTGATGCTATATTCATCACACCTTCCTCTTGGGGTTCCCAATTGGCTGGTCATTCAACTAGGCACCAACTCTTTTTTGGCGCCATCAACCAGCAATCAAGCTCTTTTCTGGCGCCGTTGCCGGGGAGGAAGTAGAAGACTTCTGCGAGGGGAGTTTTCGCACGCACATCCTTTACTTTGTTTATTGTTTTGCTTTACTTTATTTATTTTACCTGCATCGTTTTATCAAAAACCCCAAAAAAATTAGAATCCTTGGTAGTTGTTATTTCTTTACTTTAGTTCATCATGTTGTTCCCTAAGTATGTTTTGGAGGACCTCTCACTAGGTAGTGGTTCAATTATTGGGAAACATAACATTGAGGAGTTCTTTAATCACATTAGCATGCATATAGAAGTTGAGGAAAAGTCTTTGGTTGAACTAGCTCCTAGTTATGAAGTTGCTTCCGCTTATCTAGTTCACATGTTAGAAGCTAGGTTTGCTAATCTTAATCCCTTTTTGCAATACATGTTCCTTAAGCTTCATGAAATTGAAGATCCTGAAAAGAAAGCCTTTATCTTGGAAACTTTGTGCTTAGAATTTAAAGATATTGCTATTGAAGCTAGGAAATTTCTTAAGCGCTTTAATAAACTCGGTTCACCTATAAAGGTTATTAGCACAAACGATGAAGGAACCGAAATACCTATACCTAGCAAGCTCTTGGGATTGTATGAAGCTTTCGGAAATAATTTTGACTGGATCTGTCCCGAGAATCTTTTTAGTGATTTGAGTGAACCAAAGCGTGATCACAAAGGGTCTTCAAAAACTTATGTGGATGAAATACAATGCTTTATTGATAAGACCTCTACAGTTGATCTTAATTCTTCCTCTGAAAATACTTGATTCGCAATTTTCTGCGCCCAGCTCAAAGGCTTTAAAGAAAAGCACTCTTGGGAGATAACCCAATGTTTTATTTTAAGTAATTTTTCTTTTATTTGAGTCTTAGAAGTCATTACTACTGTAATGACCTCTCCTTATCATTTTTATTTCATTGTTGTGCCAAGAGAAGCCTCTAATTTGAGTGAGGTAAGATTTGGGGATGTTGCTGTCGTGAAACAGTTTTCGGTGCTGCACCATAAAAATTCGTGAAAATTCTCTGTATATCTTTTGGACCTGAGATTTCTTGTGCATATGCCCCAGGTTATATCCAAACTTTCATTAGTTTAATACTTTTTGATTTGAGCAACAGAAAACCCCTTAAAAATTCGACCTTTGTCAGCTGTTCTGTTTTGACAGATTTCTGCCAATATTTGTGTTTGCCGCTTTATCACTTTCTTTTGAGTTCTTTTGATCACGGAACTTTTGGGGATGTTGCTACAGTAGTATATACTTTATATGTGTGGTTTTGGGTTGAAACCTGAAGCAAAAAGAGGTTGATTATATGTTATGCTACACTAATGTTGCTAATAGATTTGTGTTTAGTTTTGTATGAATGAAGTTTTCAAGTGTAGAGATTGGGGAATGATGAGATGAGTTGAAGAATGGAAAAAAGCTCAAGCTTGGGGATGCCCATGCATCACCCCAAGAAATATCCAAGAAGTACAAGCGTCAAAGCTTGGGGATGCCCCCGAGGCACACCTTCTTCATCGGCAAAAATCAGGTCACCTTTCAAGACACTATATTTTTATTGCTTCATGCACTATGTGTTTTTCTTGGAGCGTCAGTTGTTTTAGTTTTCTTTATTAGTTTAGTTTTGTTTGCTGCAATAAATGTTTGGACCCCAACAAATTTATTTTGGAGAAGTTGCCTTGCTTTTCATTTGCCAAGAACGCTCTAGTTTTCACTCTTATAAAAAACCGAGTGTTCTTCTTTTTCTGCTACTGCTTTTGGTGTTCATTTTCGCCTTGATTTGCGTTCAGATCTTCTTATATTTATTTATCAAGGTGTATTTTTAACTCTGGACCATGTTGGTTTTCCTCAAAAGAGTTGGATTTAAAAAGTTCGAATGGTGTTAGAAAAGAGAAAAGGCTTTATGCAAAAAAGTGGTACAAGAAGGAGCTTGTGTAGACTGCGGCTTAGGCTTTTTCATGTCATGCTTGATGTCTTTTTGATAGTATGCTTAGTGGTTTTGCTGTAGCATGACTTGTCTCAAATAACTGAGATTGCTTAATGAGCCTTTGAAAAAATCATGCGTTGTTTTTATCGTTTGGAAGCATTATTTTGGTTTTCTCCTTGATGCTTTATTTGGGTTGACTTGGCGCATGCTCACACATGTTAGACTCATACAAAGTCGCCAATAGCCTCTATGATCATTTAGTTTTTGACTTTTGATGCCATCTTATGCTTCTTTTAATGTCGCTTTGCATGATTATGGCCATTATTGCTCTCTTAGTTGGTTGCTCCCAGTCTTTTGCTAGCCCTCGCCTTGTACTGAGTATGAGCTCTACTCGTGCATCCAACTCCTAAAAACCAAGTTATTCCAACGTGTCCACCATACATACCTACTAGCAATTTGCTATTCCAAGTAAATTTGACTTACTTTTATTTTCTCTTCAATTAAACTCTTACTAGTGTTATGCGAAAATTGGTCAGTAAAGCTCTCACGAACCGGAAGGCACACTTTACTTTTTCCTGTTCTTAAAAATTTGACATTGTGGTCTCTTATGTTGAGTTGTTATGCTTGCAAGTTGTAAGTTGGAGACTAGCCCAGCCATGCAGTCATGGGCAAGCTTTCAACATTGCACTTCTCTTTTGAGTTGATATCGTGATCTTTTGTTTATGGATGCCCGCGGTGTGAAATGAATTGGGAATCTTGTGGGGATCATGGAGTTTGTATATGTGTTAGGGAAATGCCTGGGCCGCCAATCTAAGCCATGCATAATTCACAGTGGAAATTTGCAGCATACCCATAGTGGACATTCGACGACGCATCTCAAAATAAAAAGCTATACAAATGGTAAATAAAAGAGATGTCGATATGTTCATTGTCTGCTTGTCCTGTCATTTTGATGTGGGCTTGTTCCATGTCATCGGGCACGGAGGTACCCCGTTGGCGGTTCTCGATGATACGTGTATACTTACAATGACAAGAGCCTTGCTTGGGACTCTATGTAAAGTAGCATGAGGTTTGGGTACTCGTATTCACGGGACACGAGGTTTTCAACTTATGATTTGTCAAGCATATGCATCATAATTGTTCTTGCATTAACTTTAACCATTCAAGATGCTTATGATGGGGGCAATGAGAGCTCAAAGCCGGTAAGTAACATAATTTTTGAAGGTTATAAAACTTGCAATCACTGCTTCCCTCCGCGAAGGGCCTTTCTTTTACTTTTATGTTGAGTCACCACCTTCTATCTTTATGCACCATTAAGAGAGCATAGTTGTCATTCTTAGTATAATGTGCATTGTCCCAAAGTTTTCATTGATTAATTCATATTGTTGGTTTCACTTGTTCTTAAATTACTTGTATCTAGTTGCCCTCTTAAACTTGAAGGTGTCATATGCATTTATGTTTTGCTCTCTTGGAAGGACAAGCTGAAAACCATTTATATGTTTTTCCTTATGATTTGAACACACGTTTGACTTTCATTGTTTCGTTTTCATGATCTTTTGTTTGTGTTCATTTACATGTTTATAACATGGTTGCTAAGTTCTTATTGTCAAGATTATATCTTTCATGCCCATGTTTTAAGTTCTTTTGATCCCAGCTCACAAATGCTTACATATATGATCAAGATTGTGTAGGTGCATGTCACCTCAAAAATTATTTCTTTTGTTATCACTTACCTACTCGAGTACGAGCAGGAGTTAAGCTTAGGGATGCTGATACGTCTCCGACGTATCCATAATTTTTGATGCTCCATGCTTGTTTTTACACCATTTGTCTAATGTTTCGTTATATTTCGTGGCACTTTTATGCATTTTCTGGAACTAACCTATTAACAAGTCGCCACAGTGCCAGTTCCCTATTTTCTGCTGTTTTTGTGTTTCAGAAAAGCTGCACAGGAAATATTCTCGGAATTGGACGAAACAAGTTCCTAAAGTCTTATTTTTCCCGGAAGCTTCCAAAGATCCGAAGAGGAGATGGAGTGGGGCCACGAGGTGGTCTCACACCAGGGCGGCGCGGCCCAGCCCCTGGCCGCGCCCCCTATGTGTGAGGACACCTCGGTCCACTTCTGACGATGCCCCTTCGCCTATAAAGACCCCTCGACGGGAAAAACCTAAATACCCGATCAATTTTCCAGAAACACATCGCGATCCGCCGCCGTCGTCGACCCGAGATCGGGAGGGTCCAGAAGCTCTTTCCGGCACCCTGCCGGAGAGGGGAATCGCCACCGGAGGTCTTCTTCATCGACATGCTTGCCTCCGGAGCGATGAGTGAGTAGTCTACCTTGGACTATGGGTCCATAGCAGTACCTAGATGGTTGTCTCCTCCACCATGTGCTTCATATTTAGATCTCATGAGCTGCCCTACATGATTGAGATCACCGTTATGTAATTCTACATGTTTGGTTTGTTGGGATCCGATGAATATTGGTGTTATGATTGAGTTGCTATACTGAAATATATCTTATGTTATCTCTATGTTGTTTATGATCTTTCATGCTCTCTGTTGCTAGTAGCTATCTTGGCCGAGTAGTTGCTAGTGACACCAAGAGGGGGTATTTATGCTCGATAGTGGGTTCATGCCTCTATTTAACCTGGGGGAGTGACAGAAACCTCTAAGGTTGTAGATGTGCTGTTGCTACTAGGGAGAAAACAACATTCATATGCTCGAGGGCATATGCTTTGTTTACATTACACACTTTGCTTAATGCAATTATCTGTTGTTCGCAACTTAATACTCATGGGGTGTTCGGACGATATCCCCGTGAGTGGATTATTAGTCATAGATGCAGTTGGATGGCGGTCTATGTATTTTGTTGTAATGCCCAGAGTAAATCGCATAGTGATCTTCTTGACATATCACGTTTATCTTTATTCTATCAATTGCCCAACTATAATTTGTTTACCCAGCATGTGTTATTTTAGCTTATGGAGAGACACCGCTAGTGAACTGTGGACCCCGGTCCTATTTCCATCATATTGCTATCACCTGTTTACTTTACTCGCACTGTTTACTTTACTCGCATACTTTCACTGTTTTCCACTCGACACGCTCATACCCTTTGTTTCAAGCAAATCGGTGAGATTGACAACCTCATCGCAAGTTGGGAACAAAGTATTTGGTTGTGTGTGTGCAGGTTCCACGTTGCTGCTCGCAAAGCAAAGCTTGGACGAGGCGCCATATAAATTGTCCGGAGCTGTCGCGAAGCTCGCAAGCATCACCTTCAGTCGTTTGTCTCTCCTCTCCTAAACGATAAACCTTGGTTTCTTAACTGAGGGAAAATCTTACTACTATATTCATCACACCTTCCTCTTGGGGTTCCCAACGGGCTGGTCATTCAACTAGGCATGAACTCTTTTTTGGCGCCATCAACCAGCAATCACTAGCCAAGCAGGCGAATCACTGGAAGGCATTTCAGGAGTATAAGGAGTCAGAAGATGCCAAGGCATTATCAGAAAAGAACAAGAAAAATGCCGACAAGAAGAAATATCACCGCACGCTGGGGCCAGGGGGCTATGAGACTGCCATCCCAAAGTGGGATAAGAAAGAGCAAGAGATGCTAGCTAAAGGGATCACACCTGAACCCATCTGTGATGAGTGGGAATTGAGAGTAGGAAATTGGTTCCTTGCGCATGGTGGTTCGTACGACAAACTAACAGGGGACCTTATCTGCAGTGACGGTCTTAGGATACCCAGGGAAAATTGGGAAAAAAGAGTGAAAGAAATTAAAAAGGGAAAAAGACAGTTCACTCCAGATAGAGAGAAAGATTTGCTCACACTGGTCCTCGGTAATGATGAACATGGAGGACGAACGCGAGGCTTTGATCCTTCTTACCCGTGGTGGCTTGGGTTTGCCAGAGACCAAGACACTTACAGAAGCCGAGCGAGAGCAAAGAAGCGACAACAGGAGGAGGAAAATGACAAGTTCAACCAGTTGCTTGCCAGGCTTAACGAGCAACAGCAGCAGATTGACGAACTTAGAGGAGTAGTGCACCAGGAAGATCCTGCACTCGATATTACCGCCGCCCCATCTAAGCAGAAAAGCAGCGTGGCTGAATCTGAGGCCTCGACCGACGATGCACGAAGAATGATAGAGGGCGGTCCCGGCTACCCCGTGGATGGAATCAAGGAGTCAACATCATGTGAACTCCATCAGAGAATGAAGAACATATCCATGAAGGTGGCCGTCGGACAAGCTTTACCTTCTGGCCCTGATGTACGCTGGCATGGCCGTGAGATTCCAGCTGGCTATGCTAAAGTTGGGGTGGATGAAATCATGCCGGGGTTTCATGATATGGAGCTCGACATCGCTGGACCCAAAGATGAGAGGACACTCGGAGAAGTACTGGGTGGAGTCATCCTATGGGACAAGAACTACATCAAGCTTTCAGGCTCGGCCCCAAGGACAACACCGCCTCCGAGTCGTCATAGGTCACCTACACCTCCATCACCTCCAAGTCCTCCACATGACGACGGCCACCACAACACGAGTCCATCTCGATCACCGCCGCCGGACTTGGGTCGGCCGTCTCTGCCGCCGCCCGCTAAGGATACTAAGCGGAAGCGTGCCAGCAAGAACGCTCCGTCGATGAGTTCTAAGCGACGGAGCTCCCCAAAGCGCAAACTGTCGCCCCTCCCCAAGGTACCTCATGCTAATCTTCCCATCAGACCTTATGATCGTACCCCCGAGGAAAACGCCAGGATAGCAAAGGAATATTATGATGCGCAGATGAAAAATAAGGAACCTAAGCCCCGCCCGGAATATACCGAGAAGCAAATAGCATATGCAAAATACTTACTGACCCTTCCATCACAGTATGACTTGCACCATAAGCCTAACGACTATACACGCGCATTGCAGAAGGAAGGGAAAAAGAGCAGATTACGTGCAAGTGCAAGTGGGAGCTAATCAAGTTCAACTACAAGCAAAAAAAGATCAGACGTTCCTCAGCTTGGACAACAGGCCAAACAATCGATCCCACCCCTCACGGTGTTACCCGAGAATGTTCCCTCTCTGGTGCAGGGGCAAGATTTGGAATTAGCACAGAAGTGGGCGGATGAATGGGGTATAAGTGTTGAAGACGTTCTGGCTTCCCAAGACGATAGGTTACCCAAGGCTGTGGTAGCCCCTAAGCCGCAGTTTTTCATGGGAGCGCCTTTGGTCAGCAAAGATAAGTTTGATGATCTCCCAACAAATATGCGTTACTTGCATACATGGTACTTAAATGAAGCAAAGAATGGGAGAACGATGATCGTGGCGCGTGTCCCACGGGAGTACTACGGCCATCCCGAAGACATCCATATCGACTTTGATGAACTCTTCCAGATGTACAATTGTGACGCCCTTGACAAATCTCTTATGAGTTACTATTGTCTGTAAGTTTTTCAATTCGTTGTCTACATATAACTTGTTCAGTTATTTCAATTTATTGTCTACATATAACTTGTTCAGTTATGACTTGTACTCTATTATGCAGAATGAAGATTCTGGAATGTAAAACTAGGAACATCATAAATATTGGGTTTATTGACCCCAGATAAAATACATATAAAGACGCTAACTGATAAGCCCAAGGAGACAGAGAAAAACCTTCTAAGGTTTCTAACAGATCAAAATTACTGTGACCACATACTGTTTCCATACAACTTCAAGTGAGGGTCTTACTCTGTTGTGTCCATTCACTTATAAGTGTAATTGATAAGTTACTGACATATATATATATACATGTGCAGCTACCACTGAATTCTGTTGGACATTCAAATTGATAAGGGAAGAGTTGATGCCTTCGACCCATTATCGAGAACCTTGGAACAGTTCCAAAGCCTACAGGACATGCTCCAAGGGTAATTTCAATCATTCTTGCGCTCTATCGGTCTCTTTCGATGATTTTCTGATATATCAAGTAATGAAAAACTTAGCAAATCATTTTTCTTGCCGGACAGGGTTTGGAAGCGGTTCAAGTGTGTGACTGACGGTATCTCTCATGAGAAGCTGACCTTTAGAGCGGTTCAGGTAAGTAGTACGATATACTTCTATTTTCAATACATTTATGATGCTAGATTATTATTTTGATTATATTCTATTCTCGTAAAGTGTGACCAGCAGCCACGGGGGACGCATCTATGTGGATACTACGTTTGCGAGTCCATTCACACGTTTACCTCTGAGCACAAGGATTACAGATACGACGTAAGCAATAAACATTCACACCTTTATTTTTACCCGTCATTCTTTGTTATCATGATTGACATTCATATTGATCTCCTCTTCTTATATAGTTCACGGCCATGCGGGAGAAGTACCTACCAGAGCAACGCGCGATCGCTGTTGGAGAGGAGCTAGCGTCCTTTTTTAGGATAGAACTTATAGATGATAAATGAAGATTTAGTGTAGCAAGGGGCCATTACTAATGTTGGTGTAATCGAATAGACGGGCTCTAGTCCCGATAATTGTTATCTCCATATAATTGTATATATATAATCGATCGTAAGATAAGTTATCTTACATATATATGCACTAACATGTATGCGTAGATTTATATGAAAAGTGTTTTTAAATGAAAGAATAAAATAATATACAACAAAAATAATTCCCCCGAACACCTAAACCCTTAAACCCTAAAGCAAAAAACAAAATCTGTAGATGACCTTTAGTCCCGGTCCGTGTTACAAACCGGGACTAAAGGTCCTGGACCTGGAAGCGCTCCGAGGCGCCCACGTGGACACCCTCTAGTCCCGGCTGGTAACCGGGCCGGGACTAAAGGGTTAGCCTTTAGTCCCGCCTCTGTAGTCCCGGTTTGTAAACCGGGACTAAAGGCCCTTACGGGCTGGGACTAAAGAGCCTGTCTCCACTAGTGCAAGATCTCGGATCTACTACGTCGTCATCGAAGAGATGAACTTCACCATCACGGAGACTCTCCGTGCTTCGAGGGTGGAGAAGTGGATCCGCGCCGTCAAGCGGCGGTTCCTCGATGACGCACCGACCAAGTGCGTGGGCTTGGACTGTGAGTTCACCACTCACACGCGCCCTCAACGTGCCGCCGTCCTTCAACTCTCGGTGGCGTCCGAGATATTGATCTTCCAAATTTGCAAGGCCAATGGCATGCCGCAACTACTCAAGGACTTCTTGAAGGACACCACCATCAAGTTTTGTGGTGCGGCTATCAACAATGATCTGCGCATGCTAAGGTCATACGGAATTGTTATTCCATCTGCGTATGATCTTCAAAAGGTTGTCCCAAACCCCACTAGCAAGCTAACGCCGAGTCTCTATGATTTGGCCAATGCTACTATTGGGACACATCTTGAGAACAAGAAGAGGGACAAGAAGAAGAAGGACGAGAAGAAGAAGGACAAGAAGAAGGGAGAAGAAGAAGAAGAAGATGATGATGATGATGAAGATGAACTAATATTTGGTTGGGAAAAAGTTCCATTGAGCTTCAACCAATTATTATATGCCGCTTTAGACGCTCGCCTAGGCTTTGAGATTGCTAGGAGATTCTGGAAGCTAAAGGGCTACAATAGTCATGTTGATCGTCTTAACCTTAATAATTAGGTGGATGATTATGTATGGAAAAATATTGGATGAGCTTGCTTGGAAAATGTACTCCCTTTGAGCCATGTCGATGAGTATGTTTGGAAAAATGTACTCCCTTTGTTTCGGTTAACAAAGTCTATTAATTTTCGAATTTGTGATTTTTCAAGTATTTTGGCTTTTTTGAATATTTTAATTATTAAAAATTAATAATTAAATTGTACATAAAGATTATTTGAAATTCATTGGTGCTTATTATTCTTAATTATTGTTTCTTATTTTGTGAATTTATTTGGAATTTAAAAAGTAATATTATATATTACCAAAGTGTATAGGTTAATAGAATTGGTAGCATACCATTATCAAGAAGTCGCGAGCGCAGTCTTGGTAGCTAGTAGGGAAGGAATGGAGAAGTTAAGCGTGCTAAGGGTGGAGCAGTGTGAGGATGGGTGACCGACCAGGAAGTGAGGACCACAAGTACTTGTAATTGATTTGAGATATAGAGTGAGAGCCATAAATATCTAATTTGATATGAGATATGAGAATAGAGATGATTAGATAATAGAGAAATAAAGAAAATACAGAAATTCCGAAACAGAAAATACAATTTTATTCCAAATGGACCTTTAGTCCCTGTCCATGTTACGAACCGGGACCAAAGGTCCTCCAGCCGCAGCACATGCCCCGGGCCACGTGGAGGACCATTGGTCCCGGTTCGTAAGCAACTGGGACTAAAGGCTGGAGCCTTTAGTCCCGCTTTGTTAGTCCCGGTTGCTACAACCGGGACTAATGGGCTTTACAAACCGGGATTGAAGGCCTTTTTTCCACCAGTGACCGGGAGCTAAACATACTGCAACCATACGATGTTGAGTGCATTCACCCCCGATCTATTTCCTCGTCTTGCCCTCCGCCTCTCCCTCAACAAGCGGCGGCACCCGAAGACCTCCCGATCTCCACCGGCTAGGGTGTTGGTCCTGGTCTGGTTAGAACGTTGGTCTTGGTCCCCCTCCCTCTGTTTGCCGCTCTGACGGCGGCGGCAGGAGGGAAGAGGACCTCGTTCCTTCGTTTTGGCATAGTAGTTAGGGTTAGGTTTATCTTTAGCGTGTTGTTGGGATGATGGGAGCGACGTCCAAGCGAATAAATCTATCTCAACTCTACTCCCATATCGGCGACGACCTTCAGGGATGGAAACATGAGCTGAGTGGTCCTTCAGATCCAGCTTGGTCTTCTCGCCGGTCTTCAGATCTAGTGAGATTAGTTTCTCGGTGTGTTACTGGCGTTCCTGGTTATCCGCGACGGCGCTGGCGGCCGAGGTGAGGTGGTTCTTCTAGAGCGAGGATGTTGGTCCAAAGGTGGTGGATTTTTTGACAGATCTTGGTCCAAGATAGCACGGGAATGTCCCTCGGTCGACGTGCCACGGTGACATATGCCTTGTTGCATGCAACAAGCCTGTTCATCGAGTAACAAAGCCTCGTTGGCGATGGTGCTTTCTCGGATCTTGCAATGGTGGAGGATCGATATCTCTTCCGGCGTTCTTCTTGGCGGCGCTGGAGTTGGGCGGCGGCCGCTCACTACGGTGGTTGCAGAAAACCCTGTGGATCGTTTTGTATTTCTCGATCTCTTAGGATTTTATCTCCAAATTCAGAATTATCATTTATCTCGGTTTATCTTTTAGTTTCCACATATGTTTCTTATTGTAATTGGATTTTCGATTAATAAATGTGGTTGCTCTAAAAACACATACGATGCTGAATGGACGGCCGAGCGCACGGATGGGCGCATAGGTGAGGGCGTAGGCAAGCCCTGTCCCTTGGCCATGTCGGCAAATTTAACATAAGTTTGAATTAAACTGAAAGGTATTCAAAAACCAGAAAAATAGAAAAAATTGTGCATGAAGTCATCTTATGTCACCTACTCTTTGTGAAAATACCAACCTTATAATATGGTGGGTTTTTATAAATTCTTCACAAATAAGACTATCAAATATAGTTTAACTTGTTATTTCTACCCAAGCGACCATTTAAATTGTAAAATACAAAAATACAACGTGATAATGCGCCCAAAGTTGGCAAATGCGTGCACATGGCAACAACATTTCAAATAGAGTTTTAAACTTTGTTTCACAAAACAGAGTTTTCCTTTTATTAGTGCAAAAGGAGAGCAAAAAGTTTGTATGTTTGTGAAGCTACATAAAAAATGAGGATCAATACCACGACTGTCGTTTTCACCATAAGTAGACCTTATAGTATGATCACATATGAAAGATGACAGTCAGTGAAACACCTAACAAACTTATTGGACTGGGTTGTACAACTTTTTAGAATTGGGACTAACATGCTACCCCTTGGATAGTTTTAGGACTTGTGATGTATTTTACTCATGGATTTTTGCCTTTAAACCATTGCCTAAATGTTACCTTTGTGTGTAGTTAATCAATTAGTATCCATACACGTCTTAATTCACACTTTGTATTTAAATAATTTATCTATGTATGTACAGTGCAGATTGTAAATATCTGTTGTGAATTCTGTAATTGAGGTGTACTATTCTCGGTTCGTACAAGCAATGCAGAACTTGATAAATGTATTTTCATGAGCATATCTCTCTTTCGGCCAACTAAAGCAATGTCATGTCAAACATGGAGCATGTAGTTAGAATGTGCCACGCTTGTTTCCGGTTACGTCACCATTTTCTAGCTACTTGAATGCAGGTGTTCTTGAGACTTGAGATCCTGGACCTTGGGAGCTAGCTCTGCTCCATTTTTAATTTTGAGTTACATGTTTCCTTTTGAACCTTGACCAAGTTTACGAACTTTATGTTTTTAAACGGGCAATGCCAGATTAATATAGTTTTGTTTGGGTTGTATTTGGTACAGAACTTTGAATGATGTTTCAAATTAATATAGTCTTGCTTGATGCATGATGGCATGTGACATTAACGCTTGTGAATGTAAGAGCCTCAGCTCCTAGTTCTATGCTTATTTCCTGAAAAACAAACTTTGAAATTAGAGTTTTGCTATATATATATATGAAGCGGAACCGTCTGAGAGTTTGCCGCTCTTGCAAAACGTGTCGGTAAGAGGAACCGAGTTCAGGGCCGGCCTATAGGGCAGGGCAGGGCAGAGGGGCGTTCGCCCTGGGCCCCTGGAGCTAGGGCCCCGGTCCAAGATTTTATTTTTGTATTACATTTTAAGTAATATTTAAAAATTTGGCATAAATATAAGAGATATCTTTAGGTAATTTTATAGAGTAGGGGGGCTATTACATTTTAAGTAATATTTAAAAATTTGGCATAAATATAAGAGATATCTTTAGGTAATTTTATAGAGTAGGGGGCTATTACATTTTAAGTAATATTTAAAAATTTGGCATAAATATAAGAGATATCTTTAGGTAATTTTATAGAGTAGGGGGGCCATGGCCCCCTTGCCCTAGGAAAGCTTCGGCACTGTGAACAAGGGACCCTTAGGTTGTGTCGAGGGCCCACAAAATCTATGGAACGGCCTTGACCGAGTTCATCGTTGACACAAGGCGATGTGCGTGTAAAGACAGACTTTTTGGCTAGGATTATTACTTTTAGGTGCGTGCCCGCGCTAAGTAATACTGCTACAAACTGGTTATTGCCTTGATCAAACGATCTCTCATCCACATCTGATGTTTACCTCCTAGATCGGCAACGAAATATGCTTTCCAGCACGTGGATCCACTGGTAAGATTAATAGAGGCCATCGACAAGCCCATGTAAGTAGGGGCCCTAGGGGCCCTGCTCCATGATTAATTACCACGCAGTAGTATCTAAGGAGCCTCTCCATCATCAACTCAGAAAGCTCGATCCAAGCTCAGAGACAAAGACGATGGTGATGTAGAGTGCGGCCGTGGATGGGTGGCGGCTCCGCCGTGCCGCAGCTAGGGCCATCCGCGGTGTCATGGCAGTGGGAGCGATCGTGCTCATGGCCACGGGCTTCACGGCGGGCGGTCCAGAGCATGCGAGTGTCCTGCTCATGGACACTGCATTGTCACTCGTAACTCTGAAAGGTGAGCGACCATTGCCCCACCATCAAACTATCCTTAGCTTAGAGCACAAGGAGAAAGAACACAATGTCTTGACTCTCATTAGTACATAACAGGTCATACCATGTTGTACAATGACTACTTCTCCGACACTGCAACACATGCCAATTTTTTTGGCAGTGCTATAGGATGAGCAAGGAGTTGTTCATGGAAATCATTCATGGTATGAGGAGAGTTAAAACCCTACTTTGGGATGAAGCATGACGCCGTTGGCATGGCTGGCTTCTCATCGATCCAGAAATGCACTGCCACCATAAGGATGCTTGCATATGGAGCACCTGCCGGGAAGACTGAGTGAGTCCACTGCCATTGATTGCATGTATAAATTCTGCCAAGCCGTGGTGGAACACTTTGGCAAGTACTATTTGAGCGGGCCAACTAAAGCATCGACTGCTAGGATCATGGCAGAAAATGCAGCAAGAGGATTTCCTGTATGCTTGAGAGCATTGGCCATGGAAGAACTGTTTGTTTTCTTGGCAAGGTTTGTACAAAGGGCGTCATGGATATTGCAATGTGGTTCTTGAAGCTGTGGTAGATTATGACCTCTGAATTTGGCATTGTTTCTTTGGCATGGCGGGATCGCACAATGACATCAACGTGCTCCACTGATATTTTTAAAACTTGTCAAGGTCATGCTCCACCATGCAATTATGGGATTAAAGGCCACCAATATACCAAAGGTTACTATCTAGCCGATGGTAACTATTTAACATGGGTGATATTTATGAAAACAATCTCCGCACCAACAAGTCAGAAGAATTGCCGCTTTGATGAGCGTTAGGAGAGCTGTTGGAAGGATGTCGAGCGGGCATTTGGAGTGCTTCAATCTCAATTTGCTATTGTTTGGTATCATGCTCTTTCCTGGTCCCACGACCAAATGTGGGAGGTAATGCAAGCTTGTGTGATCATGCACAACATGATCATCAATGACCGAATGACCGCAAGACTGAGCCAGGCATGTTGGTACCTATGAGTGTCAAGGCCCTCTTGCGGTACCTGTAGAGTTTGCTGATTTCCTCGTGATGCATGCAGAAATCCGTGACACCACTCTTCACGCTCAACTGCAACATGATCTCGTAGAGCATCTATGGAGGCTCAATGGAGAGGCATCAACTGCGCCGATGCCTTGATCTAGCCCAACTTCTATTTATTTGATTTATTGTTTTTTTACTTTTTATTTTGAAACAATGTTGTGATCAAACATATTTATTTGTATGCTATGTTTAATAAATTGGTTGTGTCGTCAAATATCCCAAACCTTAAAAGCAATTGAGAGCCGCGTTTGGGGGGCTTGACTGGGTAGCGACGCACCCCAAAAATGACACCACGCGGCGACGTCTCCAAAACACTCGATCTGTCACTATTTGGGGCACGCTTTGGAGGAGCGACTGGTCTTACCAGTCTAATGGCCAAGGAGAACGTCCGGCCATGGATGCAGTCCCCTCCAAGCGTGGTCCGAAATGCACGGGCTGAATTTCATGGTGGAGACGAAGCGTGGCTTAGGGTATTCCTCCGCCCTGCTGGATTCAGAAGAATCATAGTTCGAGGAATGGGAATAAAAGAAGTCGGGCATAGGGGGAGCTCGATGGAGCTCGCGGTAAAGACCATGCAAGAGAGGGCCCTTGATGAGACCGAGCCAAAACTTGTTGGCGAGGGAGGCGTGCACGAGCCACGTGGCAGTAGGCGGAGGAAGACCTGCTGGAGAAGATCGTCCTACAGCGTGGCGGCCGGGGCGACATGGTCGTTAAAGCATCTCCACCGCCGTTCATCAAACTAGACGGACAGGCCGGTTTCGCCCGGCCCACCTAAAATACGTTTGACACCATATTATGGTTAACATGGTTGGTTTTCAGGGGGTTTTGCGTGCAGCCACCAAAGATGTTGTTAGTAATAGAACAGTTTTTATTTTATTTTAATATAATAAGAATCCTTAAAATAAAAGAGCCAACCACGTGAACCGCTGATTAGGGTCAGCGATAAGTACTTATCAAGAGAACGACTACTTTAGTTGGAACTAATTGTTTAATTTTTATCTAGTCTACAATTCCAGTTAAAACTGACTGGTTGCATGAATCATGTTAAAATAAAAATACAAAATGAAACTTAACAGAAACCTACACTGAACAACCTAGAGAGCAAATAAATATCTTCCGTCTACGCTGCTCCCCGCAGTCTACCGCCGTTTTGGACCACCACCTGTCCTGGAGACCGCCACCAGGAGCGCTCTGAAGTGAAGGAGCAGATTCCTTCCCAGGCAGCGCGATTGGTGCACTCCCGACGACAAAATCGTCCTCGGAGTTCCCATCATCGCCGTCCACCCGCGAGGAGATTCCCAGCGCCGTTGTTCCGCCTTGACTCCCGTGTCTGCCGGCAAGGAGCTCTCCTCATAGCCGTCCTTGTCTCCCGTCGTATCCGCCGTAGCTCCGCCATCGAGCTCCTTTGCTCAGTCCCGGTCTCTGCCCCTCTGCTCGGTCCTGAGCCTCGATCTCGCGCATCCTCGCCTCCAGGGCCGCCCCTCAGCTTTGTCCTGTTCGCCACCCTGGCCCTAGCTCCCTCGCCTGCTGTGCATTGTCCGTGCTGCTCATCGTCGTTGGTTCAGTAGCTGCTGCACATGGTCATATTGCAACTGCAGAACACCTCCCCTTTAGTGCTCATATGGCAATTGCAGGCAACAGCAACATGTGGATAAATGTCAAACATGAAGAGCAATCACAAATTTCATTCATATCCTTTTCATGTAAATCTAGCAGCTACATAATGCTTACTTCACAAGTGCTCCTCTTTCATGCAATCTAACACACTACAGTCTATGACGCCCATCACTCCAAGTCTCCAACATCAACTGAGAAACAGTACAGGTGGATAATTGTCCGAAAGGTAGAAACTATAAAACTTATAATTACACTAAATACTATAACTCATGTCATAAATCATCTAAAACGAATAAGATTAGACTTTGCACCTTCAAGCATGACAGTAACAAACCTACTGATATCAGTAAATATGGAAGCATTTGCTTTTAGAAGTAAGTGTGTATGTCCTCAGCAGTAACAATTGTTCAGTTACCTTCTGCTATAGTTTGGACTCCTTGGGTATCTAGGAGTACGAAAGGGTGCTGCTCCGACTGCAGCTGCAAGGACTTCCACTGCCTACCCCAGAACCAATCCTCAGATGGCATTCGCGTGCAAAGTGTCCAGACTCACCACATTCATAACACTTCATCTCAGACTAACCAGATCGATCACGACCACCGCGACCACTGCTGGCAATTTAATCCCTTTTTTATTGCTGATTTAATTTGAAATTTGAAAGTAAAAGAAAAACGCATTCCAGCTGTCCTGATGTCAGGCCTGAAAATTATGTCCACTTTTTATCGAGGGGCAAGAGACTGAGATTCTTCGGTTTAATTTAGAAACTGCTAGGATGGACAGGGAAATATAGAAGCATTTGCTTTTAAAAGTAACTGTGTATGTCCTTAGCAGTAACAATTGTTCAGTTACCTTCTGCTATAGCTTGGACTCCCGGGGTATCTAGGACTACGACTGGCTGCGGCTCCGACTGCAGCTGCGAGGCCTTCCACTTCCTAGACCCCAGAACCAATCCTCAGACGGCATTCACGTGCAAACTGTCCAGACTCGCCACATTCATAACACTTCATCTCAGACTCACCAGATCGATCACGACCACCGTGACCACTACTGGCAATTTAATCCCTTTTTTATTGCTGAATTAAGTTGAAAGTAAAAGAAAAACGCAATCTAGCTGTTCTGATGTCACACCTGAAAATCATGTCCACTTTTTATCGAGGGGCGAGAGACCGGGATTCTTCAGTTTAATTTAGAAAGACTGCTGGGATGGACAGGGATGGATGTGCAATAAGAATGCACCACTTGCTGGTATGAATTAAGCAAGTACTAAGTTGTGCAAACACCTAGCACTTAGTTACCATGCGCACTGCTAGTAGTGGTATTGTTGTGTGACTGAAAGCAACATGGAACTGTGCAAATGCTACAATCTAGGAAAGGAGTACAATATTTTGTGTCTGCAATTATGTATACTTTCCCCTGCTAAATAATTACTGATTTACTGGCTTTCTTTACTTCTCATTTGGCTATCCTCACTAACAAATAATTTGTGAATAGTGGTCACCTTCTTGCAGATTCTCTGAATCCTCAATCAGATTTGCCTCATAAGACCAGAAGTACCACAAATTTGCAGTTCAGATATTTATGTAAGCAACAATAATAGCAAAATTGGCAGGTGAAGTGGTAGCTTTAGGATGCACAGAGTGAAATTTAGAGTGAACCTAGGTTTAATCACAGGCTATCAACAATTAAACTTGAATCATTAGTAAATCAAGAACTCAAAGTTCATATGTTGTGATTTACCTCAGGAGTGAAACTCTGCACAAATAGGGTTGCATCTGTTCGAAATGATAGTTGGAAGACGGAATACAGATAACTTAGCTAGTTCAGCTCATGTTTTTGTCTTGTCATAACACCCACCAGTACTGTAAAATGCCTCATTTGAATAACAATGAGTGAAAAATGTCCCCTCGCAAGCAAACTTATTTATTCCACTCCTCACAGTAGGATTGGTTCTCCACACCGAAAGGGGATTCCTTCTGCAGTCGAAAAACAAGAAAAGCATCAGAACATGCTCACAACCCCAAACATACACTAGTCAGCATCTAGTAATTAAGGTTCTTTCTCAGGCTCAGAACATGCTCCAGCCGCATCATCCATTTTATCATGTGTGTTTCCTTGTATAGAGGGAAAAGTATAATTAAGTTCTCAAGTATCATATGATATTCTCTTTCAGTTCATCGCTGCTTGCACTGATGCTTCTGTGCCACTAACTAAAAAGAGAAAAGTAACTGTGTGCAAGCAATATAGATTGACAAGCTCTGTCGTCTGTCATAAGTAGTATGAAAGAGATATTACATACCAAAGATCTGCAACATATCAGCATAATCTTCCCTTGCAGGGATAGCACAACAGCTCGAGCGGCCAACAGATCAGCAAGCAGAGGCAACACAGCAAGCCAGACGGGAGCAAACAATTACCTTGCTGCTGGCGACTCCAGGCGGCCGAGGGGGGCAAATCAAGGCAGGGTCGATGGAATTCCACGCACGGCGTTATGATTCCGGGGAGGCGGCCACACGTACGAATCCACGCCGTGGTGGCCGTGGCTGCATACTCGATCCAACGAATTAGAGAGAGTTGGGGATTAGGGTTAGTAGTATGCGCGGCTCGACGGAGTTCTTCCCATATCGCCGCTCCCACCGTCTCGCTGCCGCCCGCAGCGCCAGATCCGTCCTCCCCGTGCAGCCCCCCTTGAGGAACGGAACGGCGCCATGCTAGCCAGCTGGGGGATTCCTGCCTTGGAGGTCCTGAGCTCTCCGGCCGTTGCGTCGTGAGAGAAGACAACCGGGTCGGGGCGGTGCGTCTGGAGCACGGGTTTTGAGCCGCCGGCGAGCTCACGCAGGCTGGACAGCTGGTTCGGAAGCGGGCGGCGGCTCAACCCTAGATCGGAGAGGACAAAGAGAGAAGAAGAAGAAGAATGGGGTGGGCTGGGCATCTCGGGGTCGAGTCTGGGGGCGGGGGAGGGGCCGGTCGCGACTGCGCGGTTGTGGCTTATTTTACCGACTTAAACGGACGGTCTAGATCAACTGAGTTGAAGATCCGACGGCTGTCAACACATGTGATACTACTCTTAACATTAGCACGTTCATTATGATCAATTTTGCATCCTTGACGAAAACCGAGAGCATCTTTTAAATTTCAATGGAGATCATCATTCGCAAAACACAGAAACAAAAAAAATGGAGATCGACAACACGTCAACAGGGCGCGAGGCCGGCTGGGTCAATCACGCCACCGGCACCGACGGGGTCGTTCCCAGAAGAGCTCCTCCTCGCACAGCGGCCCCTGCACCGCCTCATCCTCGTTAAGCTCCCGCCACGCCTCGTCGTAGATTTCTCTCGCCTCGTCGGCTTCCTCGGCCAACGCCCGGGCTGTCCACTTGGCCCTGGCCGCTTCTCTGGCCAGCACCTTGGCTCGCCAGGCGGCCTGGGCTGCCTCCTTGCTGGCCGTCCTCAAGGTCTCGTAGGCTTCCGCCCTGGCGTTCTTCGCGGCCTCCATGGCGTTCGCCATGGCTCTCTTTCGCGTCGCCATGGGCGGCGTCGCGTGCGATGCAAAGACTAATCTGAGGATTGTATATGCCGGGTCGGGGTCTATTGGGTGGCCAGTATAAATAGCAGCCAAGATACGACATCGGCGACGACTCTGAGTCGGTTTCGCAATTGATTCTGATCCGTCTCCTGCGTTCCCTCAAATCCGGGGTTTTAGGCTCATAAAGAAAGAATTTTCATCCATCAAAGCTCAAATCAGCATAAAAAAGATCATCCTAAAATCGCTCGCCACCACTGCTCCTCGCATGCGCTAACTCCGATGCAATCTGGAATCCTGTGTTGCAATCATCAATGTTTAAAATACTCACTTCCTTGTTCGTCATCTCGCTAGGGTATGTTCCTACAGTCAAGTGCATGTCATGTTTGGCTAAATGCCTAAACGCCGTTGTTTCATTCTGTATTTGTTGCTGGAGGTGGCATCACAAATTCACAATACAGTCCATTAGCTCAGTACTACAAATCTTGCAGGAACACTAAAGTAAATGGACACCATGTCTTTGCTTGGTTTCATTTTTGTTAGGGAATTTGCTTGGTTTCATTGAAGAACCACACTTTACCTGCAAGAGATCTCCAAATATTTATCTGCCTCATCTAGAAAACATGCAAAACCCTTACGTGAGTTCATTGGTTTTACATCATTTCAGCTTGTAGATGTTTTAGAATCTAACACGAAAACTCATCATTTGCAAAAGAGTAATGTAGCTAGAAACCTCATCGGAATAGATTGACAATGTTTCTTCAGAAAAAGATGCTGGCAGTTATTTTATTAGTGCTAAGGTACGTATTCAAGGTTTTTATCAAATTGGGAGTATTCAGGTTAAGTTTGTGCATTTGATTTTCTAATCATGCATGCTTAATCCCCCCACTTCTTCTTGGTATGCTAAGTAGGAGGATTTCAGGAGAACGGCTGAAAGAGGCAAATGAGGACCAGTACCACTAGTGGAAAAAGGGTCTTATGTTCAGGACCTCTAGCACCGGTTGTGTATTAAACCGGTGCTAAAGGTCTCTCTAGGACAGCCAGATTCGCTGTTTCAACTATTCCCGGTCCGTTCGAGACCTTTAGTCCCGGTTGGAGATACCAACCGGGACTAAAAGGGTCTGCGGCCAACTGGCCTGCTGCCAGACCCCTTTAGTCCCGGTTGGTGTCTCCAACCGGGACTAATGGTCCCTGCCTATTTAAGCTGGCCGCCCCCTCTCCCCTCTCCCATGTTTTTTCCTCCTAGGAGATTGGTAGGGGGTGTTAGAATTGGTTTCCCCTTCTATGCACAAGAGGTGTTTGATGAAATGTGTGAGTGAATTTTTTTTCACTATTTGTCAAGATTTCACGCGGTCCCATCTATTCAAGTGTTCTGAGAGGTTGGCAACTATAAGCTCTTGAGTAATTTTAGTAATGGACTAATTTTAGCATCGTGATTGCGTTTGATATACTTATAACTTGCAGATGAGCCATCCATGGATGTACGCTGACCGACGCTCTGCTGAGTTCATTGAAGGCGTGTGTTCTTTTCTCAAAGTGGCTGAGGCAAACAAGCAGAATGGTTTTATGTGTTGTCCTTGCAGTTCTTGTCGAAATGAGAAGGATTACTCTTGCTTAAGCACCCTTCACTTCCACCTGATTCGGTGGGGTTTCATGCCCGGGTATAATTGTTGGACCAAGCACGGAGAAAAAGAGGTTATGATGGAAGACGATGAAGAAGCAGAGAATGATGACAACTATCGTCAAATGTTCCCTGAATACGGTGATACTGCAATGGAAGAAGAAGAAGGTGACGAACGGGCATCAGTTGAGCCCGCTGATGATCTTAGTCGGGTCATTTCTGATGCAAAGCGAGACTGTGTGACAGAAAAGGAGAGATTGCAGTTCGAGCAGATGTTACAGGACCACAAAAAAACGTTGTACCCAAATTGTGAAGATGGCCAGAAGAAGCTGTGTAGCACATTGGAATTGTTGAGATGGAAGGCAGAGAACGCTGTGACTGACTCGGGATTTAATAAGTTGCTGATAATGATGAAGAAACTGCTTCCAAGGGATAACGAATTGCCCGTCAGTACGTATGAAGCAAAGAAGCTTGTCTGCCCTCTTGGATTAGACGTACAGAAGATACATGCCTGCCCTAATGACTGCATTCTCTACCGCGGTGAGGAGTACGAGAATTTGGATGCATGCCCTGTATGCACTGCACTGCGGTATAAGATCAGACGGGATGACCCTGGAGATGTTGAGGGCGAGCCACCCAGGAAGAGGGTTCCTGCCAAGGTGATGTGGTATGCTCCTATAATACCACGATTGAAACGTTTGTTCAGAAATGAAGACCATGCCAAGTTGATGCGATGGCACATGGAGGACCGTAAGATAGACCAGATGTTGAGACACCCCGTTGATGGGTCACAGTGGAGAAAAATCGAGAGAGAGTTCCCAGACTTTGCAGGTGATGCAAGAAACTTATGGTTTGGTCTAAGTACAGATGGCATGAATCCTTTTGGGGAGCAGAGCTACAGTCACAGCACCTGGCCCATTACTCTATGTATCTACAACCTTCCTCCTTGGTTGTGCATGAAGCGAAAGTTCATTATGATGCCAGTGCTCATCCAAGGTCCGAAGCAACCCGGCAACGACATTGATGTGTACCTAAGGCCATTAGTTGACGAACTTTTACAGCTGTGGGCGAAACCAGGTGTACGTGTGTGGGATGAGCACAAACAAGAGGAATTCGACCTACGAGCGTTGCTTTTCATAACCATCAATGATTGGCATGCTCTTAGTAACATTTCAGGACAGTCAAACAAGGGATACAATGCATGCACGCACTGTTTGGATCAGACAGAAAGTATTTATCTAGACAAATGTAGGAAGAATGTGTACCCGTGGTATCGTCGTTTTCTTCCGAACAAGCATCCCTGTCGGAAAAAAGGCAAGCACTTCAATGGCGAGATAGAGATCCGGTCGAAGCCAACCCGCCGTACCGGTGATGAAGTCTTTGATATGGTCAAGGATTTAAGAGTAATCTTTGGAAAGAGTCTTGGCAGACAACCTGTTCCGAATGACGCTGACAGACACGCACCCATGTGGAAGAAGAAATCTATATTTTGGGAGCTTGAGTATTGGAAAGTCCTGGAGGTCCGCTCTGCGATCGACGTGATGCACCTGACGAAAAATCTTTGCGTGAATCTGCTAGGATTCTTGGGCTTGTATGGGAAGACAAAAGATACACAAGAAGCACGTGAGGACCAGCAACGTTTGAAAGGACGAGACGGCATGCATCCAGAGCGGTTTCAAGGTCCTGCCAGCTACGCTCTTTTCAAAGAAGAAAAGGAAATATTTTTTGAAGCCCTTTTCAGTATCAGGGTCCCGTCTGGCTTCTCGTCAAATATAAAGGGAGTAATAAATATGGCAGAGAAAAAATTCCCAAACCTAAAGTCTCATGACCCCACGTGCTTATGACGCAATTGCTTCCAATTGCATTGAGGGGAATTCTACCAAAAAATGTTCGACTACCCATTGTGAAGGTATGCACATTCCTCAATGCAATTTCTCAGAAGGTAATCAATCTACAAAGTCTACCAGGGTTACAGAAGGATGTGGTCCAGTGTCTTGTCAGCTTTAAGTTGCTGTTCCCGCCGTCCTTCTTCAATATAATGACGCACCTCCTAGTTCACCTAGTCGAAGAGATTGCCATTCTCGGTCCTGTATTTCTACACAATATGTACCCCTTCGAGAGGTTCATGGGAGTTTTAAAGAAATATATTCATAATCGTGCTAGGCCAGAAGGAAGCATCTCCAAGGGCTATGGAACATAGGAGGTCATTGTGTTTTGTGTTGACTTTATTCCTGACTTTAAGCCGATTGGTGTTCCCAAATCACGGCATGAGGGGAGACTAGGTGGAAAAGGCACGCTAGGAAAAAAAACAACCTATTCTATGGACGGACATTCTTTCACTCAAGCACACTACACAGTTCTACACAATTCAACCTTGGTGGCTCCATATATTGAGGAACACAAGAATATTATACGCTCCCAAAACCCGGGGAAGCCTGAATCCTGGATTAAACTTGAGCACGAGACGACTTTCGGCGGTTGGTTGCGAGTACTTCTCATAAATGATGACATCACTACTGAGAAAGAACTGTACTTGTTGGCAAAGTCACCATCTTCGATCATATCGACTTTCCAAGGGTACGAGATAAATGGGAATATATTTTACACGATCGCCCAAGATAAAAAGAGCACCAACCAAAACAGTGGTGTCCGCTATGATGCAACAAATGAGAATGGGGAAAAGGACACATATTATGGGTACATTGAGGAGATATGGGAACTTGACTATGGGTCTAATTTTAAGATCCCTTTCTTTCGGTGCAAATGGATCAAGATGGCTGGAGGTGGGGTACAGGTAGACCAAAAGTACGGCATGACAACAGTGGATCTCAACAATCTTGCGTACAGAGACAAACCATTTGTCCTAGCCAATGATGTGGCTCAGGTATTCTATGTGAAGGACATGTCTACCAAACCGAGAAAAAGAAAAGATAAGCAAACGAATACATCAAACAGTGAGCCAAAGTGCCACATAGTTCTTTCAGGGAAAAGAAACATCGTGGGATTGGAGGACAAGACAGACATGTCAGAAGATTACAATAAGTTTCATGAAATTCCGCCTTTCAAAGTGAACATTGATCCAAGCATCCTGCTAAATAATGAAGATGCTCCATGGTTACGGCCCAGAAAAAAACCCCAACAGAGAAAATGATGATGTTGGTGATGTGTAATAATCTATGTAATCTATGAAACTTAATGTCAGTAGCATGCTTCCCGATCATTCTGAATCAATTCTTGCACATTTACTTGAGCATTGTCATATTTATTGTACAGCACATTAACTAGTTGACAACACACTTACAACTCAGCATACTGACACTTGACATAACACTCAGCATACTCACAACATAACACTCACGAGAGGCGGGGAAACGATTGAACTAGAATTAAAGTACATGGCCAGATTAAGTCACAATCGGACGAACTTGTTTTTGAATGTTGGAGTGATTCAGTCATAGTCGTGGCTAGCCCTATAAACATCGCAACTGTAGTCGTCGTAGTCGCCGACGTCGTCGTCGCTGGCATCGGGGTCACGGTAGTCGAACCTCAGCGGGTGAGCACGCGTGGGCTGAGACTGAGGGTAGCGCAGGCGGGGGCCACGGTAGGCCATGACGCTCTGGAGAGTCCGTCCGCGCCACCACAGCCGACGGTCGGCCTCGTTGATGTTCGAACGAGGCGGGCCGTCCTTCTCATGCCTGGCAAGCGCACTCTCATGCCGATTGATGAAGAAGCCGTCCCAAGTCGGGCTGTAGTCGGGATGCCACTAGGGATTCCTCCGCTGCTCTGGCGTGAGCTCGAAGTAGTAGTGGTTCGTGATGGCCATCTGGCGCGCCACACCTAGAGGGACAGGAGGGACCGGTACGCCTCCGACGCTCAGCATCTCCCTGGGGGTTAGAGATACGATGGAAGCCATGGAAGAGAGTGATGAGGTTTGCAGATATGAGTCTAGATGTGATATGTAAATGGAGGCCAAGCCTACATATATATATAGTGAAAAAATGGCGGGAAGACGGAGGCGGGAAGCGGTGGAAAGCGCGGAAAGAAAATAGGCGGGAAGCAGTGGAAAGCGCGGGAAGAAAATAGGCAGGAAGCGGTGGAAAGCGCGGGAAGAAAATAGGCGAGAATGCAGTGGCGCGGGAAACCATCTAACCTTTAGTCCCGGCTGGTGGGTACAACCGGGACTAAAGGTGGTTTTTGTGTCATCTAACAATACTGTCGGTGGGATAAGGACGTGTGGGTAACCTTTAGTCCCGGCTGGTGGGTGCAACCGAGACTAAAGCTGTCAGCAGGATAAGGACGCGTGGGTGGATGCACTGCTCGATGAGATAAAGCATGTAGCGCACGACGCCCCTGTCGGAGGAACAAGACAAAGGAGAAGCGGCACCATGCCTATAAAAGGAGCATCAATACGCCATGGCAAGCAGCTCAACAAGCCAACCTAGAAGGTAGGGAGAGTTTCATCCCCATGGATGGAGGACAGGGTTGGGAAATCTCCCGTGGCAGAGCTTCTCGAAGATGTCGTTGGTGCTCACACCCTACGGCATCTTCGGAAGCTCCGCCTCAGAAAAATTTACCTGCAAGCCCGTGAAAGACTCCATCTCCTCTAACAATGTTGGGTAAAGGGTTGGGAAATCTCCCGTGGCGGAGCTTCTCAAAGATGTCGTTGGTGCTCACACCCTACGGCATCTTCGGAAGCTCCGCCTCGGAAAAATTTCCCTGCAAGCCCGTGAAAGACTCCATCTCCTCTAACAATGTTGGGTAAAGGGTTGGGAAATCTCCCGTGGCGGAGCTTCTCGAAGATGTCGTTGGTGCTCACACCCTACGGCATCTTCGGAAGCTCCGCCTCGAAAAAATTTCCCTGCAAGCCCGTGAAAGACTCCATATTCAAAGTAGTTAATAGTTTAATTAGTTAGAATGACTTTTTTTGAAAATATAAAATGGTTTTGAATTAGTTATTCAATTTGAAACACTTTTCATATTCAAAGTTTTGTCAAATTCTAAATTCTGCTAAAAGAATATTAATTAATATAGTTTTATTTGAAAATGGCAAAATAGTTAATAGTTTAAATAGTTAGAATGGCTTTTTTGAAAATAGAAAATGGTTTTGAATTAGTTATTCAATTTGAAACACTTTTCATATTCAAAGTTTTATCAAATTCTAAATTCTGCTAAAAGAATATTAATTAATATAGTTTTACTTGATAATGGCAAAATGGTTATTAGTTTAAATAGTTAGAATGACTTTTTTTGAAAATAGAAAATGGTTTTGAATTATTTATTTAAATTCAAACACTTTTCATGTTGTAAGTTTTTCCAGATTCAAAAGTATGCAAAAGTTATTCCAATGCATATTTAGAAATATTTAAAATTCACATTCAAATAAAACTGGGACTAAATCTGAAAAATGCACCTTTAGTCCCGGTTATTCCTACCAACCGGGACTAAAGGTGTGTTTTGGGCGTGAACCGAGCAGCCCACCAAAATCTCTTTAGTCCCGGTTGGTGGCACCAACCGGGTCTAAAGGTGGACCCTTTAGTCCCGGTTCGTGCCACCAACCGGGACTAAAGAGTCTTTAGTCCCGGTTGGTGGCACGAACCGGGACTAAAGAGTCGGGGGTATAAATACCCCGTCTTCTACCCCGGTTGCAGCCACCGCCCGCGACCGCATCACATTTTCTCGAAGGACAAGCGCAGAGGAGTGCCGACGCAGGGGAGGTGCTGCCGGGGCGCCGTTCGGAGGACCTCGCCGCCCCACCACCTTGCCGCCCCGGGCCCGCGCGCCACCACCTCGCCGCCCCGCGCGCCGCCAGTGGCCGCCACCGTACCTCGCGCCGCCCTGGGCCCACGCAGACGCCAACGACCTCGCCGCTCGTAGTTCTACGCGCTGCAGCTGAGGATCGATCGACCTAATTAGGGTTAGTTTGTTAATTAGATGTTAGATTAGGTTAGGGTTAGGGTTAGGGTTAGTTAGTTAGTTAGAATTAGTTAGAATTAGGTTAGGGTTAGGGTTAGGGTTAGTTAGTTAGAATTAGTTAGTTAGAGAAATTTGTTAGTTAGAATAATTTTAGTTAGTTAGAATTATTTTAGTTAGTTAGAATTAGTTAGTTAGAGAATTTTGTAGTTAGAGAATTTAGTTAGAATAATTTAGTTAGTTAGAATATGGGGGCGTTGGCCGGGCGCCGGCGCAGTGGGGGGTTTCTTCCCCCACCGTGTCGGTGCCCGGCCAACGCCCCCTTTTTTTTGCACATTGCTCATATGTACATATGGGGGCGTTGGCCAGGCGCCGACGGGGTGGGGGGTTTCTTCCCCCACCGTGTCAGCGTCCGGCCAACACCCCTTTTTTTGCAGATTGCTCATATTTACATAGTTTTTATCTATCTTTTGTACTAGTTAAGCAATGGATCCCTTCCGCGCCGGAAGAGAGGGTGAAGAGGAACTGTTCGGCTATATCCGGATAGACGCCGATGGAGCAGAAACCGATGGAGGAGAAGAAGGTGGAGCGGATGGCTCTGAATTTTTGAATGACTCCGGTCCGGGAATGGAGCCGGAAGATGGCGATGATGGCGGCTCAGAACATGACTATGATGGCGGGTCAGAGGATGTTGGACCGCCAGAGGTATATTACGCCTCTAGTGAATCACTGCGCAATGCAATAATTATTTCTTCTTACGAAATGCTTCTTATGAATGTTTCTTCTTTTAGACCTCCGCATCGACCCAATCTTCTAGAGGGAAACGAGGCTATGCCAAAGGGTTGCCCGCTGAAGTGCATCTTGTAATTCAGGCCGTCTCTGCATTGGGCGAACCGACGCATCCCCCGGCGAATGCAACAAAATTTGTTAATGAATGCGGAGTTCTTGTCAGGGACCATATCCCGATCAGCACTCAGGAATGGCATGAGCCAAAAAAGAACAAGGGAGCTAGTTTTGTCACCGACGAAGAGAAAGATGATCTTTGGGCTCGCCTGAGTTCAAAATTCACCCTGCCGACATTGGCAACTGCTGCGGAAACAGAGGAGTTGAAGTTGAAAGTGAAGAACTGGTCTCTTAAGAAGATGGCCCAACTATTCAATAACCACAAGAAAAAGTTATACAATTACTACATCAAGAAGAAGACAGCTCCAGAATTTACTGGCCCACTAGAGAAGCAACGGGATCACTGGGAAGCATTTCTGGATTACAAGAAATCAACACTAGCTTTGGAAAGATTGCGCAAGAATAAGGCAAATGCTGCCAAGAAGATTTATCACCATAAAATGGGTTCAGGTGGCTACAAGACTTCCGTGCCAGAGTGGGATAAAAAGGACGCCGACTTCATTGCTAAAGGGGTTATTCCAGCAACACAACAGTTGCCCCCGAGGGCAAGAAATTGGTTTTTGGGTCATGGCGGATAAGTAGACGAACAAACAGGGGAGTTAGTTGCACCTCCTCCTATTGCTACTCCCAAGGAAGAACTTGTGAAAGCACTCAAAGAGGTTGAAGAGGGCAAGTTCATTCCTGACAGAGAGAGCGACGTGTTGACAAAGGCCCTCGAGAATGCCGAACACAGTGGGCGAACACGAGGACTGGGACCTAATTATCCATGGAGCATCGGGTTTGCCGAGGATGTAGAGTCTTATAGAAAAAGGGAGAGAGGAAAGAAGCGGAAAGAGGAGAAGGAGAAAGAGCGGATAAAGAAGTTGGAAGAAAAGTATGATGGAATGTTCATGTTCATGCAAAAGCAGATTCAAGAACTGCGCCAAACTCAAGCTGGGCCAAGTCATCAACTGTAGCTGGAAGGTCCTGCATTTGACAGTAACAACGGCCCATCTCAGCGGAGAAGCAGTGTAGCTTCCACGGCGCTTCGGGATGATGAGGCACCGATGGATCGCTACCCCATGGATGAAGTTCGGGGCAAGACACATTGTGAGATCTATCAGTCGATGAAGAACATCTCCATGAAGGTGGCTGTTGGCTATGCTTTACCTTGTGAACCTGGAGTTACTTGGCATGGCCGTCAGATTCCAGATAGCTATGCTCGTGTTGGGGTGGATGAAGTTCTACGCGGATATGAGTCACTAGAGCTTGACATAGCTGGACCTGAGGATGAGGCGACACTCGGAGAAATGTTGGGTGGTGTCGTTCTATGGAAGAAGAAAGACATCAAGCTTCCAGGCTTGGCGCCACCGCCACCGCCACCGCCACCGAGTCGTCGCAGGTCACCATCACCTCCGAGTCCACCCCTTGACTATGACGACCACCACAATGCGAGTCCATCTCGATCTCCAACGTCGGGTCAGCCATCGTCGCCACCGCTTGCGCCCACTAAGCCATCGGCGCCACCGCTTGCGCCCACTAAGCCATCGACGCCACCGCTAGCGCCCACTAAGCCATCGGCGCCACCGCTAGCGCCCACTAAGCTTCAGGGCCAAAAGCGGAAGAAGAGTACCACCACCCCAGGTACACAATCATCAGGATCCCGAGAGGAGCCCCTCCCAAAAAAACCCACTCCGGAGGACGTCTATTGGGCTAAGAGCATGCTGAATCAGCCACCCCAATATGTATTGAATTTGAAAGATGACTATACATGCACACTCAAGAAGCAATATGAGATAAGAGAACGTTCCCCAGCTCGGAATGCAGGAAAAACAATCAATCCCCCCTCCCTCTAGGTATATCCAGAAGTTCCCCAGGGGGTAGACATGGACGAAGCCGTGAGACTAGCGGCCCAAATGAATATCTCTGTGGCTGAATTGCTAGGTGGCACAGAATTACCCAAGGCTCCTTTAGCATGGCAATATGTCTATGGGCAGCCGTTGGTCGACGCCGAGAAGTTGCGTGAAATGCCAACAATGATGCGGAAATTCCATGACTGGTACATGAAGACGTCAGAGCGTGGTGAGCAAACAATGCTCGTGGCAAAAGTTGCATCAGACTATTACTTCCGTGAAGACGAGATCCATATTGAATTTTCAGAATTCTTCCAGTTCATGAATCTAGACGCCCTCGACAAATCTCTCATGAGTTGCTATTGTCTGTAAGTTGATCAATTCTTTGTTTCTAAGTTGTTCAATTCTTTGTTTCTAAGTTGTTCAATTCTTTGTTTCTAAGTTGATCAATTCTTTGTTTTGCGGAATGAAGATGCTGGAATGTACAAGGACAACCGCAATCAATGTTGGATTCATTGATCCTGATAAAGTTCATACACATACGCTACAGACGAAACCTAAGGAAACAGCGTGTAACATTCTAAAGTTTTTAAAGGAGCAACATTTCTGTAATAGCATATTGTTTCCTTACAACTTCGGGTGAGAATCTTACTCTCGATATTAAGTGCAATTGATAAGTTACTGACATATATATAAACATGTGCAGGTTTCACTGGATTCTGTTTAATATTGAAGTTGACAATGGATGAGTTGAAGTACTCGACCCCATTAAGGAGAGACATGGAAGAGTTCCGCGACATGCAGAATATGCTCCAAGAGTAATTTTCAATCACTTTAGCACTATATCGGCCTCTTTCGTTGAAAGCTGAGATATCATTTAATTCATAACTCACTGATTTATTTGTATTTCCCGGGCAGTGTTTGGGACGGTTCAAAGGGGTGGTATAGGGACCATGGCGTGATCGGCTGATCTTTGCTAGAGTCGACGTAAGTAGTAGGAGCTAGTTCCGCACATCAGTTTACTTCTAGTTTCAATACAATTATGATGCTTGATATTATTTTTGATTGAGTTCTATTCTTGTAAAGTGTGCACAACAATCACAGGGACCAACTTTTGTGGATACTATGTTTGCGAATTCATTCAGGGATTTACCACTGAGTGCAGGACATTAGCTGTGAGCAATTTATCAATTGTGTTGAGTTTCATTCATAATTTTTGTTATGATAATTAATAAATTTATATTGATCTCTTTTTTATTGTAGAATGATCGCATGCGGGAGAAGCTCCTACCACATCAACGTCTACTAGCAATTTAAGAGGAATTGGCGGGATTTTTGTTGAAAGAGGTCATAGCTGAAAAAAATGGAAGATTTCATGTAAATAGGCGGAGTTCTTAGATGATTACAATGATCTTCATATAATAGAGGTAGCCTCTGTGTTATCGAATAGACGGATTTAGTCTCGATAATTGTGATGCCCATGTAACTAACACAATTATATATATGTGTTCGCTTGTAAGACAAAGTATGTTATATATGCATGCATGAATATTTGTACAAGTCATCTTATTACAGTATGCAGTACCATAAAATATACGAAAACTTCTTTAAAATAAAGAAATACGAGTAAATAAAACAAAAACACCTGGGACTCTTTAGTCCCGGTCGGTATAATAAACCGGGACTAAAGGTCCCTGCCCAGGCGCGCGGTGGTGATGCCACGTGGTACTTCCTTTAGCACCGGTTCATAAGACAACCGGTGCTAGGATAATTAGCCCCGGTTGCAAAATCGGTGCTAAAAATCCATACGGACCTGTGCTAAAAGCCCTGTTTCCACTAGTGTACGTGCTACATGGGTATCTAGTAGTATAAAATTCACGCCTTCATAACGTTTACTGAACCCTCCAGTTTAGCTTGTTGGCGACTCCGATCTCCCCATTGTTACCACCACGGCAGGGCAGCTTTGACATATGGGCCAAATATATCCATCAGGTTTGGGTCAAATTTGTTAATTTAAAAATGGATCTCTCTATGGCGACCCCTATCTTATTGCTCAGTTTCACATTCTTCCTAGTTGGCCCGTATTCTAATGCGTTGTTTGTTTTGCTGGTTTACGTATAAATGCAGTCAAGCCAGAAAAATAAAGATGGTCATCTTGATTTGCAGTACTAGCTCAAACTACTCTTTTTTTCTCTCACCAATCGCTACCAGAAATTAATCGGGAGTAACTACCACATACACAACCATCCAACTTAATTGGAGACAAGCTAACTAGTAGTAGATCGATGCATGGGCGCGTGTACGTACACATAGCGAGTCACCTAGCTACTAGGTAATCATGTCCTATTCTCAAACTTGGAGACCAGCTAGTCTCGCTTTTCAAACATGCATTTCTAGCTAGCTTTCAAGAAACAACCAAAGTTAATAACTAAGGCCAAGTTGTTACACAAATTTGTTCAGTTGCTTTAGGCCTCGTTTGGCGGAAGGAGTTTGAAGAGATTTACTGAGTATTATCCCGGGGAGATTGGGTGAAGGGAGTGTTTAGCTGGACAATCGGGCGTACAACGAGCTGGCTTCTCTGGACAAAACGATTCGCATGCACTCTGACACGGTCTCAATCAACTCAGCTAATCAATGAGACGTCATACATGCATGCATGCGTGAAAAATACCAGTCCTATGCATGCATGCGTGAAAAATACCAGTCCGTGAGTCTGACACAGCCTGCTCGATCGTCTGCAGAAAACACGAGGGAGGAGGAGCGGCGCACTTACACTGCAAAACGCGAGTGTTTTCACGTGGATCGAAAGGATTTTTGGGGGTTTGTCCAACTAAAACCAGTCTGCCAAACGGTTAGGAGGAGTTTTTCAAGTTGTATTTAAAAGTTACGCTGGGATATTACCCGGTTATACCTGTCAGAACACCTATGCCAAACAAGGCCTTAAGTGGAGCAGGAGTTTTCACTCTAGCTAATTTTATAATGCTCATATGAGGTGGTCTAGTTTGCGATGGAGGTGCCACTTCAAAATTTTGTATCGGATTATAAGCTTTAACGCCAACACTATAATCCCATATCAAGAGTCCGTCCCACCGAGCGACTTGACTTCCAACTTGAAAAATCTTAATTGCAACTCGACTTGTAATTGGAAATCCCAGTTACAACTCGACTTGCAACTGGAAAAAATCTCAGACGTGACTTAACTTGCAACCGGATAAATCTTAGACGCGACAGGGCTTGCAACTGGAAAAATCTCAGTTGCAACTCAAAAAGTCTCAGTTGCATCGCGACTTGCAACTATAATGTGCAACTCGACTTGCAACTAGAAAAATCTGAGTTGTGATCGGCTTGTAACTGCGGAAACTTCAGTTGCAATGACTTGCAACTAGAAAAATATGAGTTGCAACTCAACTTGCAACTAGAAAAAATAGTATTTGCAACGTGACCTGCAACTGCAACTAGAAAATCTTGGTTGCAACTCGACTTGCAACCGAAGAAATCTAATGTATGTCCCGACTTGCTATTAGGAAAAACCCTCAGGTGCGACTCCACTTTCAACTCAGAGAATCTCAGTTGTCACTCGACTTGCAACTGGAAAAGTCTCAGTTGCAACTTGACTTGCAACTGGAAAATTCTCGGTTGCAACCACCCTTGCAAGTGGAAAAAGTCTCGGTTACAACCACACTTGCAACTAGAGAAAGTCTCGGTTGCAACCACACTTACAACAGAAACAGTTGCGAGTCCACTTTCAACCGGAGCATTCCTCTTCCAGTTGCGAGTCCACTAGCAACTAGATCATTCCTCTCCCTAGTTGTGAGTCCACTTCCAACTTAAGCATCCCTCTTCCAGTTGTGAGTCCACTTGCAACTGGAGCATCCCTCTTCCAGTTGCGAGTCCGCTTGAACTGGAGTATTTTCTCTCTCAATTGTTTATACACTCGCAACTATGCAATACAAAACCCCTAAAAAATTCTAAACACACTTGCAAAAAAAGCGGGAAAGGGGTTAGGGTGTATCATACAAACTTTACTTGCAAAAAATTAGGAAACCCATGATACGTCCAAAACGTATCTACTTTCCCGAACACTTTTGCTGTTGTTTCTCCTCTAATTTGTGTGTTTTGAATGCAACTAACACGGACTAACGCTTTTTTCAGCAGAATTGCTATGGTGTCTCATTTTTGTGCAGAAATCCAACTTTCAGTAAAAATCTGGGAAAATATTACAAAAATCCTATTTCACCAGAAGAACCACGGAGCCAGAAGATGAGACGGAGAGGGGCTGGGAGGCCGCCACACAAATAGGGGGCGCGCCCCAAGCCTGACCGCGCCCACCGGTTGTGAGGCCGCCTCGGCCATCGCCTCGACCCCTCCTTCCACCTACATATACCCTCTGACCTGAAAGGAGCGGAGGTTTGGCGTTTTTCCCAGATAGACTTCCGCTGCACCGCCACCATCTGAAACCGTGATTCGGACCCATTTGTTTAGTACTAGGATGCTTTATCATTATTTATCTGCAGTTGCCCATGTCTCACTGATTTCATGAATTATCTTATCCATGCAACGCCCGTACATCCATCTCTATGCCTACAGTATTTTATCCTACTGTTTACTATTGCTACTATTACCGCTTTTATTTTACTATTGCTGTTATTGTTTCACTCATATCACCACTATAAAACTGTTGCTACTGATAAACCTCTGCGAGCAAGTCTGTTTCCAAGTGTAGCTGAATTGACAACTCATCTATTAAGGCTTATAAATATCCTTTGGCTCCCCTTGTGTCGAATCAATAAATTTGGGCTTTACTTCCCTCGAAGACTGTTGCGATCCCCTATACTTGTGGGTCATCAACCCACACTTGCATCAAGAGATTTTCCCCTCTCGGTTGCGAGACCAATCGCAACCAGAGCATTCCTCTCCCCTAGTTGCGAGTCCAGTTGCAGTTGGAGCTTCCGTCTTCCAGTTGGGAGTCCACTTGCAACTAGGATATATTCTCTCTCAGTTGCGAATACACTCGCAACTACGCAAAACAAAAACCCTCAAAAAATCCTAACACACTAGCAAAAATCAACACTTAAAAAAAAGGCGGGAGATGGGGTTAGGTTGTATCATACACAACTCTACTTGCAAAAAACTGGTAAACCACACTTGCAACTAGAGATTTCTCTCTCTCAGTTGCAAGTCCACTTGCAACCGGAGCATTCCTCTCTCGGTTGCGAGTCCACTTGCAACCGGAGCATTCCTCTCCTAGTTGCAAGCAGTCTGCTTGCAACTGGAGGATTCCACTCCCAGTTGCGAGTCCGCTTACAACTAGTGCATTTTCTCTCTCAGCCCCTTATCCCCTAGTTGTGAATCCACTTGCAACTATGCAATATACAAAAATCCACGAAAAACAACCGCACTTACAAAAAAAGAGGAAAAAAGTGAGATACGGGATTAAGCTGTAGCACGTGTTTTTTGGGATCATTTCTCTCTTACTTGCATGTCCATTTGCAACTGTAACATTTTTTCCTCGGATGTGAGTCCACTTACAACTGGATTTCACTCTTAGTTGCAAGCCCACATGCAGGTAGGAGTGCTAGAATATTTCCTATCTTGGTTACAATAAATCCACTTTCTCCAAACGAGCACATACAGCGCATCCGCATCTTAAACTGCTACTAGGAATTGTACTAGATATTTTAAAACACGACATCATTTCAGAAAAAAAATAGTATCACACAGTACAAAAAATGCAAAAAAAACACAAATTAAACTACAAAAAAAACTATCCTGTTAACAGGTCTTCAATCAACCTAGCCTCTCGGCATGGAGGGATGATGCAATCTTCCCTTGGATCAAAATCTGATAATGATCAGTGACCAAAGAGCTATCTCCATGGCGCGGCGGGTACACTTCAATTCATACCCACCAAACCAAAAAATGCAGGAGCTGAACTCAGCGTTGAAATTGATTTTTCATGCGCCTACTGGTAAAAAACACAGCTCTCCCTATGCGCTTGTAATTGTATGCATCAAATAAGCTAGTTGGCATAACCTATCAAAAAGGAAATAAAACAGAAAAACACAAAAGAGAAAACAAAAAGGAAATCAGATTAGCCTATGAGAAAAAGTATGAAAACCAAAAACAAATTGAAAAGACAAAAATATTGAAAAGACAAATTACCAAGCGTCAGACAAAAATGGCCATCATTATCAACCCCGTCGACAAGGGAAAAAATGAAGCTCTCTTAGTCCAGCCTTGTCACAGCACTGAATTAGAAAAACTGAATTAGAACTTCTTACCGACCACATGCAGATCGAGAATCAAACAAGGCCCGCGGGCGCGCAGATTTGGTAGTCTCAAAACTTCTTCTGCAACTACGCAAAAACAAAACCAAAATAACGCGGTGGCGGAGCTTGATTTTGTCGCCGGAGACATCTCCTTTCGAGAAAAAATCAGCGAGGGGAGATGACCATATGGGTTTTAAGACAAGCAATCAAAGAAGGTCGATAAAAATTGCAGGGGGGCTTCGCCGCCCGTCGTGCGCCTGTCCGCCGCTCGCCGTGCGCGGTGCGCCCTCCCGCCGCTCGCCGTCGCCGCTCGCATCTCAAAAGCTCGGAGTGGTCGGAGACGAGAACGGAGAAAATAAAACAAAAATCCGCTCACCGTCGCAAGCTCGCCTTCGTACGCTCGCCGCTCAACGATGCAAGGTCGTCGTCGCTGCTTGCCGTCCACAAAAGCTCGCAGTGGTCGTCGGAGATGATAATGAAGAAAACAAAATAAAAGGCTCAACCGTTACGAAACGGGCCAACATAACTAACAAAGCCCACCACCGAACCAGTTATAACGGGCCAACACGAATCTGAAAGCAAACTGAGATCGAACGGTTCTGAACTTTAGTGAGCCATAAACTTTTTCTCAGTTTGCTGAGAATAGCAAATCCGTTTAAAAATTGGTGACTCTTCACCACCTGGGTTACAAAACTGCTTCGCTACTCTTAACGTAAACACGTTCATTATGATCAATTTACTCCAGAATCCATGGACGATAATAACGAGCATCTGGTCAACATATCCTTCGCAAAACTAAAAACTAAAAGCTCTATCTCCTTCGCTCCCAGAAACCGCTTCCAGGAAGCGATCTGAGCGTCGATCTTTCTGCCCCCAACAACTCCGGCCAAGCCTTTGGTCCCTGCCTTCTCCGTCAGCCGCTCCGGCGATGGGAGGGGGTGGGGACCCCGATGCTTGGCATCGGTTTGTAGTTAGGGTTGGTCTAGTATTTTCTTGGGGCGCTGCTTCAATGGAGGAGACAGCGTCGCGTCGGAATAAATTGCCTCTGCTCTTCCTTCATATCGGCGCTGCTCCATCCGGTGACGTCGAGGGGCAGGTGGCCCGATCATCTCACCGATCTCTAGAACCGGTGAGATTCGTGTTTGGTGGTCGACGGTCGGCGCTCTTGCGGGCGACGAACGTGTTGGCAGTCGTAGTTGTGTTTGCTGTCTTGTAGTTGGGCATGTGGATGATGGCAGGCGACGACGTTCCTCTTCTTCGACTGCGTCGGATGAAGTTGGCGGCGTTGGCATCTGGTGACCACGGGGAAGATCCCCGGCCGACGTGCCACAAAGTCTCGGTCTCGTTGCTTGCGACGGCCCGGTTCATCGGCTCTAAAAGCATCCTTATATGCGATGGTGCTCTCCCAGATCTCGGTATGGTGGTTGTTCATCTCTTTTTCCGACGTTGCCATGGTGGTGGAGGAGGACGATGGATGATGTTTCAGCGAGGCACATGTTTCTCCAGAGGTGGAATTGTAATTTTACTTCTTGTGGGGTTCTTTGTGCAAGTTTGCTTGACACGTATGTTTGTGTCTTGTGAAGACTATATGTGTAATCAACAGATTATCTAATAAAATATGTGGTTACTTCAAAAAAAAAACTAAAAACTAAAAAAGGCCGAAGATCGACAATACGATCAACACGGCGCTACGGCTAGATCAATCACGCCACCGGCACCGACGGGCGCGATCCCAGAAGAGCTCCTCCTCGCACAGCGGCCCCTGCACCGCCTCATCCTCGTCAAGCACCCGCCACCCCTCGTCGTAGAATTCTCTCGCCTCGGCGGCGTCCTCGGCCGTCCACTTGGCGTACAAGGCGGCTTCTCTGGCCCGCACCTTGGCCCTGGACGCTTCTCTGTCCAGCACTTCGGCTCGCCAGGCGGCACGGGCAGCCTCCTTGCTGGCCGCCCTCGCGGCCTCGTAGGCGTCCGCCCGGGCGTTCCTCGCGGCCTCCATGGCGTTCGCCATGGCTCTCTTTCGCGTCGCCATGGGCGGCCTCGCGTGCGATACAAAAACTAATCTGAGGATTGGCCAGTATAAATAGCAGCTAGCCAAGATACGACACCGGCGACGACTCGGAGTCGATTTCCCAACCGGCTCTGATCCGTCTGCTGCGTGCCTTCGATAGGCCATTCAGAAAAAATCGTCCGATGAATACGTTTGCCCACGCAGCTGATCATCTCCTCTTCTGAGTTCTGACCACAGTATGCACTGCCCAATAATTTGATGAGAAAACATCCTCCTGGACACTGTAGTCTGGAGCGAGGGGGGAGGTCGATACGCCGTGATTAGCTATCCACCGTATTTTTTTCATTTCCACTCTCTTGCGTGCACGCATTTATCCATCCTAGCAGCGAAAAGGATCGTAGGACAGGTACTTGTTGCATCCCCCAGGGGCCTGAGTGAATTGCGGCTGCTGCTGCTTTGCGCATTGCGATACGCGCATGCAATGGACCACCTCACGGTCACAAGATCTTTCTGATTTTCCAACATACCGGTTTTACTATCCAGACCCATTCGTTATACGTTCTCCACACGTGATTTTCTTGCTTTACCTTGTTTTTAATTACAGTTTCTCTAGCTTTGGTCACAAGGTAGTGCTTGTACCCAAATGACATTTTCCTAATTGGTTTGCCCCTAGGTTATTGCCAAGTACCAACCAGGGATTTTTCTTTTCTCGCTCGACATGCCCAAAATTTTGCCAAAAACCAATTTTACTTGTGCCACGATAAATATTACACTAGTACATATCGGGCCGTTTAAGTCCACGCACCGAAAACAGACAACCTCTGCCGTGTGCATTGTGAAAAATTGCATACGAGCCAAAAAAAAAAACAAGTGTGTGCCGAAGGCCCATGCGAGGGCACCACAGACAGTGTGATCGACGTCTCCTATGAAGATGAGAAGGACGTTTAAGTAGTTATTTCAGTTCCATTAATAAGGCTGTGAGTGGTTGTCAAATAAAACATACGACTACTAGATAAAGAACCGTGTACTTATGTACAATTTGCAAACGGGTCATCTTCTTCTGCCATGTGCCATAGCCAACCGTCGTCCTAGATCGCGGACGATTAGCGTAAGGCACAGGTTAGCATAATATAAGTTTCACACATGAGTAGTCATGTCAATGAGACCCATAAGTGCCCACCTAGCGGAACTCTACCTTATTTGTATTATTTATGAGATCACCAGTGGTCCGGTTCGTTCTCACTTGTATTCCGCCGCCACATTCCTCATTAGGACTAGCATGGGCACCGGCCGGTCGGCCGTCCTCACTAACGGTGACAACCACAATATAGCTCCGTCTCTAATAAAGATGTCCTCGCCGGCTGCTTGCTCGTCGTTCTCTCGTGTCAACCCAGACGATCGTAGGCTAAAGGTACCGCCGAGAATATCAGTCAAACCGCCTCGTCTTCACCAGCCAGTAACTTGTTGCTTCCCCCTAGTGGCCTGAGTGAGTGAACTCCAGCTGCTGCTACTTTGATACGCGCATGGAGTGGACCACCTCACGATCACACGATCTTTCTGATTTTCTAAGGCATGGCTTAGCTACTAAAATAACTTCCTAGTGTTATGTTCTGCATATGTGATCTTATTGCTTTTCCTAGTGTTTAATTGTTACATATTCTTTTTCTTTAAAACATCTCTAGTAATAAAGTACCTTTATAAAAACATATTTTAGCTTTGGTCACAATGTAATTAAATGAGATCTTTTCAGATTGGCTATTTGGCTGGATGGCCCTAGCTAGGGTTAGGCTGGTCATAGTGGAGAGTATTATATAGTAGTATCATACATATAACTAGCTGAATGCCCATGCGTTACCACGGAAAAAAAAATAGACATAGGTACTGTCAAATAATTGTTCCAATTTACACAAAGGTGTCAAACATGACGGTGTGTGGTTGATATTCTTACAAGAGAATAATGTATCAATTACCTCTCACTCTTCTTTCCTCCTTGGCACATTGTTTAAACTTCAGAAAATCAAAGACAACAATTGTAAAGGACAAAAAAGCCTAGCTATCCCCTCAAAAGAAAAATAGAGATGTGTTAGTGGCAAGCTTGATACAATTAAAATGATGGTCCAATAAAGCTAGGAGCATGCAAAGGTTGCAGAACAGATAAATTCATTTAGACGAATTTCCATGTTTTTACTACCAGATCAACAAAATATGTCCATGGTAAAGCAAGCGCACACCACAAAATGCGCAAAAAACGTAGACATAAAGCAAACAATCTAGATCTTCTAAATACCCACCAAAATTTACATACATTAGGAAATATTGGAGCTAGCTAGCTACGTTTCTTGAGCATAATTTTTCACGATTGAAAGGTGGCTGTTAGCAGCATTTTCTTTCCCATTAGTTCTTAGCTCTATCCTCTATAGAACAATTATTAATTGCCTGATAATAACTAACACTGTTGTAAATAATTTTGCTACTCCCTCTGTCTCAGTTTTTAAGGCTTACACGTATACCTAGGTTGTCATTTTGACCAACATAATACAACTTATATACTATAAAATATATATCACTAAAAAGTTCAAACATTGTACTTTCTAATGGTATAATTTTTATCTTGTAAAATTTAGATTATATTTGTCAAAATGATGACCTAGATATACGTGTAAGCCTTATGAACTGGGACGGGGGGAGTACATCTTTTTCTGCATATGAGAGATCTGAAGCATCACCGTTCGGAGAGACTTGAAGCTTTTGCTCCAAAGGTTCAGATAATGAGCAAAACCAGTAAGACATTAGCACAACGTCACAGCTCCTCAGATGATGGTTGTACAGTGAATTAACTTCCGAACAGTTTTATCGCTTCTCGCATCGGTCGTACCTTGTTCACTACCTGAACTGGTATCTGAAATTTTGAATAGACAAAATTTAGTTGCAAGGGTAGCCGATGTATAAACTCAAATTCCGCATACTATATCTGCTCACCCATCTTCTACCGTGGGTGATCTGCTCGGGCCATGATTCCAGCTGCTTAGTGACCTGGAGTGCAAACATATGGCCCTTGCAATCCCTTTCTTTTGTGACAATTGCTCTGCTTGCTCTGCTCTTGAAAATTCAAGAAACCACATAGAACTGCTCGACAACGTGGTCTCTGCCACCATCTGGCCGGACGACCCAGCTCAATTCTCTCTGTGCGTGACACTCATGTACTCCCATGGCTGTAGATGTTATATGTGCAGGGGCTTCGACAAGGAGTCGACCCGCGCGCCGGCGGCAGTTAAGTCATGCGACTACGCCGCACGAACTTGCTACGGCCGGCGGCACTCGAGCAATCGTGAGAAGCGCTGGGCAGGAAACGTGAGACCGTCACATGCGCGTTGTACCCTGTCTCGACTCTATCTCTCTCGCCCTCTCGCCCGCTCACGCCGCCGGAGCTACTCCCCTCCTGTAATGCATGCACACACCACAGCGACAGCTTCCTGGCTGAGCTGCTGCATCGCAGCAACGGCCGCTCCCGACGTCGACCTCCATCTTTGGTGCGTCCCTCCTGCATCCCGCTGTCCGGGAGGAAGCTCGGGGTGGCGGTTATGGTCAACGAGCAGGTGGGATGGAACATGTCGGGCGCCGGCCGGGAACCAGGAGAGCGCACTCCCCTCGGACTACCTCGAGATGCAGCCGCCTTCTGCCGTTGAGAGAGAGGAGGGAGGGGATCAGGTAGAGGTGATAAGAGGTGAATATGCAAAAGTGCCGATTGGTTGGATTGAGTGTGCCGATTCGTTGGACTGAGGGTTGTTATGAGCTTGATTGTCGTGATTGATTATCAGGCTAAAAATAGGATGGGGTGATCGTGAGGATTCCTATTGATTGCCGTGATTGGTTGTCAGCACTTAAAATAGGATGGATTGATCGTGAGGATTCCGATATATGATTCCCTATTAATTATGATTATTGGCTGTTTGCATTTTAATTTTTCTGTTAAGGGTAATTTCAGAAATCAAATGTTGCATAGTCAAAGTGCCTTCGCCAACTCGAAATCAATAGTAAAGATACTTATGTACTCCCTCCATTGGCCCACTTCCAAAATCTATTTGTTCCTATTTAGTCTTCAACTAAGGCCCGCTTTGCTAATTACTACCCCTAATTAATTGTTGCATGTAATCTCTCTCCTCCCTAAAATTACTCCCAACCACACGCATCCTCCACTAAGCTTGCTGGGGAGCAGTTTTTTTTGCGCGCGGAGGGAGTTTTGCCAGGGGCACCGGGTCGCTTTGCATGCCCTATTAAATAGGCGTTGTTAAACATGATGTATCACAGCGCTGATTGGACGAAAACATCACTAGCACCCGATTTCTCTCCTCCAATTGTTCTCTGCCTTGGAGTACTCGTTTTGAGCCCTTTAAACCGGAATGGAGGAAGTATGATACTACCTCCATAATGCATGATATCATAAAGTAGTATCATATATTCATCATATTTATTATTTTGTAGTTTCTTAATATAAATGTGTGTACAAGTTTTATTTGAGCTTAATGTTTCTCGTAATGTGCGTTGTAATATAGTATCTACCTATGATACTCTAATCTTCTTTTTCTTCATTAATTAACTGTTATATCGGTATTTTTGTGGTCCTAGTTTGCATGATACTAACTATGATTGACGAGGGGTTAACTTGACAAGTATCCTAGATGAAGGACTTAGGATCGGGGAGATAGGGCGTCGGATGAACTCGAAGGTAAAGTTAGTCGAAACAGGTGTGTGTTGAAAGTAAACTTGGGTGTTCAACCTGGCTTGCTTTTAATCTGCCCTACACCGTCCCCTCCTGGCCCCTATATATAGATGGCCATGTCTCGAGGATCGGGTAGGGTCCGATACAGATTACAATATCGATATACGGTAAAGACTCGTATTCGACTAGTATTACAATTGGGCCTAGCCATACGGGCCTTAGGGGTACTCAACTAACGGGTTCTATTAACTATACCCTTGTCAGTAGCCCCTGAGATTCTACCAGAATTGTAGATTCGGGTTGAATCTCTAATCTTCAAATCTTCGACTTGATCAACTCTTCGACTTCTTCTTATCTTCAAATCTTCGACTTGGTCTTTCGACTTATATTTATAATAATTTGTTCGCAAGGGGTCTTGATGAACAAGCCTGACAACTCTGACGGATCAAGAGGTCAGTTAACTGTCGGAACAGATACTTGTCACCTACTTCAAATTCAATCCCCTTGGACTTGAATTCGGGATACCGGTCAAACCCATTCTTCTGCCGCATTTAGGACTTACAAAGAATGAATCCCAGTGGTTCTCAGGGTACCCAGTGCGTCCACCAGGATTTTCTTCGCATCGTAGACACGGATACATACCAGCAGAGCGCATCCATGTGCGTATACCAGGCCACACAGGACGGATCCCGGGGTCTTACCTTTGTGACAAGTCACGGCATTCGAGTTGTGTTGCGATAACGCAACTCGAGAATCTCATGTCGCGGTCAAATTTTGACTGAAAATATTCGGGTTTCTTCAACCATAAAACTCGCTCCCGATGGGAGTAATCTCTCTTCACTTTTGTCGACTACATAGTCGAGATTTGTATACTTACCCTTCTTCTTCCTCTATCGGGTGCGCGCTCAGCGCTCCCGATGGGAGTAGCCCCCGAGGCTATGTTTGGATACTTGTAGTCAAGCATAGGCTCAAAGCTCATGTCTTCTTCCTTCTGTTAACCGTCTTCTGTGCAAGCCCCCGAGTTCAAGTCGAGGTTTTCATATCATGCGACCACAATCTTCTCTTTTTTGCTCTTTGATATTATCGTCTGCTGTGTGCAGAATTTAACTCCTATTATAAAATATGTTGACGGGCCTTGTTTTAGCACGGGGGCCCGATAATACGTGCTTATAAATAAAGCATCCTCTATCAAGGGTAAAAACCCTAATCCAATTCCTCCTCCGCCGCATCATCTTCTCCCTCCATCTAGGGTTTTTCTTTCTTCCTTTGTCCTCATGGCTGATGCAGATGGCTCCCATCTGAATCTTGGTTCTCCGGTGGCGCCCCGAGGCCGAGGTCGCCCTCGTGGAAGCAAAAACAAGAACACCAACACTCTGGCCGCAGCAGGATCATCATCGGCCGCTCCGGCTAAACGTCGTCCCGGGCGCCCACCTGGTAGCAAGAACAAGCCCAAGGTCACTGGCGCTGTTCCAGGTCCAGTCGCTCCTCCTCCTACTTCCACTGCTCCTGCTGCGCCTCCCCAGATCTTTTCTTTCCTCTGCATCGCCATGGCGCAGTGCCGCGAGATTCAGCGCTTGCCGTTGAGCTTCACCAACTTCATGGATGGACGCGAACTGCGAGAGGCGGTTCTTCGCGAACAGTCTGGCAGTGGTGTCCCATATGAGGTGGAGGTGTGGTATGATGGCGACGGCGAGCAATACTTTAAGGGTGGCTGGTCGCAGTTCGCAGAAGACCACGACATCCACCAAGGCTTCTTCATGGCCTTTGATTTTCACATCGGTATGTCGAAGTTCGACGTGAAGATCTACGACGGCACCCTCTGCCAAAAGAAATATGAAGCTGAAGTCCACTTACATTAGGATTTTGCTTTTTATGTAATATCGTTTGATAATCTCCTTGTAATGAATCGTCGTATTCTATGTCGACGTTTTGGCTAGTACCATGAAAACAAATTTATTGTTCTGAGGTATGCTTTCCATCTATCGGGTTCTTTGTGAACCAAGAATATCGGGTTTCTTTGTGAACCACAATATTTGAATATTTATCGGGTTGACTGCACAACCTTTCAATGAAAAGAGTCTTCCAAGTTGTGATAAAAATTCCTGTCATACGACCCGAGGGTTGAAGCCCCCAAGGCGAAGAAATAATAATTGTACAATTTTGTCGAGTTCAACCCAAAGAACCTGACCTGTGGCCTCATGTTTTAGGTTCAGAAGGTTAACTCGAATTTATTAATACCACTATATGCATTCTACGCGTAAAAACGCCGTAGCTGCTCTGCATTCCATGGGTTGCTCTTCCTTCCCAGTCTTCTTGTCTTGTAGTCGATATGCTCCTCCAGGTATTACTTCAGTGACGATATAAGGTCCCACCCAAGGGGACTCCAACTTGCCGTGGCTGTCTTGCCTGAGTCGCAAAACTAGGTCTCCCACCACGAAGGATCGTGGACGAACTCGACTACTATGGTAGTTTCGTAGACTCTGTTGATACTGCGTAGCCCTTTCTAATGCTTTATCTCTTGCTTCATCTAGTGCATCGACATCATCCTGTAATGCTTCTGTTGATGTTGTCTCGTCATATGCTGTCACTCTTGGAGCCTCGTGTGTAACCTCGACTGGAAGCACGGCTTCTGCGCCATGAACCAAGAAGAAAGGAGTTTCTTGAGTTGCTGCATTAGGCGTAGTTCTTAGACTCCAAAGAACGAAGGGCAATTCTTCTACCCAAGCGCTCTTGGCTTTCTCGAGAGGCGCTAGGAGCCTCTTTTTTATCCCGCTACATATCAGGCCATTAGCTTTTTTGACTTGCCCGTTTGTCTTCGGGTGCGCCACCGATGCAAATTTTAGCTTGATCCCTAATCCTTCGCAGTAACTTTTGAATTCCTTTGAAGTGAAATTCGTCCCGTTGTCTGTGATGATGCTATATGGTACACCAAAACGAAAAACTATGGATTTGATGAAGTCGATTGCTGCTGTAGAATCTTGAGTTGTCACCGGGGCCGCTTCCACCCATTTGGTGAATTTATCTACGGCCACTAGCACGTAGACATGCCCTCCTGGCCAGGATTTGTGCAACTTTCCCACCATATCGAGGCCCCATTGTGCAAAAGGCCAAGATAATGGTATTGTTTGTAGTTCCACTGCTGGTGCGTGCGGTCTAGATGCAAACCTTTGACATGCTTTACACTTTCGAACTATATCCTTTGCGTCCTCGATGGCTGTTAGCCAATAGAATCCTGCTCGGAAAGCTTTTGCTGCTATTGCTCTGCTGCTATTGCTCTGCTGCTAGCATGATGGCCGCATACTCCACCATGTATGTCTTGTAGTATTTTTTGTCCTTCTTGGGGCGTTACACAACGCTGCAAAACGCCAGTAATACTTTTTTTGTATAATTTCCCCTGTAACACGACAAACGCTTTCGATCTTCGAGTTATCTTCTTGGCCTCCATTGCATCTTCTGGTAACTTTTTATTTATCATGTATGCAAGATATGGCTGCATCCATGTTTCTTCTATCATCATGACCTCCTCTGGCTCTGATGTAGCCCCTGAGCCTCCTATGGTAGTCAAACTTTTTCCACTTTTTATTGATCTTTCTACTATTTCCTCCCAAAATACTCCAGATGGCACAGGTAAACACTGTGACCCGATATTTGCTAAATTGTCGGCTTCTTCATTGCTGTTCCTGCTTACGTGCGAGACTTCGCATCCATCGAACGTTCCTTCGAAATAATGGTACAAATTTTTGTAGGCCAGCATGTTGTCATTGATTGTGTCACATCTGTTCATGACTTGCTGGACAACAAGGTTGGAATCTCCGAATATTTTTAGGCGAGTTGCTCCACATGCTTTAGCCATCTTCATTCCGTGCAACAAAACCTCGTACTCTGCTTCATTGTTAGAAGCCTGTGGAAAGCTCATCCTCAAGACGTACTTCAATTTGTCGCCATGAGGTGATATCAACACTACTCTTGCGCCTGCGCCTTGGACTCTTTTAGAACCATCGAAGTACATTGTCCAAACACTGGATAAATCTGGTGGTCCTGTGCTCTGCAGCTCCAGCCACTCTGCCGTGAAATCTGGCAAAATTTGCGACTTGATCGCCTTCCTTTTTTCGTACGTGATGTCCATAGGAGATAACTCGATTCCCTACAAAGAGACACGTCCTGTTGCTGAAGGATTATTCAATATGTTCGACAGTGGCGCCTCATTCACCACTATAATTGGGTGCACCGTAAAGTATTGTCGTAGTTTTCGTGCGGTTGTGAAGACACTGTATGCCAACTTCTGATAGTGCGGGTACCTTTGTTTTGTTGGAGACAACACTTCACTGATGAAATATACTGGCCTCTGAACGCCATGGGCTTTTCCTTCCTCACTTCTTTCGACTACTAATACTGTTGACGAGGGGTTAACTCGACAAATGTCCTAGATGAAGGACTTAGGATCGGGGGAAGAGCAACGACTAGAGATTCCGGGATCGAGATTTGCACACGACGTACCCAGGTTCACGTCCCCGCGGTGGAGGATCGCTACATCCTGCTAGCAATCTAGTATATCATTATAGGTGTTTACATGGAGCCGCCGTAGGCGGAGTATTGTATCTAGTCTATGTCTAATCTTTCTTGTCTAGTCGAGATATTGCTTGTCTATGATATTCGATGTCTCTGAGATTGTCTAAGATATCTAAGTTCTGATCTCCTCTAGGGGCGCCCCTGCCTGGCTTTATATATGCAACCGGGCTAAGGTTTTACAAGTGTCCTAGTCGAATACGGATTAGAGCCTTCCTTCTTCTACTTCAAGTCATCTTCGAGTCCTTGTTCTGATCCATCTCCATCATGGGCCGGACCCGGTATACTAATCTGCGAGTACCCAAAGGGCATTCCCTCGTCAGTAGCCCCCGAGACTCAATGCGAGTTGCAGACTCGGGTTGAGTCTCAAAACTTCAAATCTTTAATCTTCAAATACTTCAATCTTCGACTTTGTGTTTCTTCGACTTCTTCAAACTTCAACTTCTTCAAACTTCGACTTCTTGAAATCTTCGGGTTCTTGAATCCGCTCTCCCGATGGGAGTAAAATGTCGAGTTTATGGACTCGAAATTTTCTTCCTCATTCTTCTCGAAATTTTTCATCTTCGACTTGATCAATACTTGAATTCTTCAGATCTTCAAATCTTCGACTTGGTCTTTCGACTTATCTTTTATTATAATGTCTCGCAAGGGGTTTTGATGAACAAGCCTGACAACTCTGACGGATCAAGAGGCCAGTTAACTGCCGGAACAGATACTTGTCACCTACTTCAAATTCAATCCCCTTGGACTTGAATTCGGGAAACCGGTCAAACCCATTCTTTTGCCGCATTTAGGACTTACAAAGAATGAGTCCCAGTGGTTCTCAGGATACCCAGTGCGTCCACCAGGATTTTCTTCGTGTCGTAGACACGGATACATACCAGCAGAGCGCATCCATGTGTGTATACCGGGCTACACAGGACGGATCCCGGGGTCTTACCTTTGTGATAAATCACGGCATTCGAGTTTCGTTGCGATAACGCAACTCGAGAATCTCATGTCGCAGTCAAAGTTTGACTGAAAATATTCGGGTTTATACAACCTTGATCAATAAAAACTCGCTCCCGATAGGAGTAATGATGATTCCTGAAGCTTCTCTCGCCTTCATCTCTGTAATATTCATGAAAAAACATCGTCGGGTGCGCGCCCAAATCTTGTTCGTCTTCTCTTCTTCTCTTCTTGTCGAATTCTTTCTTAAAAATATCTTTCTATCGGGTGCGCGACCAGCGCTCCCGATGGGAGTAGCCCCCGAGTCTATGTTCGGATACTTGTAGCCGGGCATAGACTCAACTCGTACAACTCGAAGAATTTTGGCTCCTGCAGAAGGACTTGATGATTTTGTCGACTCTTGCAGAAAATATGAATAATTATAAAATAATTTGCCTCTCGAAGAAATATTGCGATTGCATATTGCAACAATGATGTAGTAGTATGTAAAACAATAACTCGATGTTTTTTGTGCAATTTTGTTGCTCGTACGTAAGACCCTTTTGTTACCCTGATGCCCTTCACGGCTCGATCAGCTACTCAGGTCAGACGTAAATCGATGTGTGTGCCGCATTTGAATTTCAAGATACTTGCTAAGCCTTTTCGTTAACCTGACGCCCAAGATTTTGGCCTTGCCAACCGTTAGTCGAGCTTCATGCGACTGTAAACTAAATTGACAAGTATTCGACAAGGAACGCCAGCTAGCTACTAGGGCTTTCACAATTTTTTCGAAGTCAATGATATGCAAGATGATTGTTCATAGCGGAGCCCCCGAGTGTTGGGTGCGACGAAATTAAATAATAATCGACTTCTTGGAAGCGGAGAACTTAGCTTTTATCGGTGCGGCGTAGTCGACGATGTCGTAGTCGAGTTGTTGTCGTAGAATCACAATCACGATCGGAGGCGAAGTTGTTGTCGAGCCCCCGAGCGTTGTTGGGATCATCGCGTTGCTGATGTCGACGAAATCGTAGGTCTTGAGTATGAGCTTCCGCACTCAGGGGCGAGTTGATGTCGAGCCCCCGAGCGTTGCCGATAGTTTGCACGAGTGCGCGACGACGAGCCCCCGAACGTTGCAAGGCACAGCCGACGCACGTAGCGGCGCGATGTAGTCGACGATGTTGAAGACGAAGTAGTCGAAATATTTTCTTCGAGTTGTCCGAGCAGTCAGGCGACACGCCGTTGTAGTCGAAATATTTTTCTTGGAATTGTCTGCACAGCTCCGATAACTTGCCAGTGATGTCCTAATTTATTTGATGCTCGTCGACGGATCAATTTTCTCAATCTCTCTTTTTTATTTGCCTTGACAGCTTTTTCGTGAAGTTGCTCTTGCTGTTGCAGGTGATTCTTGCCTGTATGTAATTAGCTCTTCGTTGACTTGATCCGTTGCTTGCTCCTTGCTCTTGTATTTGGAAAAGATATAATCCGTATTGCTTCATAGATGTCCAACCGGCTCGGATGCTTATTTGATTGCAAAACGACGCCGGCTACTGCTGCGGTGGAGCTGATGTTGTACCCCACGCGTAATAGGACTTGGAGTCTTGCCTTCACATCTTTACTTTAGTAAGTCCGCTCTTGACTTTCCTTGAAATTCCAACTATTTTTGACGTGACTATGGCCAACTCAGATACGTATTGATTCGGTTGACTACTAATTCCGTCGACTTGCCGTGATCAGCTAGAGAGACGACAAAGCTTCCAGATCAATTGAGCTGAGATCGTCCCATCACCGGGAAAATATTTTGGGCCGCGCGAGCTGCCGGCCGGTTGCCGATGAAAAACGACCATCATGACGAATCTTGCCGGCGCAATCGAGTTGTTGATGAAGATCTTGTAAATTGATTTTCTTAACTTGTCCCGCTTCCGTCGACTTGGACAAAATTGATGATTCTTGACGGCGAAGCAGTGAAGATCTTGACGATGTACACGATAGCTGATGTTGATGATAAATTCTGTTGAATCGATCTGACTGCTTCTGTTGTCGGCAGCCGTAAAATTTTGTTAATCTTGATGATATAGAAAAAAATTGCTGATATCGCCGATGGAAGAGTTGAAGGATCCCGCCCAGATAACAAAATCCAGTCGCCGCGATCCCCACGGTCGGCGCCAATTGACGAGGGGTTAACTCGACAAATGTCCTAGATGAAGGACTTAGGATCGGGGGAAGAGCAACGACTAGAGATTCCGGGATCGAGATTGGCACACGACGTACCCAGGTTCACGTCCCCGCGGTGGAGGATCGCTACATCCTGCTAGCAATCTAGTATATCATCATAGGTGTTTACATGGAGCCGCCGTAGGCGGAGTATTGTATCTAGTCTATGTCTAATCTTTCTTGTCTAGTCGAGATATTGCTTGTCTATGATATTCGATGTCTCTGAGATTGTCTAAGATATCTAAGTTCTGATCTCCTCTAGGGGCGCCCCTGCCTGGCTTTATATATGCAACCGGGCTAAGGTTTTACAAGTGTCCTAGTCGAATACGGATTAGAGCCTTCCTTCTTCTACTTCAAGTCATCTTCGAGTCCTTATTCTGATCCATCTCCATCATGGGCCGGACCCGGTATACTAATCTGCGAGTACCCAAAGGGCATTCCCTCGTCAACTGTACTCACCACCTGATGGGTTGCGGCGATGTAAAATAGCAGTGGTTCTTTTTCTTTTGGTGCGACCAGCATTGGTGGCGTGGAAAGCACTTTTTTCAACTGTGCAAACGCTGCGTCTGCTTCTTCTGTCCACTCAAATTTATCGTCTGACTTCTTCATAAGTGCATAGAAAGGAAGCGCCTTCTCCCCTAGTCGAGCAACGAAGCGACTTAGTGCCGCGACGCGTCCCGCAAGTTTCTATACGTCGTGTAGTTTCGTGGGTTTTCCCATTGTCAAAATTGCTTGAATCTTCTCTGGGTTCGCCTCTATTCCTCGTGCTGATACCAGGAATCCTAAAAGTTGTCCTGCTGAGACGCCGAAAGAGCACTTTGTCGGGTTAAGCTTAAGCTTGTACCTGCTCAGGTTGTCGAAGGTTTCTGCCAAGTCGCTGATTAGGGATTCCTCCTCTCTTGTGGTGATACATCATCAATGTAGACTTGTATGTTGCGCCCTATTTGGCTCCCGAGGCAGCTTTGCATCATCCTTTAATAAGTTGCTCCTGCATTTTTTAGGCCGAACGGCATCACTTGGTAGCAAAACACCCCATACGGTGTGATAAAGGCCGTTTTTTCTTCGTCTTCTTTCTTCAGTTTGATCTGATTGTAGCCAGAGTATGCGTCCAAAAAGGAAAGCCTTGCGCATCCTGCTGTTGAATCTATTATTTGATCGATGCGGGGTAAAGGGAAGGGATCCTTTGGACAATGCTTATTGAGAGATGTGTAGTCGACACATACTCTTTGTACCTCTGTGTTCTTCTTGGGTACTATGACTGGGTTCGACACCCAACTCGAAGTTTTGATTTTTCTGATGAATCCGGCACTTTCTAGCCTGTGCAACTCTGATGCTATCGCCTTCCTCTTAGGTTCATCGAATCGTCGTAGTGGCTGCTTAACTGGCTTTGCCTTGGGATCTACGTTCAATGCGTGCTCGACGAGTTCCCTGGGAACCCCTGGCATGTCTGATGGACACCAGGCGAAGATTTCCCAGCGCTCACGGAGGACCTCGACGAGCGCGCTTTCCTATGCGGGATCCAAGTTCACCGCAATTGATGTTGTCTTGTTTGCATCTGTAGGATGGACCTGGATTTTCTTCGAGTCCTGAGACGTGTCGAAAGCCTGATCTGGCAGGGATCGTCCAACGTCGGGTAGTACATTGTGATCTGTTTCTCCCTTTAACCTCTCATACTCTGCCGTCATGCCGAAGGTTTGCGCCATCCTGTTAAATTCCCTGTCGCATGTATTGGCTACTTCAAAGCTCCCTTGTACTGTGATTGTTCCATTGGGTCCTAGAATTTTTAACGTAAGATACGCGTAGTGTGGTACTGCCATAAACTTTGCAAATGCTGGGCGCCCCAGGATTGCATGATATTGCGACGGCCAGTCCATTACTTCAAATTCCAGCTTCTCTTTCCGGTAGTTTCCGCTACTGCCAAAGCAGACGTCGAGTTCTATTCTCCCCAGAGGGTAGTTTGCGGCTCCTGGTACTATTCCGTGGAAAGAGCAATCTGTTGGCTTCAGATTCGTCAGTGATATGCACATTGCCTTTAGGGTTCTGGCATATATTAGGTTTATGCCACTCCCTGCATCCATGAACACTCTTCCGATGTCGTAACCTCCTATTTGTGCCTTTAAAACCATAGGCGAGTGACCTGGCCTGGGGACTTTCCTCGGGTGGTCTGCTCTGCTGAACTTGACTGGTTGTTCTGACCACCGCAGGTATTCTGTGGTAGCTGGTGGTGATGATATTGCTAGGTTGACTTGCCTGGATATACTCTTTTGCTCCTTCTTCGACTTGGGTACCGGTTGAATCATGGCTGATATGTACACTTTTGACTCTAAGTGCCTTGCTAGCTTTTGTATTTGATATCCTTGACTTCTATGTCTTTCTCCTTGCCTCCCTTCTTGTTTTGAGCTCATGGCGCTTTGCAACCTTAGGAATGTCCTGCAATCCTTCATCTGGTGATTTGAGACTCTTTTCTCATCGAGGTACGCGTAGTGGATTCGACAAGGTTCGTATAACATATCCTCGGCCGAAGGACCGGAGTATCTCGATTTTTCTACTCCTTTTGCCTGAAACCTCCTGCTTTCATGTCCTTCCTCTTCTTCTAGTACGTAACCCGCGGCCACCTGATTTCGCCTTCCTTGATTCTCCCTGCTGCGGTATCGTCTCCTCTGTCTACTTATTCTGTCGACTTCTGGTGAACGTCCTCTTTTGTTGTTATACGCGTCCTCTCCATCAGCGAATTTGTTGGCTTGTTCCATTAGCTCGGCTACTGTCGTGGGTCTTGTTCTTCCTATTTCTTCCACGAGATCTGAGCGACGCAGTCCGGCCGAAAAGGCATCTATTGCTCGTTCGTCGGAGACGTCCTCTGCTGAGTTTTTGATTAAACTCCAGCGTTGTATGTAAGATCGTAGCGTTTCGCCTTTCCTCTGCACACATGTTTTAACTTCCTCCAGTGACGCTGGGCGCTTGTAAGTGGAACGAAAATTTCTTGCAAATTGAATTTCGAGTTCCCCCCAACTTCCGATAGATTCGTCGGGTAGGGTGTTCAGCCAGGACCGTGCGGCGCCGGTGAGGTGCAGCTGTAAACTTTGCATTGCAGTCGCCTTTGTTCCCCCTAATATCTGCACTGCCTGTAGATAATCCGATAACCATAGGGTAGGTTCTTGCGACCCATCATACTTAGGTTGGTCGTGTGGTAACCTGAATCCTTTGGGTACTCGTGTCTTGCGAACCCTGCGGGTAAAGCATAACGCACCCATATCTTTATCGTCGTCCTCGTAGTTCTCTACCCTCCAAGCGTAACGCGACTTATTTACTCGAGCTTGTGCTATTATACTTCTTGCGTCCTCCTTCCTTTTCTGTCGCTTTTTCTCTTCTGACGACTCGCTATACTTGTTATCTTTGAAATCGTATCGGAGCTTCTCCTCTCCACTTCCCTTGCAGTTTGTCGACTTCGTCTCTGGACCTTGTTCCCTGATCTTTCCTTCTACTATTCCCAGGCTTCGTATCGCGGCTCGGTGCATGTCTTCTCGTGGGTCTCCAGGTTCTGGTCGTGTAGCTAATAAGTATGTTTGTGCTGCTACTAGTGCTGCTTCTGGTGTTTTTTGTATGAAGTCAACTTCCTCCTCTTCTAGCTGCGGGCTGGGGCTCCTTGAGTACTCCTTTTCTTTACCCTATGCTGTCGCCCCCCTGTTGTGTTTTGGGTCTCCATGCCTTTCTTTGCTGTATTCTGACTCCTCACTGTAGTCTTCCCAGTATTCCTCTCTTGATATACTGTTATTATCTTGAAAATCCATAGCTCTTTCCTCCCTTAGTGTCTTCCTGTGCTGGTATAATGCGTACTGATATCCCATTAGTACTTCTCTTCTCGATCCTTCGGGTACCTCTGTACCGTGGTTGATAGCTGACTTGATCATCCTCCATTCACCAGCCGAAACATAGACTTTCTCCTTTTACTTTTTGTTGTGATCTTTTACTTTGTCGACTTGCCTGTCGATATTCTTATTTCCTTTGCTATTGTTTTCTTCTTCTGCTTCAGTGATAATGACGCATAACTGATGTACCTTGGAGACGCCGCTGCTTCCCATGGCGAAGTCCTTTGCGTTGCTGTGCGTTTGACACGCTATTTCTTCTGAGTCGAAATTTTTCTCAATTTTGTCGCCTTCTATGATTGGTGTTTTGTCGAGACTGACCGGTGAGTTTGACTCGCTGGAAGAGCCTTCTGATGATTCTAGTGTTTCTTCTGTTTCGGGCTTGTTTGTCGACGGATCTGGTTTCGTCGAATCCGAGAGGCGGGATGAACCCGATGGTTCAACGATGATGCTCAAACTTCCAATGGTTAACTCCATCTCTTGACTTCCGTCGAGCTCTGAACTGTTGTTGGCTAAAAGCGAAAAAGCCGTCGAATTCATGATTCCAACGCCCAAGATCCCCACGGTCGGCGCCAATTGACGAGGGGTTAACTCGACAAGTGTCCTAGATGAAGGACTTAGGATCGGGGAGATAGGGTGTCGGATGAACTCGAAGGTAAAGTTAGTCGAAATAGGTGTGTGTTGAAAGTAAACTTGGGTGTTCAACCTGGCTTGCTTTTAATCTGGCCTACACCGTCCCCTCCTGGCCCATATATATAGATGGCCAGGTCTCGAGGATCGGGTAGGGTCCGATACAGATTACAATATCGATATACGGTAAAAACTCGTATTTGACTAGTATTATAATTGGGCCTAGCCATACGGACCTTAGGGATACTCAACTAACGGGTTCTATTAACTATACCCTTGTCAATGATATTAACACAATGGCCCTTGTCCTTTGTTGTGGCACGGGTGACATGCATGTTGCATGCTAATCATGATGTCCCTCGAAGAGCACGTATTCACTGTCCATACCTGAAGTAATGGACAACTAGGGCAGCATGCAAGAACATGCATGATAGCGTTATCAAGCTAGCTATGGTGTATTTGTCCTTTGATTACCCTACTCGGATTTGCTGCTCGTGTTTTCTTCTCACTAGACTTGTCTTGTCTTGTGACAGGGCAGCACTAGGCTCTTTTATATCCTAGTCATAGAGCTAGGCATGCATGCGGGGAGATACAGATGAGATGGGAACAAAGCAAGGCAGCAAGCCTTCCCGCTTTTCATCCACTTTTCTGTTGACATGGCCGATGAACCGATGCGGTCAAGGAAAAAGCGAATGCTCCACCTTAATCGATCATCAACGTCAACCAGCATCATAATCCTTGTGCAACAACAGTAGCGTGGCTTGCTTAACACAGTCTAGAGCTGTTGCAGGGTGTACTTGCGGCGTGCATGCATGACATCATAGCAACAAGCCAAAATGTACTATACGATGCTCCTGCAGGCTACAGCCCTAGCGCATTGGCGCTGGGAAAATTTTTGTTTTTGCCACACTAGTTTTTGCCCATTTTGCTTTTGCCACTTTAAATTTTGACATTTTGCTTTTGCCCTGCCAGTTCTTGGTAATGTATCATTTTTGCCCCATATGGGGCAAAACCAAAATGAAAATGATGAGTTTTTGTTTTGCTTTTGCCCCTTTTGTTGTTGTTTCGGTTTTGGTTTTGCCCCTCAATGGGAGAGAATAGGGCAAAAGCAAAATGTCAAAACTTGGAGTGGCAAAAGCAAAATGGGCAAAAACTAGTGTGGCAAAAACAAAATTTTCCCTTGGCGCTGTGGCGGTGAGAAAACTTTCCTCAGGAAAATGCAAGAAGCCCGTCTCATGCCACAACAAGGGTGGTACGTACTATTTAAGCAAATATCCTACGGCCTGCTCTCATCACGACACTCAGCCCGTCTCATCTCTGCTCAATCATGGAAGTATCTTGCTGAAAACATAGACCGACATGTGCACTACCATGTTCCATTCTCCCCCCTCTCGTTTCTGTCCTCGCTACAGTAAAAGAAAGGAGCTCCCGAGGGTGCCGGCCGATACGAAGCCCTCCCGCCGGCGATGCCGGCGGCGAGCGGCGGAGGGGAAATCCGGTAGTCGTAGTCTAGGTGTAGAGTAGGTTTCGGTGTCTTTCGCCGGTAGTGAGGCTTCTTGCCCGGCGGCGTCGGAGGCTCAGATCTGATACGGCCAGATCTGAGGCTTAGGGTTCCGCCTTGCTTCTCCCTGGCCTCGTTGGTGGTGGCAGGGAGCGTTGATGCGGACCAACAGTGCCAAATCAGCTGCTCGTCGTCCTCTGGTTGGAGTGGTGCCGCTTTGCTGCTGTTGCTCTCCCGGCCGGCTGTGGTAGCGAGGGCGAGAGCAAGGCTGCATGGTGGGTGTGCGGCAGCTCTGCTCCTGGCCGGGCGTGGTGGCAGGGGGTGCGGCGCTGTGTTTCATAGCTTCTTCTTCCGGAGGTGGTCCTCGACACGTTGGCGGTTTCCTTCTCTTCCCAGACCTGGCTCCATGGTGGAGGGAAGGCCTCGGCCGAGATGGAGCTCTGCTTCGTGTCCGGTGATCCAGGGAGCTTCTCTCTAGCGGCTGCGGCGGCTGGCTCCATCGCCTCGTCTGGAATCCATGGATGTAGGGCATCCTCTCCCGCCGCTTCTTGCTGACCTGGCTTCTCTCCTGCTGCTCCACCCCAAGTGGCCTGTTCCCCGGCGGTGGTGTAGTGGCCGGTGCTCAGCGGCGGCGTCGGTAGCCTAGAGTAGGGCGCAAGGACCCGATCGTGTTCTGGATTGAATGCAAGATCCTTTTTGCACTTTTGGAGGTGTGATTGTAATTTTCTTTTCTTTAGGGGCCTTCCTGCATTTGTGTAACCGACAAAGCCATAATGAAGCAATCTCAGGGTTCTTCAAGACCCCTCCATCGTTAAAAAACAAGACATGTGCACTACCAATGAGCACGCGCAGCGTCCACGGCAGAGAAATGACGCCACGTGCATGTGTACTACTTCACGTCATGATAAAAAATATCCCATCCATCGCCAAAGTAATGCGGAAAGTGTTATTAGCACATGGACATCAGTGATCCCTTCAATTTTAGATTTTTGAAAATTTCAAAACCTAAAAGTTTTCTCTCAACTATTTGGTGAGGTTGACCCACCCCCGCGTCGCCCTCCTCTGGCGACACGGGGGAACCCTAGCCGCCGCCGCCACTAGGGCCTCCTCCCACCCACCTCCCGCATCGCCGCCGCCGGAGGGGTCGCCGCCGGCGAAGCTTGGCGCCCCAGGGATGGTGGCGGCGGGCGGTCTCTTCTGCGGGCGCGGCATGCTGGCGTGCGGCCGCGGGCGGCTTCAGGAGGGGGCCGCAGGCGGGGTTCGGTCGCCGTGGAGGCGGGCTTGGAGGAGGTGGTCTGGGGACGGCCTCGATGGAGGTCGCGGTGGCTCCGATGGCGGCCTGGGGCGCTGCGGCTGGCGGCTGCGGGCGGGCCAGATGGGCTCGCCTTGGGCCGGGTGGGCCGCGGCCGGCGGCCCCAGGTAGGCGGCGGCGGCGCCTGGCGTGGGTCTGCTCGGGCGGCTCCCGTCGGGGCAGGGGGTGGTCTGCACGGCGGCGTGGTCGGCGCGGCGTGGTGCGGTGCTGTGCGGCGTGGAGGCGCGGTGGCTACTGCTCGGGCCCGATGGGCTTTGCGGGCCGCGTGCGGGGCAGCGGCGGTCGTCTTCCTCGGGCGCGTTGGGGGGGGGCTCGCCGGTCCTCTGGCGGTGTTCCCGAGCTCCGGAGCGGCGGCTCCGGTCGGTGGTGAGGGCGGCTCTGCTTCGGCCGTGTGGACGGCGATTCCGGCTGCCCGGTGGCGGGGGCTTCGTTGCGGCACTGCGGCCTGCGGCTTGGCTCGTTCCGGTTGCGGCCCTGTGCTGCGTGGGGGTGCTCGGCCTGGTGGCGCACAATGGTCTTCGGCAAGGGTTGGAGGTCGGCGAGCTTCGGCGTGTTTGGTGGTGGCTTGTGGGCGGCCGCTTTGGGTTGCATTGGTTCCGCACCTCGGGAGAAATCCTTGCTCCGGCTTGGCCGGAGCTGGCGATGGTGACGGCCGCGGCTGCCACATGCTTTCTTGGAAGCATCGCGGTGAGGTGTGTGCACTCCTGCGCCTGCGGCCTCGACTCCGGAGGGAAACCTCGGATCCGGGATCGGGCGATGGAGGTGCTGCTGTGTCTCTTCCCCGTTGGGGGCATCGCCTCGGAGTCGCCCACAGCCAGGGTTTGGGAGAGGTTGGTGGCTGTCGGACTGCTGTGCGAGGTCCAAGTGTGCAGTTTGGCGAAGATGATGGCTCGAGCGGAAGATGGGTCGCGGCGGGGCTTCGTTAGTCGGTTTTACCCGGCGTGTCCGATGGGTTCTCCTGCTTGCCGTGCTGCTGTGGAGTGGGAGGTGCGGGGTCTCCGTGGCGACGATGACCGGCTACGGTGATCTGCGGGGTGCTCGGTCGGCGGAAGACCCGCATAATTCCCTTGTGAAGCTCGTCGTCTGATTTGGAGTTGTCTGTCCTTGGCGCGTGTGGCCAATTGGTGGCATGGACCGACATGGTCTCCGGCGCCGTTTGTGGAGCCCTGTCCGGGAAGTCGCCGGTGAAGTCGGAGTCGCTGGCTCGTGGAGGAGTGATGACGATGACACTGTGTGGCAACCTTGCTGCGGCTCTCCTTGTGTGTCTTTGTTTCGTGTGGGTAGCCAGGTTGGCTGTGGTGGTGTGCCCAGTGTGGTCGTGTTTCCATGGCGGCATTGCGGTATTGTACGGGTTTTCGGCCGGTTCCCCTGCAAATGAACCGGTCAATTCTCTTCTACTTTTTTAATAAAATGAGGTAAAATTGCCCGTTTTGTTCAAAAAATTTTTTTTCAAAACCTAACACTTCTTTGTTTTAAAAAATCATAGCTTTAAATATATAGAAAGATACATACTGGAGGAGCATACGCAAAAAAGTCTTATTAAAAATACTTTATATTTTAGGAAATACAAAAAGATAAATGTCTGACAAAAAGATACATTATTTTACTACTACTTTGCTACTATTTACTATCAGAAATTTATCTTTTTTATATTCCCCAAAATACAACGTATATTTTAATGGGACTTTTTTTGCACGAACTTCTCTTGTAAATATCTACCTATATATTTTAACACTATAATTTTTGAAAACATAGAAGTGTGATATTTTAAAAAAATTAAAAATCTAAAAGTGAAGGGAACTGTCCATGTGCACCAAATCCCTTCTCTAAGTAAAGAAGAAAAAAAACAAGACATGTGGATAGGCTGGAATCCCATCCATCGCCAACACAAGACGCAAACGCGGACGCGGCTGATTTGATAGCACGGCCGGCGGCGCCGCTGCTGGGATCCCTTCGTCGTGAGCTTTCTGTTTTGTTTTCCCGGCGCTCGATGCTCTCGATCTTCTCCTGGCTTTTGCAATGCAGGAAGGATTAATTGTTGAATAAACACATGTTGCAACTACCGCATGATGTGTGATACTCCCTCCATACCGGATTATAGGGTAATAACGTACTTCGAGACAAATTTTGACCTTTAATTTTAGTCAAGAAAATATAAGATATATTATATAAAAATTATACCATTGGATTCATATTCAAAAGAACTTTCCAATGGTATAAATTTTATGTCAAATATCTCATATTTTCTTGACTAAAATTAATGGTTAAAATTTATCTTAAAATATAGAATTGTCCAATAATCCGGCATGGAGGTAGTAAAAAAAATTGTTTACTAAGAACAACTGGAGATGAGAAATGGAAAATTGTGGCTCTCTTGTGACAACATGCAGGCCTACCTTTGGTCACAAGGTAATTAAATGCCATTATTTCCGGATTGTCTATTTGGCTGGTTGGCCCTAGCTAGGGTTAGTGCCAACTCCCGTGTCCTTGGCTGTGGACATGCATGTTGCATGCTTATCTATCATGTCGATCGTTGGAGGAGCACGTACTCACTATCCACGCCTACTATGTTGGAAATAATCACGTCCGACGCCGGTACGGCGTCGTGTGCTTCGAGTAGTCTACGCGTAGTCTACGTAGGTTCCTAGTGTTCTAGTGTAAACCGGATTTGTCTCCGGGTAGCGTCGTGTTGGATACGGTTTACCGTATCGTGTTGGACGCGGGGTCCTATACCAAGTCGGTTTGGCGTTGTGTGTTGGCCGGGTATTTATACCCTTGTATCGGTACCCTGTAAAACACACCGAAAGTTGAGCAATAAAGAACAAGGTCCGATACGGGCCTTTGGCTATATATCGATTGTTTCCTGTACGTGAGTAGTACTGGCTGGAGATCGATCAGCTAGTTTGAGACTAGCTAGCTGAACGTGCGCGTTCTCGACGGAAGTACGTGCCGGATTTCGTCAAGGATCGTCGCCGGACTGCACTCGGCGTACGATATTGGGGCTGGTCCAACATACTAAGGGTCAACTCGGCCAGCATATGTTTCATCCACGGCCTTGCACACAAAGATAGTGTCAACTAGGCTTGCACCTAGCATGCAACATCTCATAGCGTTATCAAGCTAGCTAACGGGGGTGTTTTTGTCCTATGATTATTCTCACTTGTTGGATCTGCTTCTCGTGTTTTCTCATCGACACTTGGCATGTCCTCGGACAGAGGAGCACTGCAAGGGATAGGCACGCAGGGATGTATACACATCATAGATGAGACGAGATGGAAGCATGGCAGCAACCCGTGCCGCTTTTCCTTGTGGGGTACATTAGCGTGACCTACTCAGAAAAATTAAGAGTCCATAGCTGCACTGGTTCTTGAGCGTGTATAGTACTACTACTTGAGAGCAGTGCATTGGCGTTGTAGCAGTGAGAAAATTGAGTAGAGGGTCTGGATCGAAAGTCGAAAGCAAAGAAGCTGCGTCATGGCAGGAGAAAAAAATGTCCTACGGCCTCTCGTTACGTCACTCAGCCGTCTGTCTCTGCTCAATCGATTTCTATGGCGCTACCACGTGCGCGCGCTCCCACCGAGAGCAAGAATAATAGTATAGCCAACTGTTAGCTATAGTAAGTTGCCATGTAATTTATAGCTAGCTCTATAGTTAATATGTACAATAATAAGTTATAAAAATGAATTACTTTATGAATAAATGATCCACATGTCATTCTCACGAAGTGTCTAGGAGCACGTGCTAGAGCTAGCTCTTGCATTAGAGTCGACTCATCTTCTCTCTCCTGCTCTCTTTCCTTCAACTAAGCACAAAATTACTACCTCTAAACTCCTCTCTTAATTAATTAAATGGGGCAAATCTGTTGCCCCGCCTTTTGTTTCAAAAAAAAACAAATATACAATTTTAGTTCTTATAACCAGTTGAATCATGTCTATTGTACTTGCTCTGATTGGCACACAGATAATCCGTGACGCCACGCTGGAGTGGAGCATACCCGTGGTGCGTATCCATTCCGGAACCAGGAATCCCATGCATCGTACTCCTACGACACAGCCAACACAAGGCGCGGCTGATTTGATAGCACGGCCGGCCGCGCCGCTGGCCGCTGCTGCGTTCGATCCCTTCCCAGCTTCGATCGATCGATCGCCCTCCGCTTTGTTTTCTGTTTTGGTGGCACGGCGCTCGACGTTCTTCTTCCCTCATTAAAACTCTCGTGCTCCGCTGACGCTGACTGAGAAATTCAGACCTTTTCTCTCTGGGTGTCTGTGTGTGATGATGCAGCCGACTTTGTCCGAAAGTTGGGAGCTGGGTTACCTCTCATGTCGTCAGTTTTTACGCTGCTCACGATGACAGGTTTTTTTTTGTAGACCGAAATTTTTGAAATTTCGCCGGAAACCGGTTTTCTCGCTATCCTCCAAGAAATTGTAATAACGTTCAATTTTTTTTTGTTCGATTCAATTTAAACTCCGGAAGAGGGTCAATTAGGCTGCACAGAGCAGTTTTGACCGACGAAGTAGTTTGGTGTGGTGGCTATGTGTTCTGTCACTGTCCCGACTTCCTGACCACTCGACTAAGCCAGTAGTATGTAATTAAATGGATACAAACTTTATTGTTTTGGAGTGAAAAGTTTTGAATTCAAATTTTGTTTGAAAAAATTCGTTCAGTAAATAGGCGGTATTTCCGAGATTTTGCGGTAACCGCTTATTCCGGTGCCCTCCGGTAAAAAAAAACGAGATCGAGAAAAAAAAAACCTTGGATGACAGTAGGAATAGGATCACACATCCTAACTCCGGTGGCAGAAGTACATCAAAGTCCGGTAGGGGGTTTGATTCCCTTCACTAAAAGCCACATTTTAAATGTTAAAAAATTTGAGTGTGTACATCTCAACAATCTTAGTATCGTTTGGTAAGTATATTTATATAGTGCCAATGTCAAGATACACATCACGGTCTAAGTATAATTTACTAACTATGGTGTCGGTTAGCATCTCGAGTGTCGATAGTGCACCCCCCCCCCCCTTCCACTACTGTCTGAGTGGTACTGGGATATATTTGATATTTATTCTTATTTTCTAATATAATTTTTATGGGTAATTATATTCATATAACTTTTATGGTTGGCACTAAGTTCACTAACGACTCAAGTTAAGCATGTGCATTGTTTGCCTCTGTGACGCCATTCGAGAGCTCGTACCATTGCCCCAAAAATATATTGATACATTTTGGAAATATGTGATATATTTTGCTACGATGTATGTGTCCCGGGCTATATGATATTTTGATAATATCCAATGTATTTGCCTAAGTATTTTTATTCGACACTATCTGATCATATGTCATGTCCATGGAAGATAAGTACATAATAAGGTAGGGATACTTAATTACTTTAGTCCAACTAGAATTTCCACATTCACATAAAAATATAGGCAGTAGATTGCTCACAATATCATAAGAGTTAGTTTCAAAAAACATTACAAGAACAATGTTGGATTTCCCAATTAAATTAATACTCCATGGCAGAGTAGTAACGTACTAGTATAGTTGGTGTCAGCTAAAAAAAGAGATCAAGCACAGAACGTATATAGAGGTGGAGGTTCATTGACCCGCCTGAAAGGGCATTTCCCTAATAAATGTATTTTGGTGTTTGTTAACAACATTTGGTGAATTAACCATTCTATTTAAGTTATGCAGATTTTCTAGGTTAATTCAGGATCTCGCGGAGGTTCACCCAAAAAGGGAAGAAAAGATCGAAGCCCGTAGTCCTGTAGTGGAGTTAGGGCTTAGTGGTCTTATAGGGTGCTTCGCGAAGGTGGAATTGGTGGAGAGGGGATCCTCGAAGTACTGCTATTGCTACTTCTAGGGCGGAGACTCCGGCCCTGGTGGCCGGAGACTCCGGCCTAGGAGTATCGCCCTAGCAATCCTCCCAGTTGGTCTAAGCAGAGACCTGCCCGGAGATGGGCCGGAGACTTTTGTCTCTGGCCGGAGACTCCGGGTGGGGCGGAGACTCCGGTCCCAGTGGCCGGAGACTCCGGTCTCTCTGGCTGGGTTAGGGTTTGCTAAGGAGCTGGTCTATGCAGTGACCAGGCCGGAGTTGGGCCGGAGACTTCTGTCTCTGGCCGGAGACTCCGGCCCTGGAGTCACTTAGGGCGGAGACTCCGGCCCTCCTGGCCGGAGACTCCGGCCCTAGTCGACCAGCAACGGCTACATTTCGAGGAGGAGTATATAAAGCCTTCTTCTTCCTCAAGAGAAGGCTGCGGCTTCCACTCTCTCTCCACCATTGTTCCAAAGCTTCAAAGCTCAAGATCTCTCTCCCTAGCCAATAGAACTCAAAGCCCTTTTGGGATTTGAGGGAGAAGACCTAGATCTACACTTCCACCAAGGCGATTTGATTTCCCCCCTCTCTTTGTTGAGGGGCTTGTTACTTGTGTGATTCATCGGATTTATAGCCGGAAGAAGCCGTCCCCCAAGCTTGACTTTGTGTGTAAGAGCTTGGTGGGCCTATTGGGAGCCTCCAATTGAGTTGTGGAGCTTGCCCCAATACTTTGTGTAAAGGTGTCGTGCCGCCTTCAAGGGCATCGCTTAGTGGAGCGTGAACTCGCCTTTGTGGCTTGTTCACCGGAGAATAGGGTGAGCCTTTGTGGCGTTGGTGGCCTTTGTGGCCCCACACCTCTCCAACGTAGACGTACTTCCCGTAACAAGGAAGGAACTACGGGAATACATCCTCGTGTCTTCGTGTCTTCATTGCGGTGACCTCTATCCTTTACTTGTGCCTTTACTTATATTGTTATTGCTAGCTTGCTTGTCACTCTAGGTAAATTCACTTAGTATCACATCTAGAGAATTTACCTTCTTGTCTAGCCCTAACTTGAAAAGAATTAAAATTATTGGGTAGCTCCTATTCACCCCCCCCCCCCCTCTAGTCGCTCATACGATCCTTTCAATTGGTATCAGAGCGTGGTCTCTTATTCGGGCTTAACCGCCTAAGAGTTTGAGCGACCATGGATGGGGATAAGAGTAAAGAACCTCCTCCCGAAGATACTCCTCCATCTATCTCTTCCTCTTCAATCTCACGTGAGGAGCATTTGGCGTCCTTGGACACAATGCAAACCACTATGAGATTGGAAATGAAGGCTATGTTTGAGGAATATTTTGGAAGAAAACCTTCCGGGCCCACCGACCCAAACACCACTCCTAGTGTGGAACTCTCCTTGGCTAAGGTGAAGCCACCTAACAATGGCTCCACCTCTGCCGAGAATAAAGGTGACCTTCCTAAGGAAAATGTTGGTCCGGCAATGGGTGCTAACATTCCACCCCCTAACACTTACTCACCTTTGCCGGTTCATTATCCTATGCCACACATTAATAATATGGGATCTCCTCCCAAGCTTGATTCTCGCAATTTTATTAAATGGCAAGGACTAATGAAATCTCATATTTCTAGCTCTTCTACTCATTTGTGGAGGGTCATACAAAATGGTTTTGCTCCTCATGATCCTCTCAACTTGACCGGAAGGGAAGAAGTTGATGAGCAACTCAATGCCACCGCCAAGCATCTCCTTCAACAAGCCGTACCGGATACTCATGCGGTACACATCAACAACTTGAACACCGCCAAGGAAGTATGGGACTATCTCACTATGCTCTTCATTGGGAATGAAAGTATTCGGTCCTCCAAGTTTGATGAGCTCAAAAGTGAAGAAAGGGATTTCATTATGCGTGATAATGAGACTCCCGATGAGATGTACCAAAGGATCTTGGCTCTTGCAACGGCCTTGACCGGGTTTGGGTGCAAAGACAATGGTGATGACTATATCAAGCGTATGTTCATCACCTCCATCAACCCAAGAGAACCCATGCGATCCGAGATAATCCGTTCAAGACCGGATTTTGGGAGTATGACCTCAAATGAAGTTCTTTGCGAGTTCACCGCCTTGTCTATCTTGAAGAAGAACGCGGAAGAAACAAGAGCCCGTGTTCTTGCCGGACAAGGAATTCACAATCTTGCACTCAAGGCCAAGGTGGTGTCCAAGCAAGGAGAAGGAGAAGAAGAAATATATGAAGAAGAGTGTTGGTCTCCGGAAGATCTCAAGTTTGCACTCCATGAACACTTGGCTCTCAATGCAAATGCCTTTTGGGATGCCAACAAGCACAAGACGAAGGGATCCAAGTTCAAATCCTTTCCAAGAAAAGGTGGTGACTCTAAAGTGAGGCATTGCTACAATTGTGGAGGAATCAAGCACTTCATCGCCGAATGTCCTTATGAGAACAAGGAGGACAATGAGGGTCGGCTCGTCCCCAAGCGCCGGTCATCAAAGTTCTACCCATCCAAGAAACATGGGAACAAGGACAACAAGAAGAAAGGAGAAAGGGTATTGGTGGTTCATGAGGAGTATGACTCCGAGTCCGAGGATGATGACTCCGTTGATGAAGAGAATGGAGAAGTGGCCGCAATTGCCATTGTCTCCACACCACCTACATCCCTCTTCAACTCACTAAATGAGAACGCCATCATCACCACTCACAAGTGTCTTATGGCTAAGGCCTCGGAGGTAACCTCATCACCTACTCCTTCATCATCACATTCCAATACTACCTCTTTGGATGATGTGAGTAGTCTTAAGATTAAGAAAGAACTAGTTTCTTGTGATGATTTTCTTGCTAACATGAAGGGGCCAACCAAGATATATGTTGAGGCACTAATGTGTGAACTTGGTGATGCCCATGACACCATCAAGGAGAAGGAGGAGTTGGAAAGATTAGCCGCCGATGATATTGGCTCTCTATCAATTGAGCTCGAAGAAGAGCAAAACTTGAGAGTATCTTTAGAGGAGAAATTGTTGGGACTAGAAGAGTCTCATAATCTAATCTTGTCAAAACTCACTAAAGAACGTGACCATGCTCTCGCTATGGTCAAGTTGCTTAAAAAGGAGAAAGTTGAATTTGACGTTGGTCATAATAATCTTCGTGAGAAGTTTGAGAAGCTTGAAGAAGCTCACAAGGCTTTGGAGGGCAAATTCTCTCATCTCACCAAGATTCGTGAACAACTTCAAATTCAACTAACTATTGAACAATCTAAAGTCCCCCCAATGCAAGTTATTGAAGTTCCTTGTTCTTCTAACTCTATTTGTGATCATAGTGATATCATTGAGGAGAACAATAGGTTGAAGGCCGATCTTGCTAAGGGCCTTGCCACTTGCATTCAAGGAGAGAAGAATCTCAATGATCTCTTGAACAATCAAAGATTGTACAAGGGAAAGGAGGGCCTCGGTTTTGTTGCCGAGTCCTCAAAGAAAGGGGATCTCTGTTTGGTGGCCGAGTCCTCAAAGAAGAAGAAGAACAAGAAGAACAAGAAGAAGACAAAGCCTGCTGCTGCTCCTACTCCTCATGTCCCCTTTGACATTTGTTACACCGAGGAGGAGTGGGAGGAGTTGAATGGAAAGAAGAAAATCGAGGAGACCGGAGTCTCCGGGTCAAGGTCTCCGGAGTCTCCGGTTAGTTCGTCTACCCCGGAGTCTCCGCCCCCAAAGACCGGAGTCTCCGGCCTTTCTCACAATAATTTTGCAGGAAAATATAACCCTCATTATGTTCTTCTTAGGGACTATTATGGTGATGTCTATGCTAAATATGTTGGTCCCTATAATGGTTTCATTGAATATGCTATTTGGGTACCTAAGATTCTTGTGACTAACAAACGAGGACCCATTCAAAGATGGGGACCTAAAACCAAGAATTAATCTCTTGTAGGACATTGCTTCCGGAGGAGTAAAATGGATTATTGATAGTGGTGCCACAAGCCACATGACCGGAAGCAAAAATATTGTGGAAGATCTAAAGCCCAATACTTCAAATGTCACGGTCTCATATGGTGATAATTCATCCTCTCAGGTACTTGGTTTCGGTAAGGTGGTGATCACTCCGGACGTGTCCTTAGTGAATGTCATGCTTGTCGAAACCATTGGTTATAATCTACTTTCCGTTCATCAACTTGCTACTATGGGCTATGCCACATATTTTGATGTTGATATTGTGGTCGTCATGTGGAGTAAGTCTCTCAAGGTTGCCTTTGTTGGGTATGTCGAAAATGGCTTGTATGTGGTGGACTTTTCGGAGAAACCCACTACGGCCGCGATATGCCTAATTGCTAAGGCCGACGTGGGATGGCTTTGGCATCGCCGGTTAGCCCACGTCAATATGAGAGCTTTGCAAAATCTCTACACCAATGGCCACATACTCGGACTAAAGGATGTTTCTTTTGCCAAAGATCGTGTTTGTAGGGCATGTATTGAAGGAAAGATGCATGAAACAAGTCATCCGAGCAAGACTATTATCTCTTCCAAGAGGTGCTTGGAGCTCCTTCACATGGATCTCTTTGGACCTCCCACTTATGCAAGTCTTGGTGGCAAGAAATATTGCTTGGTAATTGTCGATGACTATTCAAGATACACTTGGGTTTATTTCTTTGAATTCAAGAGTGAGACCCAACAAACCGTCAAAGACTTTGCCACCGAAGTTGAGCGTCAATTCAATTCCACCATATTGACTATAAGAAGTGACAATGGCACCGAGTTCAAGAACTACTCCCTAAATGAGTTTCTTAGTGATGCGGGTATCAAACATCAATATTCCGCTGCATACACCCCGCAACAAAATGGAGTTGCCGAGAGGAAGAACCGTACTCTCATGGATGCGGCAAGAACTATGTTGGCGGAGTTCAAGTCTCCATACAACTTTTGGGCCGAAGCTATTAATACCGCATGCCATGCCACCAACCGGCTTTATCTCCGCAAGAACTTGAACAAGACTCCATATGAAATTCTTACCGGGCAAAAGCCTAACATCATGTACTTCCGGGTATTTGGTTGTAAGTGTTTCTACCTCAAGAAAGGTGTTCGTTTGTCAAAATTTGATTCTAAAGCATTAGAGGGTATCTTTGTTGGTTACTCCACGGACTCACATTCCTATAGGATCTATAGCAAGTCCACCGGGCATGTTATAGAAACTTGTAATGTGAGGTTCGATGAGGATAATGGTTCCTTTGTAGGACAAAGTTGTGTTCGTGATGTAGGTGACGAAATTCCTCCCCAAGCCATAAGAAGAATGGGTGTCGGATTCTTCCGGCCCATTGAGGGACACCTTTTGGCCGAAGGAGAAGGACAATGCTCTACACATGTGGAGCCTTCACCTGCTGAACACACACAGGACATTGACCAAAGACAAGCTGCACACCCTCAACCTCAAGATCATCCCACCGAGCAATCTTGCCCGGAGTCTCCGGCCCCTGTGGTCCGGACTCTCCGGCCTATACCGGAGTCTCCGGGTATGGATACCGGAGTCTCCGGAGGTGATCAAGCCTTTGATGAAGATCCTTCGGAATTCCGTGGCTATGGTCCACTTGATGATCAAGGCAATCCACTTACTGGTCAAGGCGAGGACCAGAACAGTGATCATGAAGATGATCAAGTAGTCTCTCAAGAATCTCCTCTTGAGGCTCGCACTCGCCGTGAGAAGAAGCTTGAGTCCATTCTACGACGAAGAAGCATATCCTTGGAAAATGTGGTTGGAAGTGTTCGTAAAGGTGTCTCCACTAGGAGGCAACTTTCTAACTTTTGCTCTCATCATGCTTTTGTCTCTTGTATAGAACCCAAGAAAGTTTATGAGGCGCTTGAGGATCCGGATTGGCTTGATGCCATGCATGATGAACTCAACAACTTCGAGCGCAACAATGTGTGGACTCTAGTAGAAAGGCCTAAAGATTGCCGTAATGTCATTGGGACCAAGTGGATCTTCAAGAACAAGCAAGATGCAAATGGCATAGTCATTCGTAATAAGGCAAGATTGGTGGCTCAAGGTTTCTCCCAAGTCGAGGGTATTGACTTTGGTGAAACTTTCGCTCCCGTTGCCCGTCTTGAATCCATTCGCATCTTACTTGCATATGCATCACATCATAACTTTAAACTTCAACAAATGGATGTTAAAAGTGCATTTCTCAACGGTCCCTTAAATGAATTGGTTTTTGTGAAGCAACCCCCGGGCTTCGAAAACCCTAAGTTTCCTAACCACGTTTACAAACTTGATAAGGCACTCTATGGCCTCAAACAAGCCCCACGTGCGTGGTATGAGCACCTTAAAGAGTTGTTGGTTGATCGTGGTTTTGAAATTGGGGTGATCGATCCCACTCTTTTTACTAAGAAGGTCAATGGGGAGCTTTTCATTTGCCAAATATATGTTGATGATATTATATTTGGTTCTACTAACAAAGCTTTCAATAATGAGTTTGCCAAGCTCATGACCGACAAGTTTGAGATGTCTATGATGGGGGAGTTGGAGTTCTTCCTTGGATTTGAAGTTAAACAATTGAAGGGAGGGACTTTTGTGAACCAAGCCAAATATACCCAAGACATGCTCAAGAGGTTCGGGATGATTGGAGTCAAAGGTGCAAAGACTCCCATGCCAACAAAGGTTAATCTTGATCTCGATCCTAATGGTAAAGAAGTGGATCAAAAACTCTATAGATCTATGATTGGTTCCTTGCTTTACCTTTGTGCATCTAGACCGGACATTATGTTAAGTGTGGGAGTTTGTGCACGTTTTCAAGCCGCACCAAAGGAAAGCCACTTAGTGGCGGTCAAGAGAATCTTTCGATATTTGGTAAATACCCCTAACTTTGGTCTTTGGTATCCAAAAGGAGCAAGTTTTGATCTTATAGGTTACTCGGATTCGGATTGGGCGGGAGACAAAGTGGAACGGAAATCAACCTCCGGGGCTTGCCAATTTCTTGGAAGGTCTTTGGTGTGTTGGTCATCTAAGAAACAAAATTGTGTGTCTCTCTCTACCACCGAAGCCGAATATGTAGCCGCGGCTAGTTGTTGTGCACAACTCTTATGGATGAGGCAAACTTTGAAGGATTACGGTGTCATTTTTGACAAAGTGCCTCTTTTGTGTGATAATGAAAGTGCAATCAAGATCGCTCACAACCCGGTGCAACACAATAAGACGAAGCATATTGAGATTCGTCATCATTTCATTCGGGATCATGTCAACCGAGGAGAAATTGATCTATCTTATGTTGGCACTCATGAGCAACTTGCCGATATATTCTCAAAGCCTCTTGATGAAGCAAGATTCCGGGAATTGAGGCATGAACTAAATATCATTGATTCAAGCAATGTGGCTTGAGCTAGGTGCATTTACTCCCATACTCTAATGTGTGTGTTGTTCTAGATGTGGGCATGAATATAGGGGGAGTGCGGTCCTAATTGATTGGGCTATCCCTCCCCCCATAATGCCGATAGTAAGCGTATTGTTCTATCGTGTCAGTGGTGACACTTTTGAGCTTAATTGATGAGTCTAGGTTTTGGGCCCAAGATATATCTTCGCGGTGCCATACCTTTGTACTCATACATGGTGGCCCTTTGGTCACCAACCTCCCTAGTGGAGGAGTTTCCCATTTGACTTTATTGCCTTAATTTTATGGGAAGATGCTCATGTTTGGTCTTATTTGATTTTGTTTGCATGTTTGCAAGCATGAGCATGTTGTACCACACAGTGACAATGTGTCCATCCCAAGCCCATCTCATCCTAAAACAAACCTATCTCTAAATGACATGTCCTTCACACCATAAATATTGATCTGGTCGAGGGGGGCCGGAGACTCCGGGGCTTACATCCCGGAGACTCCGGTGGGCCGGAGACTCCGGGGTAAGTACCGGAGACTCCGGCCCGGGCAGTTTCAAAAATCACTTAGGGCACGGGGTGGGGAAGAACGGTTCATTCTTCCCCACTCGCCCCCGTGCCCTACACTCGCCCCCTGCCGCCCCCTCTTCGAAGATCGCTGCCCGGAGCTCTCCCAAGCCCCGGGATCCGCCGTGCCACCGGCCAATCTGTCCCTTGAGGGTGTGGGAACCTCCCCACCGACCGATTTGCGCCAATGGACTCCGGTAAATGTGTTCTTCATCTTCTCCATCTAGTTCCATCTAGATCTATGAGATGTGCATGTTTCCCATAGTTTGAATTGGTGTACTACATTCTAGTGGCTATCAATCATCTTCTTAGCAACTTTATTGTGGTTATTGCACTCGATTTGGTCTAAGTGGTCTCCTAGGCTCGGGCTCCTGCATCCGGCCGGAGACTCCGGCCCCTGTGGCCGGAGACTCCGGCCTGGACGCAAAGTCTCCGGTTTTGGCCGGAGACTCCGGCCCGAGTCCCCGGAGACTCCGGCTAGATCAGACCAATGTGCACTCTTTCACAGCATAGTTGCTTATATTTGGATTCTAGGACATGTCACCTCAACCTTGCTATCTTCCTCACTCTTTCACAGGTGCAGGTGGTTCTCGGAAGCCGGCAGCCCATAGCAAGGACAAGTTGGTTGTGAATCCCGCCACAGGGGAGCTTTCTCAGAGATCGGTCATTGCTCAACAAGCTAGAGATGCTAAGAGGCTCAAGACAAGGATAGCCGAAGAGGAACGAGCTGAGGCAGCTAAGAAGGTCAAATTTGATAGTCTTGTGACTCTGGAAGGGCTATCAGCATCTGAGTTTGTTGAAATGAGGAAGAGGGATATGTACACTCTCGCGCGGAACTCCCGTGACCGTTGCTTTTTCCGCAAAGAGCAAGAGCTGATCATGAAGGAATTTTATGCTTCCCTCAAGAAGTATCCGGTTTGCCCTCAGACGGTGATGGATTTCTCTCACTTTGCCAAGTACAGTGCATACTTCGGAGAGGCTGTGTGGATCACTCGCAAGCTTGGGCTCCATCCACTCATGAAGATACAAGAGTCCTACAACATCACATTGGTCCAACAGTTCTTTGCTACCTTAGTGTTTGGAGAGGGTGAGGAGATCCCCATGACTTGGATGACCGGAGAAGAGGTTTGTCATTCCAATTTCATGGACTTTGCTGCTCTCCTTGGGTATGAGTTCCGTGGTGCTACTACTCCTAGTGGCATGAGGATGCATGTTGATGGGGAGTACTATGAGAAGAAGAAGCTTGCTCCTCTCTACACCGGGGATGACAAGAAGATTGTCATTGGGGGCACTCTTGGGCTGTCCAAACGGTCCAACATCTTGCTCCGCATATTCCGGGCCTCCATTGCCCCTCAAGCCGGCAACTTTGATGCTATTCGCAAGGCCTTGGTGAATCTCTTGGCCTACTCTCATGAAGTCTATTGCCAAGGAGAGACCGCACTTATTGAGCCGCTTGATGTGATGGATTTCATTCACAAGGAAATCAACGATTGCATTCTCAGCAAGAAGACTCCTCTCTATGCCCCGTTCATCATGAGGCTCATTCGTGCTCAAGGACTCAACCTTCCTCTTCTCGATGCAAACCTTGTGGATCACAAGGTTGTGAAGCTTCAACGCAAAGAACCCACCGGTCACTCCAAGGAACCTTTTGCTCCAATGAGAGGTGAAGATGATGTTGCCTTTGCCGAGGGTGTGTCCACTAGAAGGGGCCCAAGGATGAAGCATGCTAGCAATGCCGGCTCTAGCTCCACCAATGAGTTTTCTCAAGAATACAAGAAGCTCAATTGGTTCCAAAGAAATGTGCTTTGCATGAATGTGGACATCCGTCATAAGCAATATGAGAGCTACATCTCTCAGAAGCACATCAATGACAATCAAGCTGTTCTTCACAAGGCCTTTCGGAAATCTCAACCGGGCTATGTGGAATCACCTCCTTCTTCCTCTTCATCCGGTACTCACAGCTATGGCAAGTGGAGCAAGGGTCTGACTGACTGGCAGGCATTTGAGGAGGTCACCTCTGGCACCTCCAATGTGCGTCATGGCAAGAAGCCCATGGCTTCTGATGATATTGAAGAAGGAGATGAGGACTTCAATGCCGGTTCCGAGGACGAGCCCGAGGATGAAGACGACGAGTGATCTCATGGGCGTGTAGCATCGCTCTTTTCCCTTTTTGGTGTCTCGATGCCAAAGGGGGAGAAGTAGCTCTACTAGGATGTCTTCGTTGGGATTTGCATGGGGTGGTTATTTGGATTTGCACTTCGTTTGCTTTGCTTTGGTCGAGACACAACTTCGTGGACTTTCATGTTGTGTCTCATCTATCTTAGTGTTGAACTGTTTAAATGTGTGTGGTATGTTATGTGTGTGAGACTTAAGTTCTTATGTTGCTTAGTAAGACTATTAAAATGTGAGCTATATTGTTAGTCTTACTTATATGCTTATTGGTTAGTCTCATATATTATTTCTTGCAATTGGTATAATTGTGAAATATATAGGGGGAGTGATGATTCTTACTTATGTGGCTCATGTTCAAATGCAAATGGTGTTGTGCACACAAGTAGGGGGAGCTTTTCCTATATATTTCATTTTATTGTGTTTATATCTTGCAAATCCTTATGTTGTCATCAAACACCAAAAAGGGGGAGATTGAAAGGGCATTTCCCTAATAAATGTATTTTGGTGTTTGTTAACAACATTTGGTGAATTAACCATTCTATTTAAGTTATGCAGATTTTCTAGGTTAATTCAGGATCTCGCGGAGGTTCACCCAAAAAGGGAAGAAAAGATCGAAGCCCGTAGTCCTGTAGTGGAGTTAGGGCTTAGTGGTCTTATAGGGTGCTTCGCGAAGGTGGAATTGGTGGAGAGGGGATCCTCGAAGTACTGCTATTGCTACTTCTAGGGCGGAGACTCCGGCCCTGGTGGCCGGAGACTCCGGCCTAGGAGTATCGCCCTAGCAATCCTCCCAGTTGGTCTAAGCAGAGACCTGCCCGGAGATGGGCCGGAGACTTTTGTCTCTGGCCGGAGACTCCGGGTGGGGCGGAGACTCCGGTCCCAGTGGCCGGAGACTCCGGTCTCTCTGGCTGGGTTAGGGTTTGCTAAGGAGCTGGTCTATGCAGTGACCAGGCCGGAGTTGGGCCGGAGACTTCTGTCTCTGGCCGGAGACTCCGGCCCTGGAGTCACTTAGGGCGGAGACTCCGGCCCTCCTGGCCGGAGACTCCGGCCCTAGTCGACCAGCAACGGCTACATTTCGAGGAGGAGTATATAAAGCCTTCTTCTTCCTCAAGAGAAGGCTGCGGCTTCCACTCTCTCTCCACCATTGTTCCAAAGCTTCAAAGCTCAAGATCTCTCTCCCTAGCCAATAGAACTCAAAGCCCTTTTGGGATTTGAGGGAGAAGACCTAGATCTACACTTCCACCAAGGCGATTTGATTTCCCCCCTCTCTTTGTTGAGGGGCTTGTTACTTGTGTGATTCATCGGATTTATAGCCGGAAGAAGCCGTCCCCCAAGCTTGACTTTGTGTGTAAGAGCTTGGTGGGCCTATTGGGAGCCTCCAATTGAGTTGTGGAGCTTGCCCCAATACTTTGTGTAAAGGTGTCGTGCCGCCTTCAAGGGCATCGCTTAGTGGAGCGTGAACTCGCCTTTGTGGCTTGTTCACCGGAGAATAGGGTGAGCCTTTGTGGCGTTGGTGGCCTTTGTGGCCCCACACCTCTCCAACGTAGACGTACTTCCCGTAACAAGGAAGGAACTACGGGAATACATCCTCGTGTCTTCGTGTCTTCATTGCGGTGACCTCTATCCTTTACTTGTGCCTTTACTTATATTGTTATTGCTAGCTTGCTTGTCACTCTAGGTAAATTCACTTAGTATCACATCTAGAGAATTTACCTTCTTGTCTAGCCCTAACTTGAAAAGAATTAAAATTATTGGGTAGCTCCTATTCACCCCCCCCCTCTAGTCGCTCATACGATCCTTTCACCGCCATTGTGGAAAACAATGGTATTTATGTAGAAGTGCTGATACCAATACATGGGCATATATTGAGAATAATCCTCTAACAAGGATTTTCATACTAAATCTGAAAGGAAAACTTTGTTGGGACTAAAATTTAGATAATCATCTTTGCTCATGAGTTCATATGTTGTTTCCATAACTCTAATAAAAAACACTTCTTTTACCTATATTGCTTTTAATACTCAAATATTTGAGTTTATGTTTCCTAGCAGTCATACACGGTTAAACTTTATTACTATGTGTTTATAATGTAAATAAAAGCTGATCTGAAGTATTGGGTAATATGACAATGATACTGAGGAATGTTAATAACCTTTTGGAAAAATCTGGCAGTGCAATGGGATTATAATGATTAATTGTGAGAAGACATTCTTCAAATTGATGATGACTAAATTGTTTAAGTGTCGTCTGCGTCTTTTTGAACTTCAGTAACTCTGATAAAACTACGGGCCATCCAAATGGGTGTAGTCTTTGTTACTGTCATGAGAGAGTAGAATGCCTAGACTGAAGTGCTGGGTTAATAAGAAGAGCATAAAATGCTATCAAATTATACTACGTGTGTTTCAAAATAAACAATATTTTATAACATGTGGCTGGGTATATTTCAAATTTCCTAACACACCACAAATTAAAATGATGCAAAATAGACTTCATGTTTCACTCATTATATTTACGGTAATATATAGAATGCTAGATTTTAATTTTCAGACTGGAGTATACACCTATACAGGCTAGATTTTATATATTTACGTTAATATATAGAATGCTAGATTTTATATATTTATGTTAATCTGATCTAGCATTTTATATTTATGGTAATATATAGAATGCTAGATTTTAAAATGATGCAAAATGACAGGCTGGAGTATACACCTATACAGGCTACACAGCCCTTTTGCAGACTTTCAGACTAGTGCATTAAGAAAAAGCGAGTAGCAGACTCGAAAGAAAGAAGCTGTCATGCCACAATGAGGTGCTGCATTTATGCATTCCCTTCAAATTTCCTCACGTCACTGAACCGAAGTACGCTTAGGCTGCTCATAGTGGGGAGTAACATAGACTAGTGTCATGCAGATATTATTAGTTTATATTACTACCTTTATAGTGAGAAATAACATATGTGTGGTGTCATGCAAGACCTTATTTATTAGGTTATAGACTCATTGTGTATTGGGATGTGTGATGTTACAGTAACATAATATGTTACCACAATACTCTCTTTCCTCACTTAATAGCATGTCATGTCATCAAAATACATTGTAGTGTATAATGTTACTAGCTATGTTACTCCCACTATGAGTAGTCTTAGGAATCGATCACCATGGAAACTGTTGCTCAAACCATGGCGCTGCCACTGGGAGATCCAGCACGCACGCGGAGCGGCAGAGAAATGACGCCACGCTCCGTGCGACCGTGATTCTGGCTCACGCCGACACGCAAACGCGGCCGATTCGTTGATTTGATAACACGGCCGCCGCTTGTTCTTCTGTTTCCCGGGCGCGGCGCTCGATGTGATGTGCCGTTCTTCTTCCCCTGGCCGTACGTGCATGTCTCCAGGACATTTGTGAGAGCTGCAGCTCTCCAGGATTAGAGTAATGTTCACTTTCTTCAAGAAAAATACAACGTTCACTCTTCGAGAAAATACGACGTTCGCAACGACAGTAAGAATAGGATCCAACCTGCAGATGGCATGCATGGAGATAGATGAGACGAGATAGAAACAACCCGTCCAACTTTTCATGCCCTTTTTTCTGTTTGACATGGCCGATGAACCCGATTAGCTGATGTGGTGAAGATAAAAGTAAATGTTCCTCAATCATCAACGTCAAGTCGTCAAGATCAACAACATCCGTCTGCCACAGTGCCACAGTGGCATGGCCTGGTCAGAAAAAAAAAAACGCTGGAGCCGTACGGTTTGTAGCGTGTATTTTTTTTTGACACTGTAATCCGCTCTTTATTCATAAGATAAAAACAAGTTACAAGTTACGAACGAACAGACCTTACAGAACTGAAAAGATAGGATAAACCTATGCAAAAAACCAGCGTCTATCCTCCTCCTTCGACACCACCAAAGTGAACGCCAAAGGGACGAAAGACAGATCACCACAACACCCGAGCTCGACGCGGCTCCATCGCTGATCAGCAGCTTTTCGGACCTCCAAAGTAGTTTGCCTCGGTTTGTAACGTGTACTTGCGGGCATGCATGCATGGCACTATAGCAATATGCGAAAATGTAGTACTCCGTATACGCCTAGCCCTACTGGAAACTTCAGAGTAGTGCATTAGCGCCGTAGCAGTGGAAATAGTGAGCAGGGCTCTCGAAAGCAAGAAGCTGCCATGCCACAAGGAGGTGCTGTGTTTAGGCTTTCCCTCCAAATTTACTCACGTCACTTTTCTCTGCTCAATCGATTTCCATGAAAACCTTGCTGAACAAAAAAAATAAGGAACAAGTCTATTTTAAACCTTAAACTTATATAGGTTCGGCAAAATAAACCCCAAACTCCAAATCCGGATCGTTTGAACCTTGAAGTTACGATTCCCAGTCTAAATTAAACCTTAAACATGTTTTGTTGGAGAAATAAACAAAATTCTTAAATCCTACTCTCATTGAGTACATTGGCCCACATGTCATATTCTTAATCATCCCCAATTCCATATTAGCTCATTCCCATAGGCGGCGAACCATGGCGAGCACATACGGTGCTGCACTCCCGCGTACTGGTGGAGAGGTCCCACCCACTGAGCCACGCGCTGGCGGGGTTTGGCAACGCCGCTGCGGTGCTCCGACGTGCTCAGCACGAGTCCATGGGGACCCGAGACCTGTCCCAAGACACAAGATGCGAACTGCACATCTGCACCGTGGAGGCCTCGCCGGAGCTGCTCGATAGCGACATCAGCACGCGCACCTTCCTCGGCTGGCCCTTGGCAAGCCACTACAGGAATGGTGAAAGACGCCGACGGCCAGCGTCTACGCCGACGGCCAAATGTCGGTGCCGTCGGCGTAGGCTATATTTTAGGCAGCCCACGAAGCTGGCCGTCGGCGTAGAATTGCCGTCGGCGTAAGATAGCTACGCCGACGGCCTTTTATACGCCGACGGCAATGCCCTCGGCATAGCTATTTTCCATTTTACCACATTAATCTTAGAAAAATCATAACTAAATCATTCTAATTCACAAAAATACAAATAATATATCAAAATTTGCAGAAAAATAAGATCTATTCATCTAAACCTTCAAAAATTTAGAACTAATTAATTTAATTATTTATGATTTTCAGTTTAGGGATTTAGGGTTTTGATTCAGTTGGAAGTCGAGAAAATTTGAACTAGAGCTGCATCATAGTTTGCCCATAATTTTTCTAAAAAATCATTTTCATGTTCATAAGTAGAAGTTTTATCAGAGATCCATAAATAATTCTGTAAAATTCAACCCCTAGCTAAGAAGGTTCATGCCCGCCGTTTTGACCGCATTTTGAATCGAGCATAAGAAGTTCAAAAAAAATCAAAAAAATGTAAAGCCTTCGTATTGTGTCATTTTATGTTACCTAGTTGTGAGAAAAAATAATAAACTTGGACTGTTGCAAATATTGTAGAAACCCCTTCTCAGAAATGACCTATCATGTACGAAGTTTCATGGCTTTCAAGCCAGATGAGCTAGGTCATGACCTGAACCATAGAATAGTTTGTTCAAATGACCCCATATTGTGCACATGTGTGCATATTGGGATGGGAAACAAAGTTCATATTGGGAGTTTTCATTTTCTATGCATAAAAAAATCAATTTTCATTTTCTAAGTGTTAAAATTGGGTTTTTTGTGAAGGAAGTACTGAAAATACATTACAAAATTATACCAACCTAATTTTCAACAATAGTAGGAAACATTTATGTATATATTACCAATTTTTTGTGTGTATGAAGCTTTGCATTAACCTTTCACAAAAAAGACAAACTCTTGCCGATTTAGTAGGAAGCGGGGTAAATTTGAACTACAACTGTATCATAGTTTGCCCATGTTTTTTTCAAAAAATCATTTTTAGGTTCACAAGTAGATGTTTTATCATAGATCCATAAATAGTTCTGCAAAATTAAACCCCTAGCTAAGAAGGTTCATGCCCGCCATTTTGACCGCATTTTGAATCGAGCATAAGAAGTTCAAAAAAATTCAAAAAAATGTAAAGCCTTCGTATTGTGTCATTTTATGTTACCTAGTTGTGAGAAAAAATAATAAACTTGGACTATTGCAAATATTGTAGAAACCCCTTCTCAGAAATGACCTATCATGTACGAAGTTTCATGGCTTTCAAGCCAGATGAGCTAGGTCATGACCTGAATCATAGAATAGTTTGTTTAAATGACCCCATATTGTGCACATGTGTTCATATTGGGATGAGAAACAAAGTTCATATTGGGAGTTTTCATTTTCTATGCATAAAAAAATCAATTTTCATTTTCTAAGTGTCAAAATTAGGTTTTTTTGTGAAGAAAGTACTGAAAATACATTACAAAACTAGACCACCAAAATTTTATACAATATTAGGACATATTTTATGTATATATCACCAATTATTTGTGTGTGTGAAGCTTTGCATTAACCTTTCACAAAAAAGACAAACTCTTCCCAATTCAGCAGGAAGCGGGGTAAGTTTGAACTACAGCTCCATCATGGCTTCCTTATGATTTTTTGAAAAAATCACTTTTAGATACACAACATGTTATTATATTAGAGATACACAAAGAGTTTTGCGAAATTCGACCCCTAGCTAAGAAGGTTCATGCCCACCGTTTATCAACGGGGTAAAGTGAGGGTTACGGGATAAAGCGGGGGTATGACAAAAGAAAACTATGAAAAAATTGTTTATCATGTGGACTCATTAGTATTTGACATAAGAAGACTAGGTGTGAAGGTTTTCCTTTTTTTGATTTTTTTAATTTTTTATGATTTTTTCAATGTAAATCTCATTAGTTCGAGATATCACTGATGATACATTAAATTCAAAATGAGCATCAGAAATTAAAAATTAAATAAAACATAAAAACATTACATATGGATGTCATATTTGGATTCCTCTCATTTTTCTTATCGATTTAGACATATAATTTGTTGAATTCCGATTTACAGATTTAAAAATATAAATTATTCAATATATTTATTAATTATTCATTGTTATTTACTTATTATATAGTTTGAAATTCAATATATTTATTACTTATTTATTGTTGTTTACTTAATATATAGTTTGGAAACTTAAAACCAATGACGTGTGACATAGTGGTATAAGGGTTAATAGGATTGATATGGTAGTATTATCAACAAGGTATAATTTGCTTCGTGGACACTCATCCGGATGGAACACAGAAGTTAAGCGTGCTGGAGGTGGAGTAGTGTGAGGATGGGTGACCGACCGGGATGTTTGACCAAGACTTAAATTTGACCAAAGATTAAGTGTAATTAGTGTTAAAAATATTCCAATTGAGAGATTAGTGAGACAAACAATTCAGAAAAAATTAAAAAAATTCAATTTTTTTAAACTTTTTTAAAAAAAATATAAATAGGCTATGCCGATGGGGCTACGCCGACGGCTTTACCCTCGGCATAGCCTACGCCGAGGGCAGAAGCTACGCCGACGGCCAAATAGAGCTCCGCCGACGGCAATTTTGCCTATGCCGAGGGCTGTTGGCCTTCGGCGTATTGTGAAATTCCTGTAATGGTACGCGGGCCTCGCCGCGGTCGTGCTCAAAGTGTTTGATGCCGCAGCTCCTGGCGAACACCGGCGCAGCGCAGGACCTTCCGGCTACCTGGCCGTCGTTGGCAGGGTCAAGGAGGCGCTCCAGACCTCTCCGCAGCCTCCACGCCCAGTGGATTATAGATCCCGTCGAGTACCTCGAGTAACGCAGCCTCCATGAGCCCTGCTTCTTATATGTGTTGGAAATAATCTTGCCTCTAATAGTATTAGTTGGTTTTGAGTTTAAACCGGTTAGCTAGCACGTTGTGTTATTTTGAGTTAGCACGTGTCTGGGTAGGATTAGTTTCCTAGTCTAATTGCTACTAATGCGTGGTTTAGATCAGTGTTTCCTAGTATTGGTAGGAGCTATGTACGAGTGGATTAAGGGCCTGTTCGACAACGCTCCAGCTCCCAGCTTCTCCACCGGAGCGAGCGGAGCTGGCCCGAACGGATGTGCTCCGCGGAGCTGGAAGCGAGGAGCGCTCCGGCCTTTCATGTAAAAACACGGAGCTAGTGTTTTGCCGATCCACGATTCGTGAAAACAAGGAGCGGCTGGAAATTACGGGCGTCTGCTACCGATAAGTGATCGAACCGGTACATTATTTTAGATATCCTCCTACTCTCGTCTCTCTCCTTTCTTTCCCGAGTACTCCCATGGCGCCCGAGCCTAGGCCCTCTCCCCGATTCGACCCAGCAGCCGATCAATTCTAGGCCGCTGCCAGTAAAATAGGACCGTCTCTTCTGATCGATTCTTCTCCCGCCGCCAGAATATCGTGGGCTGGTGCTGTCCGCCTAGCCGCCAGGAGCTGTACAGCCGCTGCCAAGTTTTTCAGATCGCCGCCTCCAGGTTCTACGCTGCCGCAAGGAGAGGACTTTTCCTCTTCGCGTACGGACTTTATCTGGCAAATCTTCTTTGTTTACGTGTGTTGTACATCGCGAGCTAGCTAGCTAACATCAAGATCCATCAACATGCGACTAACATGCTTATGTCTAGAGTTAGTTTGTACGTGCCAGGCGAGGAAATGTATAACAAATCATCGATCGGACCTAGTATTCATCCCAGGAAATAGCATTAGCCTGTCACAACGGAGCGACGTTGCTTGAGGAGATGGAAACTGACCAAACTGAAGACCTGCGAGCATCGTAGTGGAAGACATGCAAGTTAGGAAAAGCCCATTTTACTACTGGCCCAAAACCTGCCAGACGGGCTATAACTCGATGAGCTAGCAGCCTACTGCTCGCCAGAGCGGAGCGTCGCCGAACGCTACCCTAAGGGCTTGTTTGGTACTAGAATTTTGGTGGGGATCGGTGGGGATAATCCCCAACAAACCCCAAATCCCCACTCACTTCTAAAAGTATATTTGGTACTAGAGTATTGGGCGAGTATAATCCCCGCTAATCCCCACTCTTCCCTAAATTTTAGTGTATTTTTCTCAATCCCCAATACTCTACCTCTACCTAGTGGATTGTGGGTGGGGTTTTGTGAGGATTGGGTGGAGGTGGGGGTTTCACCCAATACTCTAGGGGATTATCCCCACCAATCCCCACCAAAACTCTAGTACCAAACAAGGCCTAAACTGGATTGGCAAAGCGCTTCGGACGGGGAGCAGAGCGGATCGACAAAAAATTTCGGAGTGGAGGGTTGCCGAACGGGGCCTAAGGTGTAACGAGTCGGTTGGGTAGCTTGGGTCAGCCGTCTATATATACACGGTGGTGCCGTGAGTTTGTAACACCGGGAAAAAAATAAAGAGAAAAAGTTTAGAGCGTGCACGTTTGACAATAAAAGTAGTCTCTGCGTGTGTTTGTGTTGCTTCATGTGATCGATCTGTGGATGAATCCCAACAGTATAGTCTGGCCTAGGTGCTCGAGCCCTAAGCGGTGGTCGGAGGCTGCGTTGGCTTGCTGGAAATTTTTTTTATTTAGGAAGAAATTGGAGGAGAGTTGGGGAAAGAGACAAATCTGGCATGTGGGTCCCACTGTCAGTCATAGTAACAATAATCCCAACCGGGATTCTTACTTTCCCGGTGTAGCGAACAGCTTAAAGGTTTGATTTAGATCAGGATTAACAAGTTTAGGATACAAACGACAGAGATTCAAAGTTTTTTTTTTTTTGAACAAAACGGGCAATTTTGCCTCATTTTATTAAAAAAGTAGAAGAGAATTGACCGGTTCATTTGCAGGGGAACCGACCGAAAACCCGTACAATACCGCAATGCCGTCATGGAAACACGACCACACTGGGCACACCACCACAGCCAACCTGGCTACCCACACGAAACAAGGACACACAAGGAGAGCCACAGCAAGGTTGCCACACAGTGTCATCGTCATCACTCCTCCACGAGCCAGCGACTCCGACTTCACCGGCGACTTCCCGGACAGGGCTCCACAAACGGCGCCGGAGACCATGTCGGTCCATGCCACCAATTGGCCACACGCGCCAAGGACAGACAACTCCAAATCAGACGACGAGCTTCACAAGGGAATTATGCGGGTCTTGCGCCGACCGAGCACCCTGCAGATCACCGTAGCCGGTCATCGTCGCCACGGAGACCCCGCACCTCCGACTCCACAGCAGCACGGCAAGCAGGAGAACCCATCGGACACGTCGGGTAAAACCGACTAACGAAGCCCCGCCGCGACCCATCTTCCGCTCGAGCCATCATCTTCGCCAAACTGCACACTTGGACCTCGCACAGCAGTCCGGCAGCCACCAACCTCTCCCAAACCCCGGCCGTGGGCGACTCCGAGGCGATGCCCCCAACGGGGAAGAGACACAACAGCGCCTCCACCGCCCGATCCCGGATCCGAGGTTTCCCTCCGGAGTCGAGGCCGCAGGCGCAGGAGTGCACACACCTCACAGCGATGCTTCCAAGAAAGCATGTGGCGGCCGCGGCCGTCACCACCGCCAGCTCCGGCCAAGCCGGAGCAAGGATTTCTCCCGAGGTGCGGAACCAATGCAACCCAAAGCGACCGCCCACAAGCCACCACCAAACACGCCGAAGCTCGCCGACCTCCAACCCTTGCCGAAGACCATTGTGCACCACCAGGCCGAGCACCCCCACGCAGCACAGGGCCGCAACCGGAACGAGCCAAGCCGCAGGCCGCAGTGCCGCAACGAAGCCCTCGCCACCGGGCAGCCTGAATCACCGTCCACACGGCCGAAGCAGAGCCGCCCTCACCACCGACCGGAGCCGCCGCTCCGGAGCTCGGGAACACCGCCAGAGGACCGGCGAGCCCCCCCCCAACGCGCCCGAGGAAGACGACCGCCGCTGCCCCGCACGCGGCCCGCAGAGCCCATCGGGCCCGAGCAGCAGCCACCGCGCCTCCACGCCGCGCAGCACCGCACCACGCCGCCGTGCAGACCACCCCCTGCCCCGACGGGAGCCGCCCGAGCAGACCACCACGCCAGGCGCCGCCCGCCGGCCGCGGCCCACCCGGCCCAAGGCGAGCCCATCTGGCCCGCCCGCAGCCGCCAGCCGCAGCGCCCCAGGCCGCCATCGAAGCACGCCAGCACGCCGCGCGAGCCCCGCCCGAAGCCGCCCGCGGCCGCACCCCAGCTGCGCACCGCCGCACCCGCCGCCGGCCCCAAGGCTCGCCGGCCGCCATGGACGCCCCCCGCCCAAAAAACGAGCAGCGCCCGCAGAAGAGACCGCCCGCCGCCACCATCCCTGGGGCGCCAAGCTTCGCCGGCGACCCCTCCGGCGGCGGCGAGGGTTCCCCCGTGTCGCTAGAGGAGGGCGACGCGGGGGTGGGTGCGGGTTTCGTTGCGAGATATCCTTCAGATTCAAAGTTTAGAGTTTATCTCGCCGAGACTCTACAAATTTAGAGTTTAAAATAGACATTTTCCAAAAAATAACAGTACGCTGGCACGAGCGAGCGCTCCGCACGCGCAGCGGCAGAGAAATGACGCCACGCTGCGGCGTACGTGTACTCACGCCAACACGCAAAGGCAGCCGATTTGATAACACGGCGCCGCTCCGGTACTGGGAATCCCTTTCGAGCTTCCCATCGCCCTCCGCTTTGGATTTTGTTTTCTTGGCACACTCGGCCCGGCCGGCCCGCCGGCCTATCTGTGCGTGCATCCATGCGTGGTCACCGCCACATAGCTTTCCTGCTGCCGCTGGGGATTCAGAGCTTTTCGCTGTGCGCGCGCGTGTGTGCGCGATGGATGGAATGTTTGTGATGCAGCCGGCTTTAATTTGCCTTTCATGGCGTTTGTTTTCAAGATCCTGCACACGAGTTCCATATGCAATGTTCACGTTTTCAAACAGATACTACAATGTTTACTTCGACAGTGGGAATGGGATCACGCCAACACGCAATGTTTTTTATAGTTTACCTAACTCTAGTTTTCCGGTTATTTATGACTCTGTTATTGAACTATTTGATAATTTTTGTTATATTTGAACCATTTGAATTTTGTAAAAAAAGGCTAAAAACCAATTTGGGCCAGCCTATCGGGTGCGCCGTTGTGGGCAGAGTCACCCAAAAGGGCGAATGCGGGTGGAGACTCTCTTAGGAAAGTAATGTTGGAGGGTGTTTTCTATTACAAAAAAATTATATTTCTTCTAAATAAACTTCTAGGCTCCTTTTATTGATATGGTTTTAAAATAATTTGTGCATGATTTATATTCTATGGAAAATTTCCTTCACTAGTCGTATATCCCATAGGAACCTTGTAGTGTAAAGTTCATAGAAAAATAGCATGTGGTTTGACCTCATGAAAAATTCCACAACCAAAGTGAATTCCACTTCCCATAGAATTCAAGATGACATAACATATCGATCCTACAAGATTTCTGTTCCTACACTTTTACGTTATATGAATCAAAGGTGCCCTCAATGTGGTTAGCAAGATATTGAATTGCATTTTTGGGTGGTTTGCTCTGACTAAGAGTGAGCCTGGTGGGAAATTTTGCATCCCTCTTTTTTTAATACACTGGATATATTAATATCAAGATGATATCAATTATACATAGGCTCAACAACATAGTGATTAGAGCAAGTCTAGACCTTTCTCTATTCTTGTGTTTTTAGAATCATGCGGACCAAAGAGGCCCTAAATTCTAAAAGCATTCCCTTATATACTTTACCATATTGTTCACCCAACTAAAAACACCTCGAGATAAGTAAAACTGGTATATGATTTCTTACCAACGATTAGCATAGAAAAGCGGGAGCGCCTAGTCGGCGCTCCGTGTGACGTTTCGCGCGTCAACGCCCGAAGCACTCCGGGTGGGCCGGCCCAATAAGGGCGGGCAGTTTTTCTTTTTTTCTCTATTTCTTTTTTCTGTAAATTTTGAAATATTAGGTTAAATAAAAAATGCACAGATTCGAAAATTTTATTTTAAAAAACTGTTCAGATTAAAACTTGTTCAAATCGAAATCTGTTCAGTTTCGAATTTCATGTTCAAATTCGAAAAAAATGTTCAAACTCGAATTTGTTCAAATTCAAATTTGTTCAAACTTGAATTTGTTCAAATTCGAATTTTTCAGATTCGAATTTGTTCAGATTCGAATTTGTTCAAACTCAAATTTGTTCAGATTCAAATTTGTATAAACTCAATTTTGTTCAGATTCAAATTTGTTCAAAAATTAAACTATTCAAAATTTGTTCAAAAATAAAACTGTTCAGTATTTTTAAAAAAAGAAAAGAAAAAAATGAATAAAAAAGCATAAAAACCTGAGGAAAACCAACAGAAAACCATAGAAGTAAAGAAACCAACAAACCTGATGAGAAAACCAAAAGCAGAAGTGAGAAAAACCAGGAAAAAACGAAGCGTCTAATGGGCCGGCCCGCTTAGAGAATAGAGAAGGAAGAGGGTGCGCGCCAACGCGAAAACCGTCACAGCGAGCGGAGACTAGGGATCGCCTAGAAAAGCGTCCACAAAACCAACGGGCGGACGTTCACGGGGGCCAACCTGGGCCGTTGCCCCCCCCCCCCCAACAATTTTGCAAAAAAATTAGTACTACCTATTAATCTCTAGAGCCCAAGCCAATAAGGCCCATTTAGTCCACCGAGTTGACCAGAACAAAGACCGTGCGTGCGTGCTGGTCGTTCTCGAATCGTCTCTCCACTCTCTCTGGCAAATCCTATGCTCCGCCCGCGGGCGCGCCTTAGCAGGCTCCGCCTGCAGGCGGAGGGATATGGGCCGCGGCCCGTTAACGCAGGGTTCTATGGTTTTTGTATTTTTCTGGCAGTTTTTCTTTTCCCCTGGTTCACTAGTTTGGCTGGTTTTTTTGGTTTTTCGTTTTTCAAATAATTTCGAATTTTAATAAATTTAAAATAAGAACAATTTTCGAATTTGAATAATTTTTTAGTTTGAACAATTTTGAGTTTGAATAAATTTCGAGTTTGAACAAATTTCGAGTTTGAACAATTTTCGAGTATGATCAATTTTTCGAAATTGAACAATTTTCGAATTTGAAATTTTTCAAAATTTGAACAATTTTCGAATTTGAAAATTTTCGAATTTGAACAATTTTTCGAAATTGAACAATTTTGAACTTTATAAAGAATAATTTTTAAAACATTTTTTAAAAGTTTGAAGAATTCTCGGATTTGAACACTTTTCAAATTTAAGCATTTATTAAATCTGAACAAATTTTGAATTTAAACATTTTTTTACATCTAGATAGCTTCAAAAAAAAAAGAACTGAATCTGAGCGAACGAATTTGACAATTGAGTGATCAAATGGGCCGGCCCACCCGGGGTCGCGCTTTCACGCGGAGCTACGCTCCCTCTCGCTAACGAGCGGAGCCTAGGAGCCCCCACTCTCTCTCGTCCCCAACTCTGAACCATTGTTTTAAAAACCAAACCGGTTTGGTGGTTCGACTAGAAAAAACCTGAACCGACGCCCCTTCTCGTTTTTTAAGAGTCACTGGTCCAACTAATAAAAGACCAAAAAAACTTCATAAAAGTAATGTGTTTTTGCGAGGATATGATCCTAAATCCAAGAACCTTCCTCAAAATACCCAATATAAGGCCTAATACCACCTCTACTACACTTAGTTTGTGATCTATTATGAAAGTAAAGATAAAATATATGATTTGATGCTAAATTTTTCTGAACTTAACTTAATAATTTATTAAATTTGATAGTTTTTTGTCGCTATTGAACCAGCTGAGCCACCGGTTGGACCAGTGAACCTGTGAGCCACTCACCTCACCGGTTCACTCGCCGATCCGGTTTTTTAAACTATGCTCTGAACCGATCTCCCTCATCCCTGGCTTGGCTGGACGGGCGCGCGGCGGCACGGCACGGTGGCGGCGGGTGACCGGAGCACGGAGGGACTCGGACAGGTCGCCGACGCCGGCCGCGAGTGGTGTGAAGACTGAAGACTAAAGCAGCCTGCAGGCCAACTACAGCCGTGGTTTCTGGACTCCTAGTCCGGCCATGGCACTCCACCACTGCTGAAGATACTCCGCCACATGAGCTAGAATTCCGGTTCAGTGAGAAGGTAATTGATCTTCTATCCACTAGTGCTACTTTGATCCCTGCAAATAAATTTAGATCTTTCAAGGCTGATGATATTTGTGAGATGGTGAAGAAATATTATCGCAGAACAGTTTCTGGCCAACAGTTTGCTGGTGAACATAGAGGGGGATATCGCAGAAAAGTACAGCTATAAAGATGTTCTTGAGCATTTCACTGCCGCAAAGAGACGAAGAGCCGACCTGTAGTGTAGTATAGACTGTAAAGATTAACTAGAATACTACATGGTTCTATGTTTTACCTGTAGGCTGTAGTATCTAGTTCTTTTGTTTGGAGTAGTTTAGGGCCTTTAGGCTATATTGCTGCTAGCCTGCTAGAAATGTATTTTGTGAACAAATCAATCTAATCATATAAGAATCTGAATATACTGCATTATATATTATTTTGTTGTATAATTTGGTGTTCCAGATAAAATTACATGTTACTTAATCTGTAGCTTCGCCCCCCCCCCCCCCCCCCCCCCCAAGGAGATTTTCTCCAAGGTCCGCCACTGCACAAAACTGCATGATATGTAAAACATATCGAGTGCGATGGATTATGATTTTGTCATAAATTTGAGTTTGTGGTGCACAAGAAAAATTGTAAAAGTATACAGATGGGATGGACACAAGCTCCCTTAGTAATATACTCCTCTATTCCTAAATACAAAATGTTTGGAAGTTAAAATTAAAATCCCAAAACGTGTTATATCTAGGAAAAGAGGGAGTAACTTTTAGGCATTGATATGGTTACCAATATGTATACTGGACCATCAATTTTTTTATGTATATGTGATATGTTGACATAACTTTTTAAAAAACATTATGAGAATATTTTTCATGACTAATTAGATGATATTATATACATCTTAACAGTTCAAAAGTTTCTTATGTTAGTAATAGTATTAGTTCAAAAGTTTAAGTACTTCTAGATAACCATGAAGCAATTACACTGCACGATGGTTACCTACTAGACTGCTCTCTTCAGGCAAGCAAGTTGATGAGTAAAAAGAAGACAATACTCATAGCCGTGCATGTTACTGAATCTGTTCCCCAAGGTAACTTCGCGGTTGCTGCCTGATCCAGCCCAAAAGTGAAGAAGCAGGGCAATAAATGGTTGGAGAAATTTAGAGATTTGGTGATGGTGTTCTGATGCCAAGAACATGGGACTGGTCTCTGATGCCTTGCCTTGGCAGCAACCACCATTGATCCATCCGCACCAGCTGCAGCACTGACACACATGGGTTGGCTCAGTTCAGCTGGGAGAGCTGGGCGTTGGTTGGGCTCTCCCCTGCAGCGCTGCAGCTAGTCATGGAGCTCCTTCTCCACTCTCACTCGCGGACCATGATACGGAGGTAGCAGGGACGGCCAGAATAAATCTCAGATCAGCTGCACTTTTGCCTGCTGAATTCAAAAAAATTCAGTTCCGAGAGAAACCAATTGGATATCCTTTTTGTTTCTATGTAGTATGTTTTTCTGAAGTGTAGTGGAAATACTAGCTGTGTGATGAAAAAGTTAATGAAAATATCCAGATGACCGCTGGAGCACAGCAATCCCAACACAACCCTGCAAATGCATGCATGCGTGGTGCACGGCCACGCCCAAATTCTGATGGGTGTACGTGAGTGAACATTGGCAGAAACTGTGGGCTACAACGCTCGACTCCAAGAAGAAGACGCCAACGTGGCAGCATTTCACGAAATTGGGGGTGGATCCAAAGTGGCATGGCTGCATATGCAGACTGTGGCCTACACAGGCTATATGGACAAGCGGACGGGTGGCATGGCTGTTTGCTCTCAAATGGTGTCTTGCATCATTATGGCAGGAAGGAATGCAATTTTTATCTCAGTGTTACTCCCTCTCAATCTATATACTAAAAGATGTCTAGATTCACCCGCTTTACAAAGCTAAAACATCTTATATTTCTAAACGGGGAGTATTAGGGATTTTCTGCACAAAATCTTCATTCAGTTTTCTTTCTTCGCCCAATCCAAAATACTTTCCCCGTTCCGTAAAACATGTCGCAGATATAGATGTATCTAGATATTAAAATGTATCTCGGTACATCCATATGTGCAACATGTTTTATAGAAGGGAGAGAGTAGTAGGTATCTTTTCAAACGAGTTTCCCAAATTCCATTGACAAACCACGAGCAAAAAACAAAACAACATCTAGATGCAATACATCACGCTCGCCACAGGGATCCCACATGACCGCGTAGAAACCCACTCCCCTAGAGTTTCTACTTTACCAAACCGGACGAAGCATAGAGCATTAATCGCAGGACTACATATGACGTATAGAGACATGTACATTTCACTATTTCAGGGTAAATGGCCGGAGCGCTCGTGAGACATAAAACGCCCCTGCCATGGCAGAGGAGGCAACACAGTAGTACACACAGACAGACGCAGAGCCAAGAGACATTGGCGCAGCAATAAAAGTTTGTGTCTCAGCATTTGATCGACCGAATAAGTTTGTCCCAGCATTCCAGGTTACTGGGTCATTTGCTGCCTCAAAACCTGTACTTATCAACAACCACCTGACCAGATCAACACCTCAATCATAATTCACAGAGGCAGGCATATCCATCAGTGTTCAGAGATTACTAAAATTATCTCTGGTTTTCCCAAAATCAACATACAAGACGACCTCACTATATACCACATTGCCCATTTCACCAAGCTTTGGGAAATGATCGGACCCGTCCATCTGGACAATGAGACCACGGATGTGATCACTGGAAGGTAACAAATGATGTTGTTTGGTATTTGCTGAAATCGGCTTACAAGATGCAATTCTTAGGTTTGGAAGCCATGGGTGTCCTCAAAAGATAAAATTTTGCTTAGTTGACCATTTAAAACCAAGTTTGGACGGCCTATAGGCTAGCTAGAGAAAAGAGGAAAACAAAATTGTGGGCTATGTAAGCTTTAACCAAGTTCAAGAGTTGGCCGCCCATATTTTTTTTAAACATCGGTTCTAAATTAGAGTGTGGTCATCGTTGAAGAATAGGCTTGGCCTATAATATGTTGAAACCAAGAAGTTGGCAAGACATGCAACCGTCAAATAATGGTGGGTTCATGGAATTCACAAGAGAATCAAGGAAGGCCTTAGCCTTGCTTGGTCTCATGATAATTTGGAGGGAAAGAAATGGCCACATAGTGTAATGCCGAGAGAATAGGCTTGTTGTTTTGGTCCTAACCATTGGTCGACATTGGCTTGTAAGGGGCTCTTTGGATTGGAGATTTTCATAGGAATTTTGAAGGATTTCAAACCATATGAGTTTTTCTAAGAAAGCCCTTTGGATCAAAGGAATAACAACTCGAAAATTCCTATGGATTGCAATCCTACACCCTAGTCCCATAGGAATTGCAAACTCCACTCTAACCTCTTTTTGCCCTCGTTAGTGTAGAATCGAGTCATTTTTTCTGTGTTTCATCCAAATGATGCTCCTGCAGTTTTCCTTTGTTTTGTAATCCTCTGTTTTGCACATGTAATCCTGCCAAATTTTTATGTTTTTTGTTAATTCCTATGTTTTTCGAATTCCTATTTTTTGTAATCTATGATTCAAAGAGGCCCTACACCTCCCATAAACCAAGTTCTTCTTGTTTCAGAAAAAGAAGAAGACAAAAACTATTCAAGAGGAATTTCTGAAAAATCTCCTGCGGGAGAACAGGGAGCAGTGCAGTGCACTACTACAACTACGGTGTCTCTGTGTCTCGCATGGCTTCCTTCTTGCCACCACGGCAACCCAAACCAATTTTGGATTGGTTGGCCACATGCTCCCCTGCCTCCCTGCACTCCTACACGGCCCCAGGAATGATTGATTGCCTGGGGGCCAGGCCAAGCCGATCGATGCACAGGCCAAGCAAGGACTGTTATTATCTGCTCCAGAGTCCAGAGAAAGAAATGTGGGCAACGAAATATTTTTTCACCGTTCCTGGGACGATCCATCGCTCTCACAATCTGAGATCTTGACAAGAAATTGATTCTCTTTCTCCTGTTTCTTGGTGAAGATGATTTCACCAGATGGGATCAGGCATGCATGCAATTGCAGGCAACAGTAACAGCACCGACAGGGGCTGCAGATTAAGCAAGGGGCGCATGCAGATCATGTCATGAACAGTGAGCCTGAAAGATACAAGACCTGAGAGCAGCCGATTGCATCCCATGTTCGTCATTTTTCTATGCAATTATCAGAGCGCAGATTAGCAGATGATGAAATGCAGAAACACTAAACAAGTAAAATTCAATTTAATAGACATCTGTTCTGATCCATGGCAACTCAAACGCTCAGCTCATCAGGCAACTGCTAGACTTAAAGTCAGAGACACCAACCAAGGGAGACGAAAGAGGAAAAAAAAATTAAGTCCGGCAAAATGTAGAAATGGAAATTGAGAGCTCGGTTCGGTTCGCCTATGCTTGCTCCCCTACCTTATGACATGATGATGAACAACGAAAAATAAATGGAGATGGTAATAAACCTTGAGTTTCTTTTGGCTCTGCCTCGATCGATCGGTCTCTTCGATGGAACAGTGAAATTAATGGCAATGCGGTTTGCTACGCTAGGAGGAGAATCAAGAACCATGGCATCGCTCATCAGGTAACCGTTGATGCCACCCCAGGGTGAATTCCTTCTTCTTTCTGCTGTCACTCGGGGTGGAGGTGCTGCGGGGAGCTCGGGTCGCGGTGGAAGGACGGCCCGGGCTGCTGCGATGGATGATGCACGGGCATCGGCATCGGCATTGGCTGCATTGGCACAGGCATCGGCGGCGACTGCATCGCAATTGGCATTGGGGCCTGTGGCTGCTGCTGATGCGGCGGCGAGGCCGGCAGCGGCCTCTTGGCAAGGTTGTGCTTGTTGTTGTGCATCCACACCTTGAGCACGCGGCGCTTGACGCCGACCTGCTGGCAGAACTCCTGCACCATGGCGTCGTCGAGCTTCTGCAGCCGCCACCCCACGCGCTCCGCGAAGTCCAGCATGCGCGCCTTCTGGTCGGGGGTGAACTTGGTGCGGAAGCGCTTCTGGATCGAGGAGGAGCCGCCGCCGCCAGAGCCTAGCGCGTCGCCCATGACGCCGCCGCCGCTGCCGTCCATCTCGTCCGACTCGGACGTGTGCATCATGCTGAGCGGCATGATGATCTGGTGGTGGGGGTGCCCCGGCGGAGGGGGCGGCGGAGCCAGCGCGCGCGGCGCGGCGTAGGCGCCGCCGTAGTGGTCGGCGGTGACGAGGAGGCCGCCCATGCTCTTGTGGTGGTGCTGCGGCATGGCGGGGCCGAGCAGGCGGCGGCCGACGCGGTGGCCGTGCCCGTAGCCGCGCGTGGCGCAGCTGTCGCCCTCCAAGTCGTCCAGCTCCTTGCGGTGGAAATTGCGGTGGCAGCCGCAGGCGGAGCACTTGAGCGCCTCCAGCGAGCCCTCCTCGCCGCTCGGCATGAACTCGCCGCACCCGTCGGTGGCGTTGCCGCCGATGGCAGCGGCGTGGTTCTTGAGGCACTCCCTGTACTTCACCGCTGGCCCGCTGCCACCAATGCCAGCGCCGGCCACCACCAGTGCAGCCGAGCGCTTCTTTCCGGAGCTCTCCTCCGACACAGCAGCAGGTGGCGACGAAGGCATCCCCTGGGCCTGGGACTGCCCGTTGTGGTGCCCATGGTCATGGTGGAGCTCCATGGTCATGCCCCCGTAGGTCGAGGCGGCGGTGTGCATTGGGATCGGGAGCTCGCCTCGGGCCCCTGAAAGATCCATCCTGCTTTCTCCCCCGTCTGAAACGATGCTTCTCGCTGCTGCAGCTGCTGCTTCTGTTCGTCTTCTCTGCAGCTGCACAATGGAAACCATGAGAGCAAGAAAAGGCCAATGGCGCCTCCAACTCACAAACGAGGAAGGAGGCAACAAAAATTGAGTGTTTCTTGGGACTCTCAACACAAGGCACTAAAGAATAATAGAGGGAGTGGAGAACAAAAAGGAAGCTGAGGTGAGAGAGAGGTGCATGGTGTGGGATCTTGGGGACCTTATCAAGAAGATACTGCCACCACTTGCAAACTCCAAGATGGAGGAGAAAAAGGCAGGTAATCTAGCTAAAATGCTCAATTATGCACCATAAAAATAAATACAAACAATATCCTAGCCCTATCTAGATTAGCCTCTACTTTGCTGGGCTCTCCCCTCCTCCCCATGCAAACAGGATAGATTAGAAGAAGGAAGGAGAAGCTTAGCTGCCTGCTATACTCACTAGATGCAAGAACGAAAAGGAAGGATGATGAACAGTGGAGCTGTTCTTGGCAAAAGGGAGGGTTACTTTGTGGAGCTTACTGGTAGATGTGGGTTTTACTAGTTACTACCAGTACTAGTACACATACCACCGCTACAAGTACCAGTAGCAAGCAAGCTGCTAGTGTTTTCTCCGTGGACTAAATGTATGGACCAGCCTTTGACCCCCTCCGTCTCTCTCAGACACAAGCTCTCTCCCCACCCTTGACACGCATACAACAGAAGGACTAGAAGCTACCAAGGAGGAGGTTTCATGGACAGATGTCTTGTGTTTATGAGATACAGAGACCACCTACTAAGAGTTTTTCCTTTTGTTTTGAAGCACTGGCTGAACAGTGGAGAGACCAAGAGACCAAAAGCAAACGAACCTTGTTTTGTCAATGGGCTAATGAAGAGGACAGAGAAGGGGCAAGGCCTCCAGCCTTTGCAGCTTCCACCATTGCAGTGAGGTGACCAGGGGCCTAGGGCCTAGGGCACAAAGTGCCAATAGAAAGGAAGAAAGAAAAGAAATGGGAGAAAATTCAGAGAGGTTGAGAGATTGTGTGCTTATGCTAATGGAAGCTATTATGCTTAGGGCAGATGGAGGGGTGAAGAGGAGGAAGAAGACGGCAAGGCCAGGCTGTCTTCTAGTGGTCGCCCGTGGTGTAATGAACAAAAGAAAAGAGATGAAGCGATGTGTGAGAGAGTCAGAGCGAGATGGACTGATGGAGAGGAAATAATACTGGTGTCTGTCTGGTGCCTGCTTTGCTTGCACTATCAGGAATCCCAAGCTTACTTCATACTGTACTGTACCCGAGTGATGGAGGATACGAGAGGGTGTGGTGTGTCAGGAGTAGGACGAGCTAGCTAGGTGGAGAGGAGAGAGGGAACATCACGAAGCATTACTCCACTCTGGCCTGTGATTTCTGCTTGCTTGTTTTAACACCCAAAAGTTAGATAGTTTTGTGCCAATTTTTTTGATCCATATTATTCTTCGCTAATATGGATATATCTAGATATATTTTAGTAATAGATACATTCATATTAGTAAAGAGTAATATGGATCGGATGGTGTATCTCGTATCTCTCTTTTATGAGAACAGATGAGAATGGATCGTGTTAGGCACTTAATTAATGTCCTCATGGGCTCTGCATATCCATTCACAAAACCCTTGTGTGTATTTAAGTGTCATCATGCAAAAGCAAGCGCAATATCAAATACCACTGTCGGAAGATATCAATTCACGGCGGACAGTTTCCCCTGATCACAGGCCATAACTGCTGCCGATTGACTTGTACATGAAGGTAGTAGTTTATTTTTTTGACATGGAAAACGCTGCACTAATTAGCTCAAACGACAAACCATAGTACTGTTTATGTATGACTGTAATGATCTGATGTTAACAGGATGAACACATGACATACGAAATGCAACACGCAATTAGGCCGGATGCGTATGCATGTGACAAAAAAAGTTATCTTGGAAAAACTGCAGCTTGTAGTCGTCAGGCTTCTAGCAGAGCACATATTAGTGGGTTTGTCTGTATCAACACAGGAACAGGATGCATCATTGTGCCCTAAGAGTTGACTACCACACGCCCCCCTGTCCTAATGATACCCCCCCATGACCAAACCACTGGCCAATCATCTACTGATTCCTGGAAAATGTGCAAAGAGAAATAAACAGCAGCGTGCCGATTTGCAGGCTCTCAAGAACCAACACATGTCATGCTGCAGCAGACTACCAACAACCCCGGATTAGGGGCACAGCATTTCTATAACACATTCCGTTTTGGGCCGACACCACTGATTAGACTGACGATTATGTCCTAATTAAGCTGGGCACCTACAGATTGTTACTGTCACTCTGCACCACTCAAACATGCTAGGCACAAGATGCCATCCCGGAGATTCTTATCATTGGAAATTTGCGTGATGATTTGAGCTAGCACCTACTGCATGCATCACACCTTGGGGTGCACAAATATATTACTGTCATTAGGCCCACTAAGCCCTAGCCTTGGATCCTGCAGCTTTATTTTATTTCTTTGTTTGCTTGTCTGAATTTCTAGGGATTAGCGATGGTAGAACAAAAGGAAATTTCCTGCAAGTCTTTCTTTAACAACACATGAGAATCTAGCTGAACTCGGTAGGAAGTTAGGATTAGGGCACACATGGTGGAATCTCTCGGTCTGAAGATTAAATTAGTGATCACCTTGGACTTGGAGGAATTAGATTCCCTTTCCTCTGTGGGGAGAAAGGTCCTAATCGCTCCTTTTGGTGGTGAATATTATAAAGTGTACTAAGCATGCAAAGTGCCCAGAGAATGATCGTCTTTAAGGTACAGCAAGCAAGACACCCTACTTTTCTTTCTATCAACTGAATGTCTCCCTAGATCACGAGGAATGTTCATCCTAGATATTGTCTTTGGAATAATATGAGGCTGGATCATCCAAGAATATCTCTCTAGATCAAGCGGAAAAGATTAAGATGCTTTGATCCTTAACTTTTTTTCCTCCATGTAGGGATTTATTTTCCTCTCTTTTGTTTTTATTTCCTCTTGTTTTTTTCCTCTGAACCACTTTATTCTTCACTATATATATGCTTTATAGATTATGACTTAAACTTCATCACTGGAGGCTTTTAATACCCATGTTCATATACAATTGTAATTCTTATGGTGATCGAGGGACCGTCGTTGCGATGGATGTTAAGTCTCACATATCAAAGTAGGTTTCCGCTTCTGATTTGATGGTATATATATATATCGTTTTTAAGCCACCCATGGAGAAGTTTGGACGATCCAACCATTCTTCAACATACTGGTTCTATGAGGCCTAAATGTAAATCAAATGTGGTAACCACTTTTTTTTTCTAAATTGCAATAGCCTAGACATGACCTCAACTGATATGTTTGCACATTCTGCTGAATGATGTAATAACTCTTGATACTTGACGCTACTTTTAATTTTAATAAAGGGCCATGTGCATCGCTTTGATGCAGAGGCCAGACAACCGTTTCGAAAAATTTGGCGCCAGCAGATGAGACGATTGTTTTTTCTCAGTGAGTGGGGTTGGTGTGGGTGAGAGGGTGAGATTTAAGAAAACTTAATCGCATGATTACACATCAATATTTTCTTCCTTCAATGACAGATGTGCTGAAGTAATTGTGTTTTTGGAAGGAAGTGTTCAGTGAATGCCGGAGATACCATGCTCCAGGTTTAAATATTCGCAATTAAGCACGTGCTGCAGGTTTAGATATTCTCAATTAATCAGACAATACCTTGCTGGTCTAAATCTTCACAATTAATAATTCACAAAATCTTTCAATTAACCTTCTCCACGAAATCTTCTAATCAATGTACTGATTAAATACGCTAATTGGGACAGATGTTGATCATCTATATATGCAACCAACAGCCTCAAAAAAATTCAACTTATGTAACAAAACAATTAAGTATTCAACAAATTGTTTATTTTATTTTCTTCTTTTTGTTTTAAGGCATGTGCATCCGTAATGCCTTTAGGGTACTGCGTTGTTGCAGAGGCTGAGTGTAGTTGGTATTTTCACAATATTAAGATATATTTTTATCAAAAAGACAAATCGATTCACCTCAATCTATTCTTTATCTACTTGTTACGTAAGTGATTGAACATGCGTTATCCCCAACATAAATAACAACTAAGCCCTTCAACATGGATTATGTTTCTTTATGACTCCTTTATTTCAGGAACACTCCAATGTATTCAAGGAGAAACAATAGATTTACTCACCTTTCTCTACTTGTTTTCCTCCAAATCACTAACATGCTAATACAACAAGTGATATACATTGTGCTCATCCAACTCAGATCAGGAATCGACCAGAACTAATGAGATGTATTTAGGCATGCCCTCAGACTACTTAAGTCAATTATCTCTGTACCAGGAACTTTTACTTGTGATTTGACTCATGCGGGCAGTAACTGACTCTTGTATATTTGCAATCAGAAATTAAACACCTAATTGTAAGAATGATTTGATGCAAGGTAAAACAAGATAGAACGGTAAATCAGTTGATATAAAAAACTAAAAAGAGTTGTACCTAGAACATGAAAGTTTATCTTCCTTTTCTGAAGTGCAAAATTCAGTTTGTTTCATACAACAAAGAACAAAACATATCTCTTGATAATATTTCAGGACCACTAGAAACAATAGTTCTAAAAGGCAAAAAGCATATGGAAACCAATAAGTTCTTACCTCCAAAGTTGGAATGAAGATGTCGTATTACAGTGTCAAAGGGCCAATGTGTTGCAGAATCCTACAAACTCGTAGCGACATATCACAAATATGAGAAAACAATAAACATATGCAAACATGTTGTACTGAAATTAACAAATCCTAGAACTAAGAGATCTAAGCATATCAAATATACGAGAAGACAATAAGCACCTACAATCTTCTTAGAAATCAATGGGAACCTTGAGATCTATACAACACTATCCTACCACTTGTGACATAAACATGAAGGGGCGTAAGAACCTTATCTCTCTATAGAAGCGGCTAACTGCAGGACAATGTTTACGCCGAAGGGGAGGCAAGGCATACATACTTATATACTAGCGACAAGAGATCTTTTTTGAAGATTTCACCGTATAAAGGGATTCTACCAAGAGAAAATCACCGCTCTAATTGCACTTTTATTAGGTCGCCAAATCAAGCCAAGTGGTTTTCCAAATCAACAGATGGCATAGTGATTTTCCAGTTGTCATGCTAATGTAATACTTTCTAATGCAACCAATGAGTCACTGGACCAGATTTTGACACATGTCAATCGATAAAAAATCTAGTGCCACTTCATCTCAATCCACATGTTTGTGTTCGCACACAAACACGTCACATGTACCCTTGACCCTGGGAGAGTACACCACAACACAACATTGAAGGGGGGATCCATAAGAATGATACACGAGACAATCCGGTTGGCACTTTTGAGACCCTGAGGCCCACTATCTTGGGAGGGACCCTGTCCGAGGTCCAAAGACTATTGGCTGATCTAAGCCGATTTTAGCGCTTTCAGTTCAGTTATCGATCTATAGTCAAAATCTATGCGGAGTCGCTGAAGAACAGAAGTAGGGATAAGGATTTGAGGAGATAAAAGTGGTGCACTCATAGTTTGATGATTATGTACTTCATTTCAGTCGGTCGTCACCTCTTACATATATATGAGGTGGCTAGACTTCATGTACCAATTTGGAGACTTTTACTCATTACATCCCGTCCCATAGTCAAATACTCGGCCTAGACTAGAGACGTCGGTCATGAGGAAAACTGGCAGCGCCAACAATACCTCATTGAGAAGGACCAACCGTCTCAATCTTGTGGAGACGGCGAAGGGTGAGCGGCATGCCCAAGTATTTGCAAGGGATATGGGTGATGGGGGTGCCGAGTGACACAAGTAGAGCGGCAAGGTTGAGGTCATCGCATTTGATCGGGATTGCGCTACTCTAGCTTAGGTTGACCAGCAGACCCGAGGCTTTCCCAAAGTCCTCATGGATAACCTTGGCCACCACCTGCTCTTCACGAATGGGCTTGATGAATAACGCGACATCGTCGGTGTATAGGGAGCAACGGATGGGTGCAATGCCCGCAACAATAGGGGAGAGGACACTGGCCTCTGTGGCTAGCTCAAAGAGCTAGGGGAAAGGCTCCATGGCGAGGATGAAGAGGAGGGTAACAAGGGGCCGCCCTACCGAAGCCCATGCATGTGCATGGTTGACCTCCCAACCTTAGCCAAGGAGAGGAACATGCCCCCGATGTCCAAACTGCCGGGCTCACATTATGTCAAGCAAGTACGACCAAAAAATGGTGACAAAAGCTTTCACAATGTTGAGTTTAAGAAGGATGGAAAGCTTCTTAGGACCTGTTTGTTTGGGCTTTCTGTGGCTGGCTGTGCAGGCAAAGCTGCTGTGTAGGAAAAGCTACTGTTTTGAATTTTACTGTTTGGCAATCTAGCTGGCTGCCTAGCGGTTTGTTGAGAAATTGTCTAAAATACCCTGAATTTCCGAGAACATATACAACAGAGTGAAGTGTATATGAGACTATAAAATACCATGAATACAAAATAGTGAAAACACCCAAAAAATAATAAGATATAGCTTTGTGTAAAATAAATATCCATACCATATACAAATAATATGTCATCCATAGTGCAAGTCAATGTCGTTACACTTAAGTACAATTAGACGTAGATGAAAAAAATATCACACATGCATGTATCCCTTGACCGACCTTGCATGTATAGGATAGGGGTCCAACTTCGTCACATATTATGTATGTGGTCGGGCGATTAGATGCATCCATTCTTGGTTCTTTGATCGATTATCTCTTCGTCACGTACGTATATCCATGGGGGGATGCTATCTTACGGGTAACCGTGGCCACGGTCGAAATCACGACAGCTCCACGGTGCATTTTCTTATCGGAACCCCTGTGGCTCACCGCCGTCGGCGAAGAGGATTGGAAGGGAGCACCGCCTTCGGCAAAGAGGATGGAAAGGGAGCACCGCCAGTGCCTCAGATCCCTTCCGCCCCCGCAGCCTGCACCGGTCGGACCGCCTGCCACCGCCGCCCGCGGCCGGCGGTGCTCCCGCAGCCGCCTCGCCGCCCCGACCTCCTCCAACCGCGACCTCCGCCGGTCCGCCGCCTCCCCGGCCATCCCTCTAGGCCTGAGGTCTTGATCTTCTCCGGCACCGGCAGCCCTCCCCACCCCCATCCCTAAGTTTTCTCCTCGCCTCCATCGGCGCCGCCGCCTCCGCGTCGTGCGCCGACTCCGGTCTCCGCCGAGGCCTAATGCAGCGTCACCAGCTCTGGACAGCCGCCGGTCTCCGCTGCTAGCGCCGGTCCATGTCGCTGTGCGTCGATGGAGAAACGGAAAAAGAAGACCCGTTCGTTTGGGCTGAAGAGATAAGGTTAGGGAGGAGTAAATCACGGGAAGGAGAAAATGCTAACCATGCATGTGAGGTGGGACCCACACTGGGACGACGCGCATCCGTGTAACCGTCTCCACGGTCACCCGGAAAGGAGCTTACCTAATATCCATGTATGTGTGCGAACCACAGGCCGTAGAGCAAGGCACCTAGCAGACCGGCGCGGCCGGTCGGCCTATGTGGAGTCAGCTCTGGTGCGTATAAACTTACGGGAAAGAACAGGGGCACGGAATGGCAAACGTTTGTAAATACGTGAAACGGCAGTGGCAAAGCAATGTAGCGGTTGGGTTTTAAGTGACGAAGCTGCGGGAAGCACGTTGAATCGTGCTTTGGCCGCGTAGTGTACTGCTCGCTTTGGCTTTTTTTTTTGACAATGTACGCCCGTAGGCATACATTACTTGTATTCATAAACATCACGATACAAAGTTGGTACATATACAAGCAACATAACACAAGGAGGATACAACCGGTTGTACTGCTGCACCCGCAGTTGGTCCACTCATTGGCGCTAAATCTCCACCGTCGCCGGAGAAGAGGAGCACCCGCAGTTGGTCCACTCATTGGCGCTGAAGAAACCCCTAGCCATGAGGCGTTAACGAGCCACGATAGCCACCATCCCCGTAAGGCTGGATCTAGCCTGATAAGGAACATCGGCCGGAGGAGCCCTCCAAGCTTCTTCAACACCGGATCCGGGGCCAGCACCATCCCGCCCATCAGGCGGCCGGATCTCCCACCGTCTTCCGCGAACACACAACAACACTCAAGCCCGCTGCACTCCAAGAGCAGCCTATCCCTGCCGCCACGCCATGGCGCAATGCCAGATCGAAGCCACTCCAACAGCTTGGGCTCCCCAAACCTCTCGCCGGCGCCAGCGTCTCCTCCGACGAACAGGAGCATGGGTTGGGAGACCATTATTCCAACTAGCACCATCAACATCCGCTCCACCATGACGTTGATAGAGGAAACTTGAAAACCTAGATACTCTAGGACTAAAGCACACACACAAACGAGAACCAAGGCTCCCCTCCCACTCGCAATGCCAGAACGGCGATCGGAGAGGAAGGGGAGCGGCTGGATCGCGGGCGAGTCTCTGGAACCGCCGCCGCTGCTCTCGTGCGGTTGGTGACTGGAAAGCCAGCGAGGAAGCCGAGCCGTTTGGTTCCATCTATTGGCTTATTTCTGTGGAAAGCTCAAATAAGCCCAAACAAACACCCCCTTAGTACGGTGCAGTCTGTGCAACAACCCACACATGTACATGAAGTTATCCTGGATGCATCGGACCTTGATGAAGGCACTCCAACCGATGGCGATCATCTTATTGACCCTCTTGCCAATCCTTGATGCCAAAACTTTCATAAATAGCTTGGCAAAGCTATCCATCAGGCTGATTGGACAAAAATACTGTACTGACTCAACTGCATCCTCCAAGAGTAACAAGAGATGTTCTTCATATTGAAGGAGATCCCTTCATTACATGGGGAGTACAGTCGAATTTCTCAGGGTTTCTACCTCGCACAAGACCTCCAAATTGCACCTTGAGATTTTGCTTGTTCATTAAGGGGTCGGGGGTTGGCACCGAACATGATAGAAATTGGGATGTACAAGGGCACCTCGAGAATCCTTTGCACAAACATGAGAGGAGATAGACAAATGGGATTACATGCGGAAATTATAGCCCCTTGTAGAAAAAACAATGAGAATCGTCACCTCGAGAAGTTTCTCATGAAAACAAAGAATAAGAGAGAAAAATTAATAAAAATAGCAACTAGGTCTATTTATTTCTCAAAATAGGGCATTACCCCAACCTTTGCATCAAGCCATACATATGACCCACAACAAGGTCTATACTCAAGGGATGAGCAGATAGTAAAACATGCCCAATTTTCTAGTGAGGACATGCCTTTATTGGTTAAATAAAGACACCTCACATTGTGTCAACTTATTTGGTTCATTTGATCAAACATAAGCTAAATTTTTGCAAGTACATGTTATGAACAAAGTTTTAAATAGCGCGCTATAGCATCGCTCTAGCGGCGCTATAGCATTTTTTACCCCGTGATGCTAAGTGCAATAGCACGCTAAGAAGTACCTAAAACCCTAAAATAGCGCGTTATAGCGGTGATTTAGCTTTGCTTTAGCTTTTTGTACATGTTGCCGCTAAATGTCATAGCCCGCTATTTAAAAATTTGGTTATGAATCACCATTGTCCATGAGAAAGTATAAGGTGAAAACCACATTACCGTGAGAACTTCGTGGAAATCATGTTTACAAGGTCAAAAATATATAAGACACATGCAAAGCTTCATATTCCTAAAGGTTTTCATGTGGATATGTACCAAAATTCAGCAACAGACAGAAGCACCTATTGTTTGCTCATATTTGATTTTCTAAACCTCCTACTAGATGATTTGCCCTTCTTTTTTTGGGAGCATAATTATAACGATTAAACACGTTTTGTTCCACCGGATATTTTACTCCGGTCCATTTAGGGGTCAGGGGCTGACACCAGACAGGATAAATGTGGGTGAACCCCAGTTAGTAGCGTTAGTTGTGGCAAACCAAAACAGCAGCAGTGGCACGCATGGCGTCTTAATTACGTACTAAGGCGCGCCATCGTCTTCATGCATGCTACAGATCAGCATGCAGTCAACAGGGTACAAGGATTCAGATTTGTAGCATGTAAATAATCACGTAGGCAGTTTTGTGTTGAGAGATCAGGCTCAGCTGTATGGTTTTTCTACCTGGCCTGCTTTCTACCGCAGCGGCTTCTGAATTAACTGTGTGCGTGACATTCTGACAATGATCGACAACAGGAATCAGACAGACTTTCAGTGCCCCTCCGACAGTAAAATTTCGCTGATCCGCTGAGAAGTGAAGATAATGCAGGTATATTTGCCTATCAGTCGAAGTAATTATGTTACTGTCTCCGATCCATAAATTATCCTAATTTAGTACAGTAGTTTTTTCTTGAGAAAAAGATTATGGTAGTGTTTTCACGCGGAGCTGGCTTCCGGTATAATACAACCCATGAAAGCTTATACGTACTACGCTTCATAATTCAGGTGGGATTACTCGTGGGAGGCCCGCTTATGCCTTTACAGTTATGCAAATGTTAGTGGGCGTTTCGTGGGGGTCTGCTAAACTTGCGTGGGTGCCCCTAATCCACATATGCTCGCATATTAGTCTTTTATTTTTACACTGTGCAAACGTTAAAAGATAAGGGCCTTCCAATTACATTATACAACAACACTGATCATCACAAAGGTCAATAACACTAATATCAAGACACAGAATTTACACTGACATAAGGGTCTAGGACTTCTGTGCTGAAACAGCACACTGACAATGCAGTAACATCTGCTAAATAGGTGAAACACCACTAAACTTATAAGAATATTTAACAGTACCGGAAACAGGGCATTACATAAAAGGATCAGTCTATAGCATACGATGCGCTTGTTGCTTGTTAACTACGAAGACAAAAAAAAAAAACTAGGTTTATTTGAATTAAGGTAAAATCTAAATCCCAGGTACATGAGACCATGAAGTGCACCGGAGAAACAACCTGCAACACCACAAATACACAAGTCATATATAGAAACGATATCAGCCATGTGTTGAAGAGACGGAACAACCGAAAGCAACATGTGTCATGCACTTGGAATCAGCTTCAGTATGCAACCAAAATATCAAGTGAAAAGGCATGTTTTTTTTAAAAAGGCAAAAGACTTGACATTTTCATTAATTAAGAAGAGATTGGCCAGTTTATTAGCGGGAAACCGACCAAAAACCGATACAAACACTCTCGCCGACCATCATGGAACACGACCGTCGCTAGGACACACACAGCCATCCTGGCTACCAAACGCTCACCTCACACACACCACAGAAGACGAGGGTCGTTGCTCACCGGAGTCATCGTCATCACTTCTCCAAGAGCAAGCGACTCCGACTTCACTGAAGAAACAAACACAAAGGTAGACTCATCATAGCGGCCTTGCGAAGCTCACATTGGCCCATGCCAAAAAGATGACCCATCGCATCGGAGCTGAAGACTGGCAGCTCTGATTATGAAGGAGAGCTCGGAAGAGGAGATGGACAGGACCTGCGCCGACGAAGGTCTTCAAGACCAAACCACCACAACGCATGTCATCATCGCCACTCGCCACTTGAGGCAGCAGCTCCGACTTCACAATAGCGGTAGACCAATGATACGTCCAAAACGTAAGTACTTTTCCGAACACTTTTGCTGTTGTTTCTCCTCTAATTTGTGTGTTTTGAATACAACTAACACGGACTAATGCTGTTTTCAGTAGAATTGCCCTGGTGTCTTGTTTTTGTGCAGAAATCCAACTTTTAGGAAAAATCCCGAAAAATACTGCAAAATTCCTATTTTACCAGAAGACCCACGGAGCCAGAATACGAGACGGAGAGGGGCCACAAGGGGCTCACATCCCTGGTGGCGCGGGCCAGGCGATGCCGCGCCAGGGGGTAGTGAGGCCGCCTCGACCCCTCCTTCCGCCTACATATACCTCAAGACCTGAAACTATTGGGGGTGGGGCGTTTTTTCCAGATAGAGTTCTGCTGCGCCGTCACCATCAGAAACCGCGATTCGGAACCAGAAACTCCGTTCTGGCACCCTGCCGAGACGGGGATTTGGAGGAGATCTTCATCATCATCATCACCGACGTCTCTCCATCAACCATCCATGATTCCCCCATCCATGTGTGAGTAATTCTCGCTGTAGGCGAAGGGGATGGTAGGGATTGGATGAGATCATGTAATTGCTATGAGATTGTTAGGGCATGGTGCCTAGTATCTATTGTTAGTGCTTATGATATTGTTGCAACTTGTTGTGCTTAATGCTTCTCACTTTGGGCCCGAGTGCCATGATCTCAGATCTGAACTTGTTATTATTTTATAATGATAATTGTTGTTTATGATCTTACCTGTAAGTTGTACACACATATCGTTGTCCGGAATCCGAGGCCCCAAAGTGACAGTAATTGGGATAACTGGAGGGGATGGCTGTGATGTGAGGATCACATGTGTGCACTGAGTGTTAATGCATTGCTCTGGTACTTTATTAAAAGGAGTACTTTAATTACCAGTAGATTCCCTTGAGGCCCCTGATACGTCTCCAACGTATCTATAATTTTTGATGCTCCATGCTTGTTTTTACAACATTTGTCTATTATTTCGTTACACTTCGTGGCACTTTTATGCATTTTCCGGAACTAACCTATTAACGAGTTGCCACAGTGCCAGTTTCCTATTTTCTGCTGTTTTTGTGTTTCAGAAGTGATACACGGGAAATATTCTCAGAATTGGACGAAACAAATTCCTGAAGTCTTATTTTATCCGGAAGCTTCTAGAGATCCGAAGGAGAGTAGGAGGGGGGCCACCAGGGCCCCACACGCAGGGGTGGCGCGGCCAGGCCCCTGGCCGCGCGGGCCCCGCGTGAGGGCGCCTGGCTCCTCCTCTGACATCGCCCCTTCGCCTATAAAGACCCCCCGACGGAAAAAACCTAAGTACCCGATCAGATTTCCAGAACACATCGCGATCCGCTGCCGCCGTCGACCCAAAGATCAGGAGGGTCCAGAAGCTCTTCTCGGCACCCTGCCGGAGAGGGGAATCGCCACCGGAGGTCTTCTTCATCGCCATGCTTGCCTCCGGAGCGATGAGTGAGTAGTCTACCTTGGACTATGGGTCCATAGCAGTAGCTAGATGGTTGTCTTCTCCACCATGTGCTTCATGTTTAGATCTCATGAGCTGCCCTACATGATTGAGATCACCGTTATGTAATTCTACATGTTTGGTTTGTTGGGATCCGATGAATATTGGTGTTTATGATTAAGTTGCTGTACTGAATATTATCTTTTGTTATCTCTATGTTGTTTATGATCTTGCATGCTCTCCGTTGTTAGTAGCTATCTTGGCCGAGTAGTTGCTAGTGACTCCAAGAGGGGGTATTTATGCTCGATAGTGGGTTCATGCCTCTATTTAATCTGGGGGAGTGACAGAAACCTCTAAGGTTGTAGATGTGCTGTTGCTACTAGGGAAAAAACAACATTCATATGCTCAAGGGCATATGCTTTGTTTACATTACACACTTTGCTTAATGCAATTATCCGTTGTTCGCAACTTAATACTTTTGGGGTGTTCGGATTGATATCCCCGGGAGTGGATTATTAGTCATAGATGCAGTTGAATGGCGGTTTATGTATTTTGTTGTAATGCCCATAGTAAATCTCATAGTGATCTTCTTGACATATCACGTTTATCTTTATTCTATCAATTGCCCAACTGTAATTTGTTTACCCAGCATGTGTTATTTATCTTATGGAGAGACACCACTAGTGAACTGTGGACCCCGGTCCTATTTACATCATATTGCTATCACCTGTTTACTTTACTCGCACTATTTACTTTACTCGCATACTATATTGTTTTCCACTCGATACGCTCATAATCTTTGTTTCAAGCAAACCGGTGAGATTGACAACCTCATCGCAAGTTGGGAACAAAGTACTTGGTTGTGTGTGTGCAGGTTCCGCATCACCTTCAGTCGTTTGTCTCTCCTCTCCTGATCGATAAACCTTGGTTTCTTAACTGTGGGAAAACTAGCTGCTATACTCATCATACCTTCCTCTTGGGGTTCCTAACGGGCTGGTTATCCACCACGCATATGGACAGTCTGCTCCTACATAAACCAGCAGCAGCTAATTTTCTGGCGCCGTTGCCGGGGAGGAAGAGAAGACTTCTGCGAGGGGAGTTTTTCGCACACACATCCTTTACTTTGTTATTGCTTTGCTTTGCTTTGCTTTACTTTATTTATTTTACTTGCATTGCTTTTTATCAAAAACCCAAAAAAAATTAGAATCCTTGGTAGTTGTTATTTCTTTACTTTAGTTTATTATGTCTAGTTCAGTTGCTACTACTATGTCGCCCGAGGACATGATTTTTACTTTTAAGCAGAAAGATGAGGAAAGCTTTAAAGAAGCTTGGTCTAGAATTTATGATTGGCATGGAAAAACTGAACCTAAAATGGCTTTGAGTTTGCTTCTTAGTAGCTTTTACTTTGGGCTTGCTCTTCGTTATAGATATGCTTTGGATGCTACTTGAAAGAGCATTTCCCTAATAAATGTATTTTGGTGTTTGTTAACAATATTTGGTGAATTAACCATGCTATTAAAGTTCTGCAGATTTTCTAGGTTGATTCAGGATCTCGCGGAGGTTCACCCCAAAAAGGAAGAAAAGATCGGAGCCCATAGTCCAGTAGTGGAGTTAGGGCTTAGTTGTCTTGTAGGGTACTTCGCGAAGGTGGAAATGGTGGACAGGGGATCCACGAAGTGCTGCTGTTGCTTCTTCTAGGGCGGAGACTCCGGCCCTGGTGGCCGGAGACTCCGGCCTAGGGGACTCGCCCAGGCAATCCCCAAAGTCGGACGCTTCAGATGCCCGTCCGGAGTTGGGCCGGAGACTTTCTATCTCTGGCCGGAGACTCCGGGTCGGCATGCTAAGGCCGGAGACTCCGGTCCCCAGGGGCCGGAGACTCCGGTCTGTCTGGCTGGTTAGGGTTCGCTAAAGGCTCGGACGATTCAGTGACCAGGCCGGAGTTGGGCCGAAGACTTTTGTCTCTGGCCGGAGACTCCGGCCCTGGAGTCACTTAGGGCGGAGACTCCGGCCCTCCAGGCCGGAGACTCCGGCCCTAGTCGTCCAGCAACGGCTACATTTCGTGGAGGACTATATAAAGCCTTCTTCTACCTCAAGAAGGGGCTGCGGCTTCCACTCTCTCTCCTCCATTGTTCCTAAGCTTCAAAGCACTAGTTCTCTCTCCCTAGCCAATAGAACTCAAAGCCCTTTTGGGATTTGAGGGAGAAGACCTAGATCTACACCTCCACCAAGGCGATTTGATTTCCCCCCTCGTTTTGTTGAGGGGCTTGTAACTTGTGTGTTCATCGGATTCCTAGCCGGAAGAAGCCGTCCTCCAAGCTTAACTTTGTGTGTAAGAGCTTGGTGGGCCTATTGGGAGCCTCCAATTGAGTTGTGGAGCTCGCCCCAATACTTTGTGTAAAGGTGTCGTGCCGCCTTCAAGGGCATCGCTTAGTGGAGCGTGGACTCGCCTTTGTGGCTTGTTCACCGGAGAATAGGGTGAGCCTTTGTGGCGTTGGTGGCCTTTGTGGCACCACACCTCTCCAACGTAGACGTACTTCCCATAACAAGGAAGGAACTACGGGAATACATCCTTGTGTCTTCATGTCTCCATTGCGGTTACCTCTATCCTTTACTCGTACCTTTACTTATATTGTTATTGCTAGCTTGCTTGTCACTCTAGGTAAATTCACTTAGTAGCACATCTAGAGAATTTACCTTCTTGTCTGGCCTTAACTTGAAAAGAAGTAAAAATTTGGGTAGCTCCTATTCACCCCCCCCCCCTCTAGTCGCTCATACGATCCTTTTAATTGGTATTAGAGCGTGGTCTCTTATTCGGGCTTAACCGCCTAAGAGTTTGAGCGACCATGGATGGGGATAAGAGTAAAGAAACTCCTCCCAAAGATATTCCTCCATCTATATCTTCCTCTTCAATCTCACGTGAGGAGCATTTGGCGTCCTTGGACACAATGCAAACCACAATGAGATTGGAGATGAAGGCTATGTTTGAGGAATATTTTGGAAGAAAACCTTTCGGGCCCACCGACCCAAACACCACACCTATTGTGGAACTCTCCTTGGCTAAGGTGAAGCCACCTAACAATGGCTCCACCTCCGCCGAGAATAAAGGTGACCCTCCTAAGGAAAATGATGGTCCGGCAAAGGGTGCTTACATTCCACCCCCTAACACTTACTCCCCTCCGCCGGTCCATTATCCTATGCCACACATTAACAATATGGGTTCTCCTCCTAAGCTTGATTCTCGCAATTTTATTAAATGGCAAGGTCTAATGAAATCTCATATTTCTAGCTCTTCTACTCATTTGTGGAGGGTCATACAAAATGGCTTTGCACCTCATGATCCTCTCAACTTGACCGGAAGGGAAGAAGTTGATGAGCAACTCAATGCCACCGCCAAGCATCTCCTTCAACAAGCCGTACCGGATACTCATGCGGTACACATCAACAACTTGAGCACCGCCAAGGAAGTATGGGACTACCTCACTATGCTCTTCATTGGGAATGAGAGTATTCGGTCCTCCAAGTTTGATGAGCTCAAGAGTGAAGAGAGGGATTTCATTATGCGTGACAATGAGACTCCCGATGAGATGTATCAAAGGATCTTGGCTCTTGCAACGGCCTTGACCGGGTTCGGGTGCAAAGACAATGGTGATGACTATATCAAGCATATGTTCATTACCTCCATCAACCCAAGAGAACCCATGCGGTCCGAGATAATCCGTTCAAGACCGGATTTTGGGAGTATGACCTCAAATGAAGTTCTTTGCGAGTTCACCGCCTTGTCTATCTTGAAGAAGAACGCGGAAGAGACTAGAGCTCGTGTTCTTGCCGGACAAGGAGTTCACAATCTTGCTCTCAAGGCCAAGGTGGTGTCCAAGCAAGGTGAAGGAGAAGAAGAAATATATGAAGAAGAGTGTTGGTCTCCGGAAGATCTCAAGTTTGCACTCCATGAACACTTGGTCTCAATGCAAATGCTTTTTGGGATGCCAACAAGCACAAGACGAAGGGATCTAAGTTTAAGTTTTTTCCAAGGAAGGGTGGTGACACTAAAGTGAGGCATTGCTACAATTGTGGAGGAATCAAGCACTTCATCGCCGAATGTCCTTATGAGAACAAGGAGGACAATGAAGGCCGGCTCATCCCCAAGCGTCGGTCATCAAAGTTCTACCCATCCAAGAAGCATGGGAACAAGGACAACAAGAAGAAAGGAGAAAGGGTGTTGGTGGTTCATGAGGAGTATGACTCCGGGTCCGATGATGATGACTCCGTCGATGAAGAGAATGGAGAAGTGGCCGCCATTGCCATTGTCTCCACTCCACCTACATCCCTCTTCAACTCACAAAATGAGAACGCCATCATCACCACCCACAAGTGTCTTATGGCCAAGGCCTCGGAGGTAACCTCATCACCTACTCCTTCATCATCTCATTCCGATTCTACTTCTATGGATGATGTGAGTAGTCTTAAGATTAAGAAAGAACTAGTTTCTTGTGATGAATTTATTGCTAATATGAAGGGGCCAACCAAGATATACTTTGAGACACTAATGTGTGAAATTGGTGATGCCCATGACACTATCAAGGAGAAGGAGGAGTTGGAAAGATTAGCCGCCGATGATATTGGCTCTCTATCAATTGAGCTTGAAGAAGAGCAAAACTTGAGAGTCTCTTTAGAGGAGAAATTGTTGGGACTAGAAGAGTCTCATAATCTAATCTTGTCAAAACTCACTAAAGAACGTGACCATGCTCTTGCTATGGTCAAGTTGCTTAAAAAGGAGAAAGTTGAATTTGACGTTGGTCATAATGATCTTCGTGAGAAGTTTGAGAAGCTTGAAGAAGCCCACAAGGCTTTGGAGGGCAAATTCTCTCATCTCACCAAGATTCGTGAACAACTTCAAATTCAACTAACTATTGAACAATCTAAAGCCCCACCAATGCAAGTTATTGAAGTTCCTTGTTCTTCTAACTCTATTTGTGATCATAGTGATATCATTGAGGAGAACAATAGGTTGAAGGCCGATCTTGCTAAGGGCCTTGCTACTTGCATTCAAGGAGAAAAGAATCTCAATGATCTCTTGAACAATCAAAGATTGTTCAAGGGTAAGGAGGGCCTCGGATTTGTTGCCGAGTCCTCAAAGAAAGGGGATGTTGGTTTGGTGGCCAAGCCCTCAAAGAAGAAGAAGAAGAGCAAGAAGAACAAGAAGAAGTCAAAGCCTGCTGCTGCTCCTACTCCTCATGTCCCTTTTGATATTTGTTACATAGAGGAGGAGTGGGAGGAGCTCAAGGGAAAGGAGAAGGAGGAGAAGGTCGAAGTGACCAGAGTCTCCGGGTCAAAGGGTCCGGAGTCTCCGGCTAGTTCATCTAGCCCGGAGTCTCTGCTCCCAAAGGCCGGAGTCTCCGGCCCTACTCACAATGATTTTACAGGAAAATATAACCCTCATTATGTTCTTCTTAGGGATTATTATGGTGATGTCTATGCTAAATATGTTGGTCCCTCTGATGGCTACTTTGAATATGCTATTTGGGTACCTAAGATTCTTGTGACTAACAAAAGAGGACCCATCCAAAAATGGGGACCTAAAACCAAGAATTGATCTCTTGTAGGACTTTGCTTCCGGAGGAGGAAAATGGATTATTGACAGTGGTGCCACAAGCCACATGACCGGAAGCAAAAATATTGTGGAAGATCTAAAGCCAAATACTTCAAATATCACGGTCTCATATGGTGATAAGTCATCCTCTAAGGTACTTGGTTTCCCTAAGGTGGTGATCACTCCGGACGTGTCCCTAGTGAATGTCATGCTTGTCGAAACCATTGGTTATAATTTACTTTCCGTTCATCAACTTGCTACAATGGGCTATGCCACATATTTTGATGTTGATATTGTGGTCGTCATGTGGAGTAAGTCTCTCAAGGTTGCCTTTGTTGGGTATGTCGAAAATGGCTTCTATGTGGTGGACTTCTCGGAGAAACCCACTACGGCTGCGATATGCCTAATTGCTAAGGCCGATGTGGGATGGCTTTGGCATCACCGGTTAGCCCACGTCAATATGAGAGCTTTACAAAATCTCTACACCGGCGGCCACATACTCAGACTAAAGGATGTTTCTTTTGCCAAAGATCGTGTTTGTAGGGCATGTATTGAAGGGAAGATGCATGAAATAAGTCATCCGAGCAAGACTATTATCTCTTCCAAGAGGTGCTTGGAGCTCCTTCACATGGATCTCTTTGGACCTCCCACTTATGCAAGTCTTGGTGGCAAGAAGTATTGCTTGGTGATTGTCGATGACTATTCAAGATACACTTGGGTTTATTTCTTTGAGTTCAAGAGTGAGACCCAACAAACCGTCAAAGACTTTGCCACCGAAGTTGAGCGTCAATTCAATACCACCATTTTGACTATAAGAAGTGACAATGGCACCGAGTTCAAGAACTACTCCCTAAATGAGTTTCTTAGTGATGCGGGTATCAAACATCAATATTCCGCTGCATATACCCCGCAACAAAATGGAGTTGCCGAGAGGAAGAACCAGACTCTTATGGATGCGGCAAGAACTATGTTGGCGGAGTTCAAGTCTCCGTACAACTTTTGGGCCGAAGCTATTAATACCGCATGCCATGCCACCAACCGGCTTTATCTCCGCAAGAACTTGAACAAGACTCCATATGAAATACTTACCGGGCAAAAGCCCAACATCATGTACTTCCGGGTATTTGGTTGTAAGTGTTTCTATCTCAAGAAAGGTGTTCGTTTGTCAAAATTTGATTCTAAAGCTATAGAGGGTATCTTTGTTGGTTACTCCACGGACTCACATTCCTATAGGATCTATAGCAAGTCCACCGGGCATGTTATAGAGACTTGTAATGTGAGGTTCGATGAAGATAATGGTTCCTTTGTGGGACAAAAGGGTGTTCGTGATGTAGGTGACGAAATTCCTCCCCAAGCCATAAGAAGAATGGGTGTCGGATTCTTCCGGCCCATTGAGGGACACCTTTTGGCCGAAGGAGAAGGACAATGCTCTACACAAGTGGAGCATTCACCTGCTGAACACCCACAGGACATTGACCAAAGACAAGCTGCGCACCCTCAACCTCAAGATCATCCCACCGAGCAATCTTGCCCGGAGTCTCCGGCCCCTGCGGTCCGGACTCTCCGGCCTATACCGGAGTCTCCGGGTATGGATACCGGAGTCTCCGGGGGTGATCAAGGCCTTGATGAAGATCCTTCGGAATTCCGTGGCTATGGGCCACTTGATGATCAAGGCAATCCAACTGGTCAAGGCGAGGACCAGAACAGTGATCATGAAGATGATCAAGTAGTCTCTCAAGAATCTCCTCTTGAGGCTCGCACTCGCCGTGAGAAGAAGCTTGAGTCCATTCTTCGACGAAGAAGCATATCCTTGGAAAATGTTTTTGGGAGTGTTCATAAAGGTGTCTCCACAAGGAGGCAACTTTCTAACTTTAGCTCTCATCATGCTTTTGTCTCTTGTGTAGAACCCAAGAAAGTTTATGAGGCACTTGAGGATCCGGATTGGCTTGATGCCATGCATGATGAACTCAACAACTTCGAGCGCAACAAAGTTTGGACTCTAGTAGAAAGGCCTAAAGAATGCCGTAATGTCATTGGGACAAAGTGGATTTTCAAGAACAAGCAAGATGCAAATGGCATTGTCATTCGTAACAAGGCAAGATTGGTGGCTCAAGGTTTCTCCCAAGTTGAGGGTATTGACTTTGGTGAAACTTTCGCTCCCGTTGCCCGTCTTGAATCCATTCGCATCTTACTTGCATATGCATCACATCATAACTTTAAACTTCAACAAATGGATGTTAAAAGTGCATTTCTTAATGGCCCCTTAAATGAATTGGTCTTTGTGAAGCAACCCCCGGGCTTCAAAAACCCTAAGTTTCCTAACCACATTTACAAACTTGATAAGGCGCTCTATGGCCTCAAACAAGCCCCACGTGCGTGGTACGAGCACCTTAAAGAGTTATTGGTTGATCGTGGTTTTGAAATTGGGGTGATCGATCCCACTCTTTTTACTAAGAAGGTCAATGGGGAGCTTTTCATTTGCCAATTATATGTTGATGATATTATATTTGGTTCTACTAACAAAGCTTTCAATAATGAGTTTGCCAAGCTCATGACCGACAAGTTTGAGATGTCAATGATGGGGGAGCTAGAGTTCTTCCTTGGATTTGAAGTCAAACAATTGAAGGGAGGGACTTTTGTGAACCAAGCCAAATATACTCAAGACATTCTCAAGAGGTTCGAGATGATTGGAGTCAAAGGTGCAAAGACTCCCATGCCAACAAAGGTTAATCTTGATCTCGATCCTAATGGTAAAGAAGTGGATCAAAAACTTTATAGATCTATGATTGGTTCCTTGCTTTACCTTTGTGCATCTAGACCGGACATTATGTTAAGTGTGGGAGTTTGTGCATGTTTTCAAGCCGCACCAAAAGAAAGCCACTTGGTGGTGGTCAAGAGAATCTTTCGATATTTAGTGAATACCCCTAACTTTGGTCTTTGGTATCCAAAGGGAGCAAGTTTTGATCTTGTAGGTTACTCGGATTCGGATTGGGCGGGAGACAAAGTGGAACGGAAATCAACCTCCGGGGCTTGCCAATTTCTTGGTAGGTCTTTGGTGTGTTGGTCATCTAAGAAACAAGATGTGTGTCTCTCTCTACCACCGAAGCCGAATATGTAGCCGCGGCTAGTTGTTGTGCACAACTCTTATGGATGAGGCAAACTTTGAAGGATTACGGTGTCATTTTTGACAAAGTGCCTCTTTTATGTGATAATGAAAGTGCAATCAAGATCGCTCACAACCCGGTGCAACACAACAGGACGAAGCATATTGAGATTCGTCATCATTTCATTCGGGATCATGTCAACCGTGGAGATATTGATCTATCTTATGTTGGCACTAATGAGCAACTTGCCGATATATTCACGAAGCCTCTTGATGAAGCAAGATTCCGGGAATTGAGGCATGAACTAAATATCATTGATTCAAGCAATGCGGCTTGAGCTAGGTGCATTTACTCCCATACTCTAACTTGTGTGTTGTTCTAGATGTGGGCATGGAAATAGGGGGAGTGCGGTCCTAATTGATTGGACTATCCCTCCCCCCATAATGCCAATAGTAAGCACATTGTTCTATCTTGTCATTTGTGACAATTTTGAGCTTAATCGATGAGTCTAGGTTTTGGGCCCAAGATATATCTTCGCGGTGCCATACCTATATACTCATACATGGTGGCCTTTGGTCACCGACCTCCTTAGTGGAGGAGTTTCCCATTTGATTTTATTGTCTTATTCTTTTTCTATGGGAACATGCTCATGTTTGGTCTTATTTGATTTTATTTGCATGTTTGCAAACATGAGCATTTTGTACCACATAGTGACATTGCTTCCATCCCAAGCCTATCTCATCCTCAAACATACTTAAACTCTAAATGACATGTCCTTATTACACCATAAATGTTGATCTTGTCAATGGGGCCGGAGACTCCGGGGCTTACAGCCCGGAGACTCCGGTGGGCCGGAGACTCCGGCCGGGCAGTTTCGAATCAATAACTAGGGCACGGGGTGGGGAAGAACGGTTCATTCTTCCCCATCCACCCCCGTGCCCCTGCTCTCCCCCTGCCGCCCCCATTGCCCTAGATCGGCCCCCAGAGCCTCTCCAAGCTTCGGGATCTGCCGTGCCACCGGCAAATCAACTCCTTGGAGGTGTGGGATCATTCCCACCGATCGATTTTGTGCCATGGACTCCGGTAAACTTGCCCTCCATCTCCTCCATCTAGTTCTCTCTAGATCTATGAGATGTGCTTGTTTCCCTTAGTTTGATATGGTGTACTACCTTCTAGTGGCTATCAATCATCTTCTTAGCAACTCTATTGTGGATTTTGCACTCGATTTGTTCAATATGGTCTCCTAGGCTCGGGCTCCTGCATCCAACCGGAGTCTCCGGCCCCTGTGGCCGGAGACTCCGGCCTGGACGCAAAGTCTCCGGTTTCGGCCGGAGACTCTGGCCCGAGTCCCCGGAGACTCCGGCTAGATCAGGCCTGGGTGCACTAGTCACAGCATAGTTGCTTACTTTTTGATTCTAGGACATGTCACCTCAACCTTGCTATCTTCCTCACTCATTCACAGGTGCAGGTGGTTCTCGGAAACCGGCCGCTCACAGCAAGGACAAGTTGGTTGTCAATCCCGCCACCGGGGCTCTTGCTCAGAGGTTTGTCATTGCTCAGCAAGCTAGGGATGCTAAGAGACTCAAGACGAGGATGCCTGAGGAGGAACGTGCTGAGGCAGCTAAGAAGGTCAAGTTCGATAGCCTTGTGACCTTGGAAGGGCTGTCATCATCTGAATATGTTGAGATGAGGAAGAGGGACATGTACACTCTCCCGCGCAACTCTCGTGACCGTTGCTTTGTCCGCAGAGAGCAAGAGCTGATCATGAAGGAATTCTATGCTTCTCTCAAGAAGTATCCGGTTTGCCCTCAGACGACCATGGATTTCTCCCATTTTGCCAAGTATAGTGCATATTTCGGAGAGGCCGTGTGGGTCACTCGCAAGCTTGGGCTCCATCCACTCATGAAGATTCAAGAACCCTACAACATCACATTGGTCCATCAGTTCTTTGCTACCTTGGTACTTGGGGATGGTGAGGAGATCCACTACAAGAAATGTGTTGATTTCTGACGCTCAAAATTCGTCACAAAATCATCATAATGGTTGATTTGTGACGATTTTATGACGAAAAAATCATCGTCAAAAACGGGGCGTCGTTGATGACCGAACGTGACGATCCTGGAGAAATCGTCATAACCGTCTATGACGATTTTGGACCGTCATAACGGTTATGACGATTTAGTATCGTCATGGCCAATTTGGGGATGACACATCAGCAATCCGACGTGTCAGCCACGTGGCAGGCATTGTGACGATTTTGATATGGTCATAACCGAAATTAGCCCAGTCCATCTGGAGGATCTACATGGGCCAAGCCCAGTAATTCTAACAATTTTTTCTGGGCCTTTGCCATTTTTGATAGAATTGCTTTCTGATTTTGACCTTTTTCTTTTGGGCTTTTGCCTTTATAAAGCCCATTTCATTTATGGGCCTTGGCCTTTTTACTGCTTATTTCACTTATTTCATCCACTTTTTTTTCTTTTTTTCAAATTATTTTGGGTATTATATTGTGGGCCTAGGCCTCTTTACAGCCCATATAGCATCAGGTCCAGTCAAGTTTTAGGCCATTTTCAAATATTTTCCATTTTCGAATCGGGCTTTTTTGAAGCCAGGCCATGGCCTCTTATTGGGTCCAATAACTTTTGGGCCTGTTTTCTACTGGCCTGTTATCTTACTGGATACATTTCAGAAATTTGAAATAAGCAAGAAAAAAATACAGGATTTTGCATAAATTGCAAATTACAGCACATTCATCATTCAAATTGCCAACACACAGGAATTCAAATTTCCATCATTCATATATAGCTTAACAGCAAGCTTCCCAGGGCAAGTTTAGCACAGGAGTACAAAACACCCAGGAGCACAAGTACCAAAACACCCAGGAGCACAAGTTTAGCATAGCAGTACTGGATGCCATGGAACACACGTTCAGCATTCTAACAACTACCAAAAAACTACAATCTTCCACAGATGAGCACCAAACCAGATGCTCACTAATTCCCAGCAGGTTTACCTGTCAACAAAGCAACCATGGAAGCCAGCCTCGCATCGCTCTCTTCCGTCTTCTTGAGAAGCAGCTCGAAACGTTCCGCTTGTGCAGCTTCAGCTTCTTCGGCCTTCTTCTTCATGGCAGCCATTTCTTCACGCATCACTTCACTTTCACGCTGCGACCTCTCGAGCTGCTGTTCCAGATTATGGACATGAGCAGTAACTGCAGCATTGGTCTTGCTGGACTTGCTGCCAGAGGTTGAATCCAGGCCAACATTCTTCAGGAATGTGTTTGATGGGCACTTCTCGGTAAGAACTTCAGAAATAACCTCCACAGCGGACTTTGGCGCTTCACCTTCTGGAACAGGTGCAGACATGATTTCTTCAATTGAAGCCTGAAATAAGGAGCACAGAAGTGAACTATATTAGCAGTCAACTATTAACAGAAGGAGCACAAAAGCATGGAAACTGAAGAAAACATGAAGCATTAATCCCAAGGGCATTGTTTATAAGCAGATAATAGCAATATAAGTGAAGTACTTTGGATTTCATCTTAGTTTGCCTAGCCCCTACTAATTTTAGAGCATGTCATCAGGTAAGGAAGTTTGCTGTTGGCCAATACAAGTGCTAAATAACAACATAATCTACTACAATACAGCTCAATCAAGTTTCTTTGCTCAAAGCAACACTATCTTGCAATAACCAGATAGTATGCAACAACAGAAGTGTTCAACTGAGATGTAACCACACAAACAAGAATGCAAATGTGAGATCAGACACTTACTATAGCATCTTCGACATCCACCGAGAAGCCATTTTTCGCGCTGTAGTGGGTGGCCTTGAACATTTCAACTGCATCCAGGTTTTCAACCTTCCTTTCCTCCTTCTGAAAAGTTTTAAAGATACCAAACCATAAGTTTCTGCGACAATAATTACAAGCAACTAAATAAAAACAGTGTTGTCTTACAATTGCATGCACATGGGCAATATAGCATCGTGAACCAGTTTTCTGCCCAAACTTGACTTTTGTTCGATTAGCCTTGTTCTTCTCGCAGGTCTCCTACATATGAGCACATCTCATCATCATTTACATACAATAAAGAAAACCAAGCAGGTTGAATGGGCAAGATAGGGCAATATGCAAACAAACCTTGTGTTTTGCACTTGACCACACCTTGACCAGAGCTTGCCATTCTTCATCAATCAAGTATTTAACTGGAGACTTGATGCTGACTTTACTTGCTTCTACTTGATCAAAAAACTCCTTCTTGAGATAGTGGCGTCTGTTCCTGCAGATAGTCTTCAGGATATCAGTGCACGCATCCTTAATGACCTTTGATCCAGTATCCATCTCAAAGTTAGCCTACAAAGGTTGCAGAGAAAGCAAAGACAAGATCAGTAACCCAAACATGTGTAGCAAAGAACTAAGAACACTTTCAAAGTAGCAAAGAAGGTTGCTTACAGAAACTTTTCCAATGAAGTCTTTAACAAGATTCTTGTCCTTCTTGTACTCTTTGAAGTGAGGAAGTATTGGAAGATGGCTTCTTGCAATCAGGCCACACTCTGATGCAAGCTTAGCAGCCTGGACATGCTTCACCGGGCGTTTCATCCCTTCGGAAATCTCGATTCTGACCTTAGAACCAAGACCTTTGGTCAGCCTTTCCAACCCTGCGCCAGTTCTGTAGTTCCTGACCACCACAGCATCATTAGTACCTGAAGAGGACACAAGCAAACTTCAATCGAGGCAAGCAGGGCAAGCATACATGCATAGCTTAAATTTACAAAGGGAACTAGTAAAAAGAACAGTAGTATGGGAACTTGCCTTCAACACGCGCTGTCTGGTTAGACTCTTCAAAAGTGTCAGCATTATTTGCGTTAGGGCTGAGCTGCATGCGTTCAGTGCTTCCTTCATCCCAGTGAGGCGCGCCCTCCACATCCCTGTGAGGCGTGCCCTCCACATCGTTGTGCAGCGAGCTTTCCACATCGTTGTGCAGCGAGCCTTGCTCATTGTTGGTTGCAGTGTTCTCCTTTGCTTTCTTCCTGGTGACCCGAACGGTAGGAGCCTCGTCAACTTCCAACATTCTTTTTGTCCCTTCTGGAGGAACAACAAAAATTCTTCCTAGGGCCATTGTAGTAGATGTTTCTGGGCTGTTCCTCCTCTTGGTTATTTTCTTCACGTAACTCTTCTTCTTAGAAACCTTGACAGCCTCATATAAACAGCAATGACAAAGCATCAGATCACAGGCTAGGAAAATGTGTGCAGAACTAAAGAAAAAAAAGCAAACAAACAAGTACACCACCCCTCCAAACAAGATAAGAGGTTGCACCTTAACATCCTTCTGCACTACACTGTCGTCAACTTCCTCCTCATCACTATCTTCATCGTCTCTAGGATTGTAGTCTGAGCTCTTGCCTTGTGTGATGATAGATGCTGAATCTTCACTAGTAATAGTACTACCTTGATCATTTGACTTCCTAATCATTGATACTATTGCACCGATTCCAAGGGACTGAAATATCCGGTTGTTCCGCATCATGGTCCTAGCCCTACCCATCTCATATTCAGTGAGCGGCGCTTCTTTACATGCGTAAGAAAAGGTCACCATTAGATGAATGGTTCCTCAATCTACCATATTTTATATGCAATTAATTCCTAGTTAACTCCTAAAAGATAGATTACATAAAGAAGGTACAACTCAATTACTCATGCCAATCAGATCACAGCAATGTGTTTCAGTTACTATGTATCAATGCTAAACTAGACATCACTAAAGGAGTAATATGCATATCAAGTTATCAACCAACACAAGTAAGACGCATACTAGGTAACAAGGATAGGCAGCACATTCGGATAAGTAGACAAATACAAGGAGCAAGATGCATATCAACCAACACAAGCATTAAGATGCATACAATACTAGGTAACAAGGATAGGCAGCACATTCAGATAGACAAACACGAGCATGATGCATATCAGCCTACACAAGGATTAAGATGCACCCATACAAGGTAACAAGGATAGGCAGCATATTCAAATAAGTAGAAGAACACAAGGATGATGATGCATACCAATCAACTGCTTCCTCCGTGTCTTCTTGGTCATTGCTGATCTTGAGGGGATGGATATGCGTTGGTTAGGTTGACCCAATGCCTTGCAAAATAGGACAGCCATGAATTAGAAACAAGGAGCAAGGAATCATAAACATCCTACATCCTACAGGACAACTACAGCAACCCACCTCTTTATCTTACTGCTTCCTTGATACGTCTCAAACATATCTATAATTTTTGATGCTCCATGCTTGTTTTTACACCATTTGCCTATTGTTTCGTTACACTTAGTGGCACTTTTATGCATTTTCCGGAACTAACCTATTAACGAAGTGCCACAGTGCCAGTTTCCTGTTTTCTGCTGTTTTTGTGTTTCAGAAGTGATACACAAGAAATATTCTCGGAATTGGACGAAACAAGTTCCTGAAGTCTTATTTTTCCCGGAAGCTTCCAGACATCCAAAGGAGAGACGGAGAGGGGCCACCAGGGCCCCACACAAGGGGGCGGCGCGGCCTGGCCCCTGGCCGCGCCACCCCTGTGTGAGGGAGCCTGGCTCCACCTCTGGCATCGCCCCTTCGCCTATAAAGACCCCCCGACGAGAAAAACCTAAGTACCCGATCAGTTTTCCAGAACACATCGCGATCCGCCGCCGCCGTCGACCCGAAGATCGGGAGGGTCCAGAAGCTCTTCCCGGCACCCTGTCGGAGAGGGGAATCGCCACCGGAGGTCTTCTTCATCGCCATGCTTGCCTCCGGAGCGATGAGTGAGTAGTCTACCTTGGACTATGGGTCCATAGCAGTATCTAGATGGTTGTCTTCTCCACCATGTGCTTCATGTTTAGATCTCATGAGCTGCCCTACATGATTGAGATCACCGTTATGTAATACTATGATGTTGGTTTGTTGGGATCCGATGAATATTGGTGTTTATGATTAAGTTGCTGTACTGAATTATATCTTTTGTTATCTCTATGTTGTTTATGATCTTGCATGCTCTCCGTTGTTAGTAGCTATCTTGGCCGAGTAGTTGCTAGTGACTCCAAGAGGGGGTATTTATGCTCGATAGTGGGTTCATGTCTCTATTTCACCTGGGGGAGTGACAGAAACCTCTAAGGTGGTAGATGTGCTGTTGCTACTAGGGAGAAAACAACATTCATATGCTCAAGGGCATATGCTTTGTTTACATTACACACTTTGCTTAATGCAATTATCTGTTGTTCGCAACTCAATACTTCTAGGGTGTTCGGATGATATCCCCGGGAGTGGATTATTAGTCATAGATGCAGTTGGATGGCGGTCTATGTATTTTGTTGTAATGCCCAGAGTAAATCTCATAGTGATCTTCTTGACATATCACGTTATCTTTATTCTATCAATTGCCCAACTGTAATTTGTTTACCCAGCATGTTATTTTATCTATGGAGAGAGACCACTAGTGAACTGTGGACCCCGGTCCTATTTTAATCATATTGCAATCACCTGTTTACTTTTCCCGCACTGTTTACTTTACTCGCATATACTTTACTGTTTTCCACTCGATACACTCATAACCTTTGTTTCAAGCAAACCGGTGAGATTGACAACCTCATCGCAAGTTGGGGACAAAGTATTTGTTTGTGTGTGTGCAGGTTCCACAACACCTTCAGTCGTCACCGTCTCTCCTCTCCTGTTTGATAAACCTTGGTTTCTTAACTGAGGGAAAACTTGCCGCTACACTCATCATACCTTCCTCTTGGGGTTCCCAACGGGCTGGTCATCACCACGCACAAGGACTCACTGCTCCCACGTCAACTACACGCCACAGCTCTTTTCTGGAGTCATCATCACACGAGTAGCAGCACTTTTTCTGGCGCCGTTGCCGGGGAGGAAGAGAAGACTTCTGCGAGGGGAGTTCTTCGCACACACATTCTTTACTTTGTTATTTGTTTTGCTTTACTTTATTTATTTTACCTGCATTGCTTTATATCAAAAACCCAAAAAAAATTAGAATCCTTGGTAGCTGTTTTTACTTGTTTACTTTCGTTTTGCTGAAATGGGTACTCCTGAAAACACCAAGTTGTGTGACTTTGCTAGCACGAACAATAGTGATTTTATCTGCACTCCTATTGCACCACCTGTTCCTGCTACCACCTTTTATGAGATCAAGCCTGCTTTATTGAACCTTGTTATGAAAGAGCAATTTTCTGGTGCTAGTACTGAAGATGCTGCAGCTCATCTCAACAATTTTGTTGAGCTATGTGAGATGCAGAAATATAAGGATGTTGATAGTGATATTATTAAGCTCAAGCTGTTTCCTTTTTCTTTAAGAGGAAAAGCTAAAGATTGGTTGCTGTCTTTGACTAAGAATAGTATTGATTCATGGGCTAAGTGTAAGGATGCTTTTATTGGTAGATACTATCCTCCTGCTAAGATTATAGCTTTGCGCAGCAATATTATGAAGTTTACTCAGTTTGATAATGAACATGTTGCTCAAGCTTGGGAAAGAATGAAATCTATGGTAAAGAATTGCCCCACTCATGGACTGACTACTTGGATGATTATCCAAACTTTTTATGCAGGACTGAAATTTTCTTCAAGGAACCTACTTGATTCAGCTGCTGGAGGCACTTTTATGTCCCTTACATTGGGCGCCGCATCAAAGCTACTCGACAACATGATGGTAAATTATTCCGAATGGCACACCGAGAGAGCTCCACAAGGTAAGAAGGTAAATTCTGTTGAGGAAACCTCTTCCTTGAATGATAAGATTGATACCATTATGGCTATGCTTGCTAATGATAGGACTCATGTTGATCCTAATAATGTTCCTTTGGCCTCTCTGGTTGCTCAAGAAGAGCATGTTGATGTGAATTTCATTAGAAACAACAATTTTAACAACAATGCTTATATGAACAATTTTGCTAGTAACAATTATAGGCCGTATCCTTCTACCAATGGTAATGGTTATGGTAATTCTTATGGTAACTCCTACAACAACACTAGGGCCGCGCCCTCCGAGCTTGAGGTAATGCTCAAGGACTTCATCGGTAAGCAAACTGCTTTTAATAAGTCTGTTGAGGAAAAGTTAGGCAAAATTGATATTCTTGCTTCTAAAGTTGATAGCCTTGCTCATGATGTTGAACTTCTGAAACTAAAAGTGTTTCCTAATGATGTGAAAGTGAGCAATGTTGTTGCTGCCGCTAATGCTATCCAAGTTGGAATCGATGAAAATATTAGATTGTTAGCGGAATTGCATGCCAGGTGGGAAAGAGAAGATGAGATGGCTAGAGAGATGAAGGTATGTACTATTACTACCTCTAATGATGTTGCTCCTACTGTTAGCAACCCTCTTACTTTGATTGGTGTAGAGAAAACTCCCACTCCTTGTGTTAAAAAGCCTAAAACTGCCAAAACTTTTTCTCAAAAGAGTGCTGAAATTTTTCGGAGTGTGGGAGATGATAGCTCTACTTATTTTAATGATTTTGATGTTGATGGCTGCAATATATCTGAAGTAATTTTGTTCTTGCAAAATCTTGCTTTGACTCCCAATGCTAGTTCTTTAAATATTGCTTTTACTAAGCATATTACCAATGCTCTCATAAAGATTAGGGATGAAAAGTTGAAGCAAAAAGCCTCTGTTCCCAAGAAGTTAGAAGATGGTTGTGAACCCATCATTGATATGCATGTTAATGGTTATGATTGCCATGCTTTATGTGATCTAGGTCCTAGTATTTCTATCATGCCTAGAAAGATTTATGACATGCTTGATTTACCACCGCTTGAAAAGTGTTATTTTGATGTTCCTATTGCTGATGTTGCTAAGAAGAAACCTTTGGGAAGGATTAATGATGTTCTTATTGTGGTTAACAATAACCTTGTTCCCGTTGATTTTCTTGTTATGGACGTTGAATGCCATGCTTCATGTCCTATTATTTTGGGAAGACCCTTTCTTCGAACTGTAGGTGCTATCATTGATATGAGGGAAGGCACTATCAAGTATCAATTCCCACTAAAGAAAGGTATGGAACACTTCCCTAGGAAAAGAAAGAAATTACTTTTTGACTCTATTCTTAGAGCAAATTATGAGCTTGGCACTTCATCTTTTGATATTACTTGATTCGCACTTTTCTGCGCCTAGCTCAAAGGCGTTAAAGAAAAGCACTCTTGGGAGATAACCCAATGTTTTCTTTTCAGTAATTTTTCTTTTATTTGAGTCTTGGAAGTCATTACTACTGTAATGACCACTCCTTATCTTGTTTATTTCGTTTTTGTGCCAAGAGAAGCCTCTAATTTGAGTGAGGTAAAGATTTGGGGATGTTGCTGTCCTGAAACTGTTTTCGGTGCTGCACCGTAAAAATTCGTATAAATTCTCTGTTTATCTTTTGGACCTGCGATTTCTTGTGCATATGCCCCAGGTTATATCCAAACTTTTCTTAGTTGAACACTTTTTGATTTGAGCAACAGAAAATCCCTCAAAAATTCGTCCTTTGTCAGCTGTTCAGTTTTGACAGATTTCTGCCAATATTTGTTTTTGCCACTTTATCGCTTTCTTTTGAGTTGTTTTTGATCATGGAACTCTTGTGGAAGTTTGTACAGTAGTATATACTTTATATGTGGTGGTTTTGGGTTGAAACCTGAAGCTAAAAGAGGTTGAATATATTTTATGCTTACACTAATGTTGCTAATAGTATTGTGTTTAGTTTTGTATGAAGGAAGTTTTCAAGTGTAGGGATTGGAGAATGATGAGATGAGTTGAAGAATGGACAAAAGCTCAAGCTTGGGGATGCCCATGCATCACCCCAAGAAATATCCAAGAAGTACAAGCGTCAAAGCTTGGGGATGCCCCAAGGCACCCCTTCTTCATCGGCAAAAATCAGGTCACCTTTCAAAACACTATATTTTTATTGCTTCATGCACTATGTGTTTTTCTTGGAGCGTCAGTTGTTTTAGTTTTCTTCGGTTGTTTAGTTTGTTTGTTTGCTGCAATAAATGGTTGGACCCCAACAAATTTCCTTTGGAGGAGATGTACTCGTTTTCATTTGCAAAGAACGCTCTAGTTTTCACTCTTATTAAAAATCGAGCGTTCTACTTTTTCCGCTACTGCTTTTGGTTTTCGTTTTCGCCTTGATTTGCGTTCAGATCTTGTCATATCTTTTTATCAAGGTGTATTTTTGCCTCTGATCTTTATTGGTTTTCATCAAAAGAGGTGTTTATAAAAATTTCAAATGGTGTTGGAAAAGAGAAAAAGCTTTGTGCAAAATAGTGGTACAAGAAGGAGCTTGTGTAGACTGCGGCTTAGGCTTTTTCATGTCATGCTTGATGTCTTTTTGATAGTATGCTTAGTGGTTTTGCTGTAGCATGACTTGTCTCAAATAACTGAGATTGCTTAATGAGCCTTTGAAAAAATCATGCGTTGTTTTTATTGTATGGAAGCATTATTTTGGTTTTCTCCTTGATGCTTTATTTGGGTTGACTTGGCGCATGCTCACACATGTTAGACTCTTACAAAGTCGCCAATAGCCTTCATGATCATTTAGTTTTTGACTTTTGATGCCATCTTATGCTTCTTTTAATGTCGCTTTGCATGATTATGGCCATTATTGCTCTCTTAGTTGGTCGCTCCCAGTCTTTTGCTAGCTCTCGCCTTGTACAGAGTATGAGCTCTACTCGTGCATCCAACTCCTAAAAGCCAAGTTTGCCATTGTGTCCACTATAAATTCCTATGCATGGTATTTGTAAGCCATTCCAAAGTAAAATTTTCGTGTGCTACCTTTCAAAAAACCTTCAAAACACTTCTCGTTTTGTGACACTGTTTTCAGCTCATGGGGACGTAGTGGTCGGATTTGCTATCTTCCATATTGCTTATTCCAAAAAAAAAGAGAAAAAGAAAGAAAAAAAGGCACTCCTCCAAAGAATGTGAATGTTGGTGGGCACCCGATGGAATCGGTTAGCCATGGTATGTGAAAGGAAAAGGTGGGGAGGAGTGCCAATTTTTATAAAAGAGCACAAAAGTGCCAATCTCTCTCTCAAAAACTTGCTTCATTTTTGTATGGAAGATAGTAAGAACCCCATTGCCAGTCGTTGACAAAGACAACCACCTCTCAAAATCAAGTTTTATCTCTCTGTTTTATAAATGAAAAGCTCTAGCACATGCTTAATCACTGCTTCCCTCTGCGAAGGGCCTTTCTTTTACTTTTATGTTGAGTCACCACCTTCTTTATTTATGCACCATTAAGAGAGCATAGTTGTCATTCTTAGTGTGATATGCATTGTCCCAAAGTTCATTGATTGATTCATATTGTTGGTTTCACTTGTTCTTAAATTATTTGTATTTAGTCGCCCTCTTAAACTTTGAGGTGTCCTATGCATTTATGTTTTGCTCTCTTTGAAGGACAAGCTGAAAACCATTTGTATGTTTTTCCTTATGATTTGAACACACGTTTGACTTTCATTGTTTCATTATCATGATCTTTTGTTTGTGTTCAATTGCATGTTTACAACATGGTTGCTAAGTTTCTTATTGTCATGATTATATCTTTCATGCCCATGTTTAAGTTCTATTGATCCCAGCTCACCAATGCTTACATATATGATCAAGATTGTGTAGGTGCATGTCACCTCAAAAATTATTCTTTTGTTATCACTTACCTACTCGAGGACGAGCAGGAGTTAAGCTTGGGGATGCTTGATACGTCTCAAACGTATCTATAATTTTTGATGCTCCATGCTTGTTTTTACACCATTTGCCTATTGTTTCGTTACACTTAGTGGCACTTTTATGCATTTTCCGGAACTAACCTATTAACGAAGTGCCACGGTGCCAGTTTCCTGTTTTCTGCTGTTTTTGTGTTTCAGAAGTGATACACAGGAAATATTCTCGGAATTGGACGAAACAAGTTCCTGAAGTCTTATTTTTCCCGGAAGCTTCCAGACATCCGAAGGAGAGACGGAGAGGGGCCACCAGGGCCCCACACAAGGGGGCGGCGCGGCCTGGCCCCTGGCCGCGCCACCCCTGTGTGAGGGAGCCTGGCTCCACCTCTGACATCGCCCCTTCGCCTATAAAGACCCCCCGACGAGAAAACCTAAGTACCCGATCAGTTTTCCAGAACACATCGCGATCCGCCGCCACCGTCGACCCGAAGATCGGGAGGGTCCAGAAGCTCTTCCCGGCACCCTGCCGGAGAGGGGAATCGCCACCGGAGGTCTTCTTCATCGCCATGCTTGCCTCCGGAGCGATGAGTGAGTAGTCTACCTTGGACTATGGGTCCATAGCAGTAGCTAGATGGTTGTCTTCTCCACCATGTGCTTCATGTTTAGATCTCATGAGCTGCCCTACATGATTGAGATCACCGTTATGTAATACTATGATGTTGGTTTGTTGGGATCCGATGAATATTGGTGTTTATGATTAAGTTGCTGTACTGAATTATATCTTTTGTTATCTCTATGTTGTTTATAATCTTGCATGCTCTCCGTTGTTAGTAGCTATCTTGGCCGAGTAGTTGCTAGTGACTCCAAGAGGGGGTATTTATGCTCGATAGTGGGTTCATGTCTCTATTTCACCTGGGGGAGTGACAGAAACCTCTAAGGTGGTAGATGTGCTGTTGCTACTAGGGAGAAAACAACATTCATATGCTCAAGGGCATATGCTTTGTTTACATTACACACTTTGCTTAATGCAATTATCTGTTGTTCGCAACTTAGTACTTCTAGGGTGTTCGGATGATATCCCCGGGAGTGGATTATTAGTCATAGATGCAGTTGGATGGCGGTCTATGTATTTTGTTGTAATGCCCAGAGTAAATCTCATAGTGATCTTCTTGACATATCACGTTATCTTTATTCTATCAATTGCCCAACTGTAATTTGTTTACCCAGCATGTTATTTTATCTATGGAGAGACACCACTAGTGAACTGTGGACCCCGGTCCTATTTTAATCATATTGCAATCACCTGTTTACTTTTCCCGCACTGTTTACTTTACTCGCATATACTTTACTGTTTTCCACTCGATACACTCATAACCTTTGTTTCAAGCAAACCGGTGAGATTGACAACCTCATCGCAAGTTGGGGACAAAGTATTTGTTTGTGTGTGTGCAGGTTCCACAACACCTTCAGTCGTCACCGTCTCTCCTCTCCTGTTCGATAAACCTTGGTTTCTTAACTGAGGGAAAACTTGCCGCTACACTCATCATACCTTCCTCTTGGGGTTCCCAACGGGCTGGTCATCACCACGCACAAGGACTCACTGCTCCCACGTCAACTACACGCCACAGCTCTTTTCTGGCGTCATCATCACACGAGTAGCATTCCTCTTGGCTGATCGCTACATTTCTCTCTGATTAACTTGCAAATTCCTATGCCACTTACCTAGAAGAGAGATGTAGTTAGATAACAGAACCAAAATTGCAGTGAGCATGATGAATGAGAGCATGATAACAAGTGAAGTAGAAGAATAGTGCTCATGTAGATATTATGCAAGGAATTAATATGAGCAAAATGCAACGACTTGTTTCTGCACAAAACATTCTATTCATTCCATGAGCATGCTTTAATATGTTTCATGTCACTCATGTAGATAATTTGAAGACAGAGGACAGGAACAAGGAAGACTAATTCATTAATCTGAATTCAAATAGATAATTCATGTAGATAATTTAAAGACAGAGGACAGGAGCAAAAGCTTATATATGTTCCAATTACCATGTTTCTATATGCTTGAATAAGCATGCTTTAATATGGTTCAGTGAGCATGCTTCTATATGCTTCAATGAGCAGGCTACAATAATTGCATATGCAGCACAATCCTAATACAATACCATCTATTCATTTATTCATATAGAAATAGAAAAATGGTAACATTTAGAGATTATTCAATTACAGTGCACCAATCCTAACACAGTACCATCTATTCATTTAGATTGCAACTTGAAGCAACAGATGTAGATTTATACTTGCTGCAATGATATAGAAAAAACTCGAGGAGATTTCTACTCGAATCTTGTAGTTATCAACAAAATCTGGCCGTAATCAACCAAATCTGGGCGAAAGAATTCAAATCCGTCCATAAGAAAGCAAATGAATCCAATCTGGCCGTAAGCAACGCGCACCTAAACCCTAATCAACCCAATCCGGCCGTAAGCAACGCCGCATCCAAACAACATGGAGGTTGGGGGGTGGGGAGGAGGGGGCAGGGAGATCAACTGAAAAACTAGCCTGAACTGAAGATGCGTCACCGCGAGCTTGTGCACACTCGCCGTCGCCGCGAGCGCGTGTGGCCCTCGCCGCGAGCGTCTCTGTCCCGGCCCTCGACGCGAGCGTCTCCGTCCCGGTGCTCGTCGCGAGCGTCTCTGTCCCCGGAGCTTTGCAAAAAAACAACAAATAGACCACAACAACATCCAGTTCACTTCACAGCCAAGACCACATTTTTTGCTTTGCAACCTCCTCTCAGGATCCTCCTCTCTGCTTATTCATTTCAGCAAACCAAGACCTGAAAACCAAAGCAATGAACTTGCTCAGAAGTGTACATGATCCAATATGCAAAGCACATTGCCAAAATGGCAGGAAGCAAGATATAATTTACCTTACATATGCCAAAAAGCTATTCATCATCATCATCGAGATGAAAATTTGGAACTCGACGCGCTGTCCTGTTTTCTTCATCGCCGCTACAATACTGATACATTGTATGATCAGTCTCGTTTTCTTCACCGTCCTCATTTTCTTCTCCACCAACTACCTCCACCCTTCTTTTCTTCATGCCTTCGACAATCGAGGCATCAATGAGCACACGTGCTTGGCCCCTTCGCGCTCTGGTTAGCACATTTGCATCATTGGGTCGCACCGGAACTGCGGTGGAGTCATCTTCATCTTGATATGATAGTCCACCATCACCGGGAGCCTTCTCGATATCATCTTCGGCCACACTCCAGAGATGCCTATGTTGGAATCTTTGGACCACTCGCCAATCTCCACGTAAGCTTGTGTCTGGCAAATAAAATACCTTTGTTGCTTGTGTTGTCAGAATGAATGGATCATTCTTGTACCAGCACTTTGCAGTATTAATACTCTTGAAATAGCCATCATCTCTGAAACCCATCTTCTTCTTACTACCATTATCAAACCAGACACATCGAAATAAGACGACCGACCGATGGACACCTAAGCTAGAGTTGTATTGCAACTTGATGATGCTTGTGAGCTGACCGTAGAAGTCAATCTCCTCACCATCATGATCTCCCTCAGAAACGATTCCGCTATTTTGTGTCTTCCGGTTTTTCTCACGGTCAACAGTGTGGTACCGGACCCCGTCAGCAATGCATGCAGAATAAAGTCTTACCCATCTATCCGGTTCGCATGCCAAAGCAAAGAGGTCCTCGGTAACCTTCTTCTCCTCATGCAGCTTTCCAATCTGCAAAAACAATAAAGGTGATCAATAACACACATAGAAATCATGTGGCAGATGATTCCAAGGTAAAACATCTCACATGAGTCTTAAACCACTTAGCAAATCCCTTTGCTAGCCATTTATTAACATTGATATCACCATCTTGCTGCTTCAACTCTTCCTTGCACAGCCTGCAATGACCAACAAGAATGGTTAATTCAAACATCAGACATGAAAAAAAGGTGTTTCTTCCAACCTAAGAAAAATGCACACAAGAGTTGACGTACTCGATATACGGTTGAACCTCAGGGGAACTTCTGAGCACATACCAAACCATCTTCTCATAGTCATCACCAGCCTCCAAGTACTGTGACCCTCCGAGAAAGTGCACACCATGGTTAAAAACAGAAACATCACCAGCCTCATAGTCATCCCGCTCTCTATTTCTGCTCGGGCGATTCCATCTTGTTTCCACATCGTCCAAGTACCTCGAGCAAAATGTCAAGCACTCATCAACGACATATGCTTCGACAATCGATCCCTCGGGTCTGGCCGTGTTCTGCACATAACGCTTGCATGTAAGCAGCCTTCTTTCTACCGGGAACATCCAACCATACTGTACAGGGCCTCTAAGCATTGCCTCTCCTGGTAAATGCACGGCCAAGTGAACCATCACGTCAAAGAAAGCCGGAGGGAAAAATTTCTCAAGCTTGCAAAGTATAACTGGGATGTCAGCTTCAAGTCTTTGCAGCACATCCATCTTCAGTGTTTTGCAGCACAACTCTCTAAAGAAAATTCCAAGTTTAGCAACCGCTTGATATATATCCTGATGCATCATTCCTCGCAGGCCTGCCGGTAAAACCCTTTGGAGTAGGATGTGACAATCATGGGTTTTCAGTCCTTGAAGCTTGCATCCATCAGCAGAAACACATTTTTGCAAGGTTAGCGGCATATCCATCCGGAAACTTCACCGCTCTTATAAATTCACAAAATGCAATCTTTTCTTCTTTAGTCATTGTATACCATGCTTCTGGCATTTCAAATGAATCTCCACCTTCAACCGGCTGTAGATGCAATTCTTTTCTTATTCCCATGTCTTCTAGATCTAGCCTGGAATTAACCGTGTCCTTTGACTTTCCTTCAATGTTCAGAAATGTGCCAAGCAGATTGTCACATATGTTTTTCTCGATGTGCATTACATCGAGATTATGCCTCAACTTCAGATCTGCCCAGTATGGCAGGTCCCACAAAGAAGACCTCCTGCTCCAACATTGACCATCCTCACGCTTCCTTTTCTTTTGAAGCTTCCCTGGTCTCACATCCTTGACCTTCTCAAGTTGTTGCTGTAGCTCTTCTTTAGTGAACTCCGCTGGCTTCTCGCGAGGTTCAGTTTCTCCATTGAATTCTTTGCTTCTCCACCAACGATGGTTTGGAGGAAGAAAACGGCGGTGCCCGATAAAGCAGATCTTGTTTCGGATTCTCTTCGAGCAAGGGTCTTTGTCACAACGCACACACGCCTGATAACCGGCTGTGATCCTCCCCGACAAAGTGTGCAGTGCCGGGAAATCATGGATGCACCATATGATTGCAGCACGTAGAGCAAACTTTACGGGGCTCAGGGCATCATACGTAAGCACACCTTTCCAGAGCAGTAGCAGTTCTTCTATGAGGGGCTCCATAAAGACATCGAAATCCTTTCCCGGAGATTTTGGACCCGGGATCAGTAGAGCCATCATGAAGTTGGACTGATCCATACAAGCCCATGGTGGCAGGTTGTAGGGCACCACAAATATAGGCCACATGCTGTATGATGTGCTCATGTTGCCGAAGGGATTAAAACCATCCGTTGCAATGCCAAGTCTTATGTTCCTTGCATCAGCGGCAAAACTTTTATGTTTGTCGTCAAAGTCCTTCCATGCTTTTCCGTCCGCTGGATGGCTGAGTTCATTATCCACTGGTTGCCGCTTGACCTTGTGCCACTGTACCTCCGCTGATGACTTCTTGGAAAGGAACATTCTTTTCAGCCTTGGAATCAAGGGAAAATGCCTCAACACCTTCTCCGGTATCTTCCTTTTCCCATCTGCATCCTTCCAACGAGAGGCATCACATTTCGGGCACTTGTCATGCTTGGCGAACTGCTTGCGAAACAGGACACAATTATTTGGGCAGACATGGATCGAAACATACCCAAGCCCCAATTTCCGGATTATACTCAACGCTTCATCATAATGCTTGGGAACAGAGCTATTGGGGAATTGCAAGTTCAGAAGGTGGAGTATGGCATTGAATGCAGCATTGCTGATCCGGTAGTAAGACTTGACATGGAGCAACTTCACGGTGAATGTAAACCTTGAGAATTTACCTCCTTCATGGGCTGCAAGCTTTGCCTCCTCTAACACCTCAGCAAACATTGACTTCTGTCCATCAACACGGTCTTCTGCGTCATACAGATCCTTGAATAGGTCAGGAATCCTGTCATCTTCATAGCCATCCTCCTCCTCTAACCCAGCATTCTCTTGCAGAACATTTTCTACAAAATCCATGGTATCATCATTATCACCGTGTGCCCCTGCATCTGGTTCAGCATGTGAAGGATCAGCATCTAAAGTTTCTCCATGGTGGATCCATCTATCATATGTGCTGGCCATTCCTCTAAGGAGCAGATGATCTTCTACTGTTCCTTGAGGTAGTTGATAACGGTTCAGGCATTCACAGCATGGGCAAAGAATGGCAACATCCTTGGCAAAAACTGTGCGGACATGTTGCATAAATTCATCCACTCCCTTCAAATGTTGAGTGGAAAGCCTTCTAGCTCCACTAGTAATCCATCTTCTGTCAGCCATCTGCCAAATAACATGAAATGATGCAACTTGGTCAGCTAAAGATTATTTTAGGAATGTAAAGCAATTATGGTTCATCTAAATGGTCAGGTGCATGTGTATTCCAATCATCTTAAATAACAAGAAATTATAGCAGTGCACAATATACCATAGGTTAATTTTTTTGCAAAATTGGATGCATTGGTTTTCAGTGTTTCATGTTGGTGGTTGTCATGGGAATTATAGCAGTGCCTTCTAGCTCTACTTTTCAGGATCCATACCATGGTCCTGGTAAGGCCATGGGATTGTCATTTTACAGAAAATTGGATGCAAAAACTAATTAACCACAGGGAAAGACATAATTAACCACAACACTAACACAATGCAAGCTATTCATCAAGCATATCTTGGAGGTCTCTACCCAAGCTTCCTGACTAATCAGATGTGACAGAAGGTATAGAGTTTAATTACACACAACAACAAGAATATCAAAACTAAATCGAATCACTATGAATCACTTCCAACAATGCAAGAAAAAGGCATAAATTTAGTCAATTTGCTCGTAATTTTGACAGAAAAGGGATAAAGGGGAGAGAGAGGAGAGGGGGGTGCAGACCAGGAGCAGGGGATCGTGGTGGAGGGGGGATCGTCGTCGATGGGGGCTCGTCGTCGAGGGGGGGTCGTCGTGGTGGGGCGCTCCAGCAGCAGATCCACCGCCCACTGCTCCAGCAGATCCGCCGAGCGAGGGCCGCGCGCTCCAGCAGATCCACCACCCGCCGCCGGACCAACCTCCGCTGCTGGGGATGGGGCACCTGCACCGACCGCCTCCGCCTCACCTCTGCCACAGGCCTCCGCCTCGCCTCCGCCTCCGACCGCCGGAGGCCGCCTCTGCCTCCGCCAAAACTTAACAGGAGGGCTTCAAATTTTTGCTAAGTCACAGGCTCCGCTGGGCTGCTCTGTTAATCTAGATACCCTAATGTCTTTGCTATATACAATACATATCTATCCTATCTCACAAGCAGTTCTGTAGCTCATTTGCAAGGTGGCTCGATGGGGTGCGCTCGGTCGAGGGTTCGACTCCCCTCGCGCGCATGCTTTTTGCCGATGGCCGTGGGGGCTCGATGGGTTGCGAGCGGTCGAGGGTTGGGCCGTGGGGGGTTGGGCCATGGGGGGCGCGCTGAGCGGGCCATTGGGGGCGCGTGAGTGGATAGCAGCAGCCCGGTTGGGCCGTGGGGGGTTGGGCTGGGGGCGCACGAGTGGACAGCAGCAGCCCAATATGAGGTTGGCCCTATAGCTTGGGAGTGGACTGGGTCCCACATGTCAGATTAGGTCAATAGGTCAACATCTGTTCACTGTTAGTGGGTCCTATCTGTCAGTGAGTCTAAACTGAGTGTTGAAATATGACATGTAACTTGAATGTGACACCTAGGAAAGACACATAAGCAAAGTTGATGACCTGTCCTCCTGTAATATTCTTTTAAAATTATCATAATCGTTATGATGATCTATTTTCGTCGTAAGCGGCTCTGGATAAGGTTTGAAGCTGCATGAGATAGGTTATGACGATTTTGTGTCCACTGGGTTATGACGTTTCTGGTTCAAATCGTCGTAATTTTTAGGGCTGGTGGCCTCCCCAATTAGGTCATGACGATCTGGTATAAAATTGTCACTACTTTATGACACTTTTCTCTAGGGTCATGATGAAAACGTCACTAGTCAACACATTTCTTGTAGTGATCCCCATGACTTGGATGACCGGAGAAGAGGTTTGTCACTCCAACTTCATGGACTTTGCCGCTCTCCTTGGGTATGAGTTTCGTGGTGCTACTACTCCTAGTGGCATGAGGATGCATGTAGATGGTGAGTACTATGAGAAGAAGAAGCTTGCTCCTCTCTACACCGGGGATGATAAGAAGATTGTCATTGGAGGAACCCTTGGGCTGTCCAAACGGTCCAACATCTTGCTCCGCATATTCTGGGCCTCCATTGCCCCTCAAGCCGGTAACTTTGATGCTATTCGTGGGGCCTTAGTGAATCTCTTGGCCTACTCACATGAAGTCTATTGCAAAGGGGAGACCGCACACGTTGAGCCACTTGATGTGATGGATTTCATTCACAAAGAAATCAATGATTGCATTCTCAACAAGAAGACTCATCTTTATGCCCCCTTTGTAATGAAGCTCATTCATGCTCAACAACTCAACCTTCCTCTTCTCACTGCAAACCTTGTAAATCACAAGATTGTGAAGCTTCAACGCAAAGAACCCACCGGTCACTCCAAGGAACCATTTGCACCAGTGAGAGGTGAAGATGATGATGCCTTTGCCGAAGGTGTGTCAACTAGAAGGGGCCCAAGGACGAAGCATGCTAGCAATGACGGCTCTAACTCCATCAATGAGTTTGGTCAAGAATACAAGAAGCTCAATTGGTTCCAAAGGAATGTGCTTTGCATGAATGTGGACATCCGTCACAAGCAATATGAGAGCTACATTGCTCAAAAGCACATAAATGACAATCAACAAGTTCTTCACAAGGCTTTTTGGAAGTCTCAACCGGGCTATGTGGAATCTCCTCCTTCCTCTTCATCATCCGGCACTCACTCCTATGGCAAGTGGAGCAAGGGTCTGACTGACTGGCAAGCCTTTGAGGAGGTCACCTCTGGCACCTCCAATGTGCGTCATGGCAAGAAGCCCATGGCTTCTGATGATATTGAAGAAGGGGATGAGGACTTCGATGCCGGTTCTGAGGACGAGCCCGAGGATGAAGACGATGAGTGATCTCGTGGGCGTGTAGCATCGCTCTTTTCCCTTTTTGGTGTCTCGATGCCAAAGGGGGAGAAGTAGCTCTATTAGGATGTCTTCGTTGGGATTTGCCTTGGGTTGGTTTATTTGGATTTGGATTTGCCGTTCATTTAGTCGAGACACAACTTCATGGACTTTCATGTTGTGTCTCATCTATCTTAGTGTTGAACTATCGTGGTTGTGGTACGGTATTATTGTGAGACTTAAGTTCCTATTGCTAGTAAGACTATTATTAATGTGTGCTATCTTGTTAGTCTTACTTATATGCTTGTGGTTAGTCTCATATTTTATTTACTTGCTCTTGGTATAATTGTGAAATATATAGGGGGAGTGATGATCCTTACTTGTGTGGACTCATGTTCAAATGCAAATGGTGTTGTGCACACAAGTAGGGGGAGCTTTGGCTATATATTTTATTTTATTGTGCTTATATCTTGCAAATAAATGTAGTTTGGTGTTTGTTAACAACATTTGGTGAATTAACCATGCTATTAAAGTTCTGCAGATTTTCTAGGTTGATTCAGGATCTCGCGGAGGTTCACCCCAAAAAGGAAGAAAAGATCGGAGCCCGTAGTCCAGTAGTGGAGTTAGGGCTTAGTTGTCTTGTAGGGTGCTTCGCGAAGGTGGAAATGGTGGAGAGGGGATCCACGAAGTGCTGCTGTTGCTTCTTCTAGGGCGGAGACTCCGGCCCTGGTGGCCGGAGACTCCGGCCTAGGGGACTCGCCCAGGCAATCCCCAAAGTCGGACGCTTCAGATGCCCGTTCGGAGTTGGGCCGGAGACTTTCTGTCTCTGGCCGGAGACTCCGGGTCGGCATGCTGAGGCCGGAGACTCCGGTCCCCAGGGGCCGGAGACTCCAGTCTGTCTGGCTGGGTTAGGGTTCGCTAAAGGCTCGGACGATTCAGTGACCAGGCCGAAGTTGGGCCGGAGACTTTTGTCTCTGGCCGGAGACTCCGGCCCTGGAGTCACTTAGGGCGGAGACTCCGGCCCTCCAGGCCAGAGACTCCGGCCCTAGTCGTCCAGCAACGGCTACATTTCGTGGAGGACTATATAAAGCCTTCTTCTACCTCAAGAAGGGGCTGCGGCTTCCACTCTCTCTCCTCCATTGTTCCTAAGCTTCAAAGCACTAGTCTCTCTTCCTAGCCAATAGAACTCAAAGCCCTTTTGGGATTTGAGGGAGAAGACCTAGATCTACACCTCCACCAAGGCGATTTGATTTCCCCCCTCGTTTTGTTGAGGGGCTTGTAACTTGTGTGTTCATCGGATTCCTAGCCGGAAGAAGCCGTCCTCCAAGCTTAACTTTGTGTGTAAGAGCTTGGTGGGCCTATTGGGAGCCTCCAATTGAGTTGTGGAGCTCGCCCCAATACTTTGTGTAAAGGTGTCGTGCCGCCTTCAAGGGCATCGCTTAGTGGAGCATGGACTCGCCTTTGTGGCTTGTTCACCGGAGAATAGGGTGAGCCTTTGTGGCGTTGGTGGCCTTTGTGGCACCACACCTCCCCAACGTAGACGTACTTCCCGTAACAAGGAAGGAACTACGGGAATACATCCTTGTGTCTTCGTGTCTCCATTGCGGTTACCTCTATCCTTTACTCGTACCTTTACTTATATTGTTATTGCTAGCTTGCTTGTCACTCTAGGTAAATTCACTTAGTAGCACATCTAGAGAATTTACCTTCTTGTCTAGCCTTAACTTGAAAAGAAGTAAAAATTTGGGTAGCTCCTATTCACCCCCCCCTCTAGTCGCTCATACGATCCTTTCACTACTGCTGAAGGAGATTTCCTTCATTGTGATGGAGATCAAGCTTTCAATATTATAAAAAAGTTGATTACAATTTATAGCATGCCAACCTATTTTGATTCCTCTCTTGTGTGCATTTTTAATAGACTTGATACTCTTGAGACTCGCACTGCTAGTTTGAATTCTTGCTACAATACTTTGCGCCAGCATTTTGATTATGTGCCAACAAATACTGAACCTTCGAGTTGGTATCCTACGATAAAAATCACCATTAGTGGTAAAACTTTTCATGCTCGTTGTGATATTATGTCTGAATTTTGTCTCATGCCAAAGGATGTTTATGAATCTTTGAGCCTTTGGAAGCTTTCTGAGGGAGGAGAAGGAATTTCTCTTACTAACAATGCCACTATATTTCCCCTTGGAATAGCTGAAGGAGTTTTTACAAAAGTCCTAGGAAGAATGATATCTACTGATTATCTTGTTATTGAATGTGTAGGAAAAGGACAAATCACACTTGGAAGATACATCCTGAAGCTCCTGGGCGCCGTCATCGATGTGGGAAAAGGCAATATAAGATTTATCTCTCCACCTTGCAATAACCATATCTTTCCTAGAGTCAAGAGCAAAGGTAAGAAAGGAAGACGTAAGGCACGCACTGATCCTAGCACTTCATCTACTGATATTACTTGATTCGCAATTTTCTGCGCCTAGCTCAAAGGCGTTAAAGAAAAGCACTCTTGGGAGATAACCCAATGTTTTCTTTTCAGTACTTTTTCTTTTATTTGAGTCTTGGAAGTCATTACTACTGTAATGACCGCTCCTTATCTTGTTTATTTCGTTTTTGTGCCAAGAGAAGCCTCTAATTTGAGCGAGGTAAAGATTTGGGGATGTTGCTGTCCTGAAACTGTTTTCGGTGCTGCACCGTAAAAATTTGTATAAATTCTCTGTATACCTTTTGGACCTGCGATTCCTGTTATATCCAAACTTTTGTTAGTTGAACACTTTTTGATTTGAGCAACAGAAAATCCCTAAAAAATTCGACCTTTGTCAGCTGTTCAGTTTTGACAGATTTCTGCCAATATTTGTGTTTGCCACTTTATCGCTTTCTTTTGAGTTCTTTTGATCACGGAACTTTTGGAGAAGTTGCTATAGTAGTATTTGCTATATATGTGGTGGTTTTGAGTTTAAACTTGAAGCAAAAAGAAGGTTGATTATATGTTATGCTTACACTAATGTTGCTAATAGAATTGTGTTTAGTTTTGTATGAAGGAAGTTTTCAAGTGTAGGGATTGGAGAATGATGAGATGAGTGAAGAATGGACAAAAGCTCAAGCTTGGGGATGCCCATGCATCACCCCAAGAAATATCCAAGAAGTAAAGCTTGGGGATGCCCCCGAGGCACCCCTTCTTCATCGGCAAAAATCAGGTCACCTTTCAAAACACTATATTTTTATTGCTTCATGCACTATGTGTTTTTCTTGGAGCGTCAGTTGTTTTAGTTTTCTTAGTTAGTTTGTTTGTTTGTTTGCTGCAATAAATGGTTGGACCCCAACAAATTTCCTTTGGAGAAGTTGCCTTGTTTTCATTTGCCAAGAACGCTCTAGTTTTCACTCTTATTAAAAATCGAGTGTTCTTCTTTTTCTGCTACTGCTTTTGGTTTTCGTTTTTGCCTTGATTTGTGTTCAGACCTTGTCATATCTTTTCATCAAGGTGTATTTTTGCCTCTGATCTTTATTGGTTTTCATCAAAAGAGGTGTTTATAAAAATTTCAAATGGTGTTGGAAAAGAGAAAAAGCTTTGTGCAAAATAGTGGTACAACAATGAGCTTGTGTAGACTACGGCTTAGGCTTTTTCATGTCTTGCTTGATGTCTTTTTGATAGTATGCTTAGTGGTTTTGCTGTAGCATGGCTTGTCTCAAATAACTGAGATTGCTTAATGAGCCTTTGAAAAAATCATGCGTTGTTTTTATTGTATGGAAGCATTATTTTGGTTTTCTCCTTGATGCTTTATTTGGGTTGACTTGGCGCATGCTCACACATGTTAGACTCTTACAAAGTCACCAATAGCCTTCATGATCATTTAGTTTTTGACTTTTGATGCCATCTTATGCTTCTTTTAATGTCGCTTTGTCGCTTTGCATGATTATGGCCATTATTGCTCTCTTAGTTGGTCACTCCCAGTCTTTTGCTAGCCCTCGCCTTGTACTGAGTATGAGCTCTACTCGTGCATCCAACTCCTAAAAGCCAAAGTTTGCCATTGTGTCCACTATAAAACTCCTATGCATGGTATTTGTAAGCCATTCCAAGTAAATTTTCATGTGCTACCTTTCAAAAAACCTTCAAAACACTTCTCGTTTTGTGACACTATTTTCAGCTCATGGGGACGTAGTGGTCGGATTTGCTATCTTCCATATTGCTTATTCCAAAAAGAAAAAAAAAAGAGAAAAAAAGAAAGAAAAAGGCACTCCTCCATGGAATGTGAATGTTGGTGGGCACCCGATGAATCGGTTAGCCATGGTTTGTGAAAGGAAAAAAGGTGGGGAGGAGTGCCAAGTTTTATAAAAAGAGCACAAAAAGTGCCAAACTCTCTCTCAAAAACTTGCTTCATTTTTGTATAGAAGATAGTAAGAACCCCATTGCTAGTCATTGGGAAAGACAACCACCTCTCAAAACCAATTTTTATCTCTCTGTTTTACAAATGAAAAGCTCTAGCACATGTTTAATCACTGCTTCCCTCTGCGAAGGGCCTTTCTTTTACTTTTATGTTGAGTCACCACCTTCTTTCTTTATGCACCATTAAGAGAGCATAGTTGTCATTCTTAGTATGATATGCATTGTCCCAAAGTTCATTGATTGATTCATATTGTTGGTTTCACTTGTTCTTAAATTATTTGTATCTAGTCGCCCTCTTAAACTTGAAGGTGTCCTATGCATTTATGTTTTGCTCTCTTTGAAGGACAAGCTGAAAACCATTCGTATGTTTTTCCTTATGATTTGAACACACGTTTGACTTTCATTGTTTCATTTTCATGATCTTTTGTTTGTGTTCATTTGCATGTTTACAACATGGTTTCTAAGTTTCTTATTGTCATGATTATATCTTCATGCCCATGTTTTAAGTTCTTATGATCCCAGCTCACCAATGCTTACATATATGATCAAGATTGTGTAGGTGCATGTCACCTCAAAAAATTATTCTTTGTTATCACTTACCTACTCGAGGACGAGCAGGAGTTAAGCTTGGGGATGCTTGATACGTCTCCAACGTATCTATAATTTTTTATGCTCCATGCTTGTTTTTACACCATTTGTCTATTGTTTCGTTACACTTCGTGGCACTTTTATGCATTTTCCGGAACTAACCTATTAACGAGTTGCCACAGTGCCACTTTCCTGTTTTCTGCTGTTTTTGTGTTTCAGAAGTGATACACAGGAAATATTCTCGGAATTGGACGAAACAAATTCCTGAAGTCTTATTTTATCCGGAAGCTTCTAGAGATCCGAAGGAGAGTAGGAGGGGGGCCACCAGGGCCCCACACGCAGGGGTGGCGCGGCCAGGCCCCTGGCCGCGCGGGCCCCGCGTGAGGGCGCCTGGCTCCTCCTCTGACATCGCCCCTTCGCCTATAAAGACCCCCCGACGGAAAAACCTAAGTACCCGATCAGATTTCCAGAACACATCGCGATCCGCCACCGCCGTCGACCCGAAGATCGGGAGGGTCCAGAAGCTTTTCCCGGCACCCTGCCGGAGAGGGGAATCGCCACCGGGGGTCTTCTTCATCGCCATGCTTGCCTCCGGAGCGATGAGTGAGTAGTCTACCTTGGACTATGGGTCCATAGCAGTAGCTAGATGGTTGTCTTCTCCACCATGTGCTTCATGTTTAGATCTCATGAGCTGCCCTACATGATTGAGATCACCGTTATGTAATTCTACATGTTTGGTTTGTTGGGATCCGATGAATATTGGTGTTTATGATTAAGTTGCTGTACTGAATATTATCTTTTGTTATCTCTATGTTGTTTATGATCTTGCATGCTCTCCGTTGTTAGTAGCTATCTTGGCCGAGTAGTTGCTAGTGACTCCAAGAGGGGGTATTTATGCTCGATAGTGGGTTCATGCCTCTATTTAATCTGGGGGAGTGACAGAAACCTCTAAGGTTGTAGATGTGCTGTTGCTACTAGGGAGAAAACAACATTCATATGCTCAAGGGCATATGCTTTGTTTACATTACACACTTTGCTTAATGCAATTATCCGTTGTTCGCAACTTAATACTTTTGGGGTGTTCGGATTGATATCTCCGGGAGTGGATTATTAGTCATAGATGCAGTTGGATGGCGGTCTTTGTATTTTGTTGTAATGCCCAGAGTAAATCTCATAGTGATCTTCTTGACATATCACGTTTATCTTTATTTTATCAATTGCCCAACTGTAATTTGTTTACCCAGCATGTGTTATTTATCTTATGGAGAGACACCACTAGTGAATTGTGGACCCGGTCCTATTTACATCATATTGCTATCACCTGTTTACTTTACTCGCACTGTTTACTTTACTCGCATACTATATTGTTTTCCACTCGATACGCTCATAATCTTTATTTCAAGCAAACCGGTGAGATTGACAACCTCATCGCAAGTTGGGAACAAAGTACTTGGTTGTGTGTGTGCAGGTTCCGCATCACCTTCAGTCGTTTGTCTCTCCTCTCCTGATCGATAAACCTTGGTTTTCTTAACTGAGGGAAAACTAGTTGCTATACTCATCATACCTTCCTCTTGGGGTTCCCAACGGGCTGGTTATCCACCACGCACAAGGACAGTCTGCTCCTACATCAACCAGCAGCAGCCCCGCTGCAAACGGGCTGGTAGGACAGAAGATGTCGTGCAAGTTTCTCATTGCGAGCACGTACGGCTATATACGGAACATATGCCTATGGTTGTTTAGTACTAGGATGCTTTATCATTATTTATCTGCAATTGTCCATGTCATTGATTATTACATGAATTATCTTATCCATGCAACGCCCGTTCATCATCCCTATGTCTACAGTATTTAATCCTACTGTTTACTATTGCTATTGTTACCGTCTTTATTTTATTGTTGTTGCTACTACTTTGCTACTGTCACCACTATAAAACTGTTGCTACTGATAAACCGCTGCGAGCAAGTCTATTTTCAGGTGCAGCTGAATTGATAACTCATCTGTTAAGGCTTATAAATATCCTTTGGCTCCCCTTATGTCGAATCAATAAATTTGGGTTTTACTTCCCTCGAAGACTGTTGCGATCCCCTATACTTGTGGGTCATCAACCAACAAGAAGACGAGTCGGACACGCCGGAAAAGAAGCCAACTAACAAAGTCTTCCAGAACCAAGCCTTCACTCCTCGCCGTCATCGTTGCCACAAAAGCCACCACTTGAAACTTAGCACACACCACCAAAACCAACCACTGATTCCTCTAGCCGACGCATACCTCAAAGGATGATGCCCTGAAGGCATGCAGATTTAGGGCATCTCCAGCGGGCCGATGCATCGCGTCCGCGCACGTCCGAACACATCCGACCGGACCAGCGCGCCGGTTTCGCAAGCACCGGCGGTGCGACGCAACCGGACCGACGCGTCCGGCCCGATGCATCGGTCCACCAAATTTGGGTCACCGATGCGTCGGCGCGGACAGACACGCTGTCCGCCCGTGTCCTCCCGCGTGGGTATAGGCCCCGCATGGCAGCGACTCAACGGGCAATAGCTAGGCTGGGCGCGCCGGCCGACGCATGGCGAGGTCACTTCAATGTCAGCGCTTGGACCTCCACGCCGGCATCCAATGCCATCATGCCTTTTTAAACCGGCTGTGCCCGGCCAGTCGAGCACACCGACGCTGCCTTCTTCCCAATCCTTCTTCTCCACACAACCGCAGGGACCATGGTCGGAGGAATTGGATCGAGGGGAGGGCGGCTAGGGCGCCCACCAGGGCCTGGTCGTGGAGGCAGGCGTCAACGGAGCAGTGGAGGGAGCCGCGGTGGTGGCACCCAGAGCTCGTCGCCGCCACCGACCCGTGGACGCCAAGGACGTCGTGGACGGCATGGCGAGAGCAGCCATGCTGGCGGCCATAGGCATTGGATCGAGGAGCCAACATCGCCATCTCCTTCTCCACCCTCGATGCCCGAGCCCGAGCCTGCTGACTGGTTTGAGTTCAGCTTCACCCTCAGCTATGGTACCGACCAGGACTCTGTCAGGCTGCCCCGCAAGTTTGCCGAGGTGGTGGACGTAAGGACGAACCAGGTCGTGCTGCGGGTGCGCGGTGGCGCCACCGGCATATGGCCACGGAGCTCCTCTTCGATCGCACCGGCACACCGTACCTAGCGAGCGGGTGGAGGAGGTTCTGCCAGCCGTGGCCGGCAACCTCATCGTCTTCAACTTCGACGACGACCATCAGATTACGGTCAACGTCTTCGACGCCGACATGTGTCGTCGTCAGTATGTCGCGCCCGCCCGCGGCAAGCCCGACGTTTCCCCCTCCGACGACGATGAGGACGACCAGTAGCCACGGGCTACTTAATTCTATTACTTTTTATTCTAGTTTATGATCTTATATGCAATGTCTACAATGTATGAAATCCTATCCAATCAATGCAATTTTTATATGTTCTACGATTGCAAATTGGCACCCTCCTAGCGGCGGACAGGATGTGTCGCGCCGCTGCGTGTGCCGGCCAGGCGGGCTGGACCATACGCAACATGTGTCCTGTCCTCGACGCAAACAGACCAAAACAGACCGTTTGCGTCGGCAGAATGCGTCGACCCGCTGGAGATGCCGTTAGGCTGACAAGATAGGGACCTCTTGGTTAGCGTAGTCGCCTATGCTTAAGATCGAATTGGAGACGCTGGTAGCTGGACGACGCGCCGCCCATACTGCCGTTCGACGAGACACGGGTACGCACCCTTCAAATCAAATTAAACATCCCTTGAAACGCGCGAAAACAACACGGGCTAGCCGTGCTTTCGGACCAAATTAATCCGCCGGCCGGGACCATGCATCGGAAGCACCCCGATCGGCCGTAAAATCTCCTATGCCACACACAACGCACACAATGCTAGTGTGACAGGTGAACGTACGCACGGCGGCATGGGGGTGCAATGGCTGTATATGAAACGATACAACGACATATGGTCCTGCAGAAACGGTGGAGAACATATACGCGGGTACCTGGGTATATGTACAGTGCGTACTATTGTAGGGCAATGCTACACTAGTAGGGAAAAGCTCATCTGTGACGCACCAATATATGTATTCTGTGGCGCATGGGTGGTGCTTCACAGAATCTTCGCCACAAAAATAAGCATTCTGTGGCGCACTAGTACATGCGCCACAGAAATAGACATTCTGTGGCGCACCAGTTCATATGCGCATGAGTACTAGGTGCGCCACAGAAATAGGTGCGCCACAAAAAATTCAAAAAAATTTAAAAATCGAAAAAAATATTATTATTTTTTGAAAATCATAAAAATCGAAATAATGTGAAAAAACTATTTTATTTCATTTTTTTAGGATTTTATCACATGAGGAACATATTCAAATCACACCGAATTTCTTGACTTCCCGCTAGGTCACCCATCTTTAGACTACTCCGGGCTGAGCACGCTTAACTTCACCATTCTATATGCATGAGCTATCCCTAACCTACCCAAGTTCTTATTGATATTACTATCATATCAATCCTCTTAAGGCCTATGTGTGCTTGTGTGTGCTTGTGTGTGTATGTGCGTATATGTGTGTGTATGTGTATATATGTGTATATATATTGTGTATATATGTGTATATATATTATGTATATATGTGTATATGTGTATATATATCCGCGTATATATGTGTGTATGTGTGTGTATATGTATGCATGTGTGCATATATATATGTGTATATGTATGTATATGTGCATATATATGTGTATATGTGCATATATGTGTGTATGTCCACGTATATGTGCGTATATGTGTATGTATGTCCGTGTATATGTGCGTATATGTGTATGTATATGTGCGTATATATGTGTATATGTGTGTATGTGTGTATATATGTATGCATGTGTGCATATATATGTGTTTATATGTGCGTATATGTGTGTATATGTGCGTATATGTGCATATATGTGTGTGTATGTGTGCGTATATATATGTATATATATGTGTGTATGTATGTGTATATGTGCATATATGTGTGTGTGTATGTGTGCATATATGCGTGTGTATGTGTGTATATGTGTGTATATATCTGCATGTGTGTATATGTGTGTGTATATGTGTGTGTATATGTGTGTATATATCTGCATGTGTGCTATATGTGTGTATATAACTAATCCAAAAGTTTAATCCAATATAAATTTTGATCATAAAAATTTAAAAAAAAATTGAAAATATAAAAGTGCAAAAAAATCTATTTTCCCTTTTGAATTTAGAGATTCTAAAATTTGTCGAAACGACCATAGGTCGTTGAAATCGGATGTAACTTTTCGTGTAGATACTTTTTCATATAAAAAACTTTTTAATCCGACTTCGTATGCAAAAGTTATGGCCGTTTTACCGAGACATAAAGTTTTTTTGTAAAAAATATCAAAATTCATTTATATTATTTTTCTTACTTACTAGATCACATAACATAACTAAATCTGATTTTTTGAATTTTTTTCAAACCTTTTATCATTTTCTCTTATTTTTTAAAAGACTAAAAAGGCGACCTAGGGGGGTGGTGGTGGGACGAGCTAATTCTGTGGCGCACCAGGGCCAGTGCGCCACAGAATTACCCTAATTCTGTGGCGCACTGGTCTTGGTGCGCCACAGAATGCTCACCAGGGCCAGTGCGCCACAGAATTACCCGAATTCTGTGGCGCACTGGTCTTGGTGCGCCACAGAATGCTCTAATTCTGTGGCGCACTAGCCCTGATGCGCCACATAAATAGAGAAACCAATGATTGGGGCTGATAGGGCGTGGATCCCACCCTATTTCTATGGCGCATGGTCTTTTGGTGCGCCACGGAAATAACATATTTCTGTGGCGCACCTGGTTTGGTGCGCCACAGAAATAATTTTTATGGCGCACTGCTGGCTAGTGCGCCACAGAATTGCATTCCACCTATAAGGCTTTTCCTACTAGTGCTAGATGCTTGCCAGGAGACAAAATCGATGCTGTGCTATGAATAAAACGGTACTACAACGCCAGATCTTATTCCTACGGCACGTGCAAGTCTAACGCGTCACTGCTTGGAGTTGCGTACACATCCAAACTACACAAGCAAGTTCAATGTATAAACCACCAACTTTAGTATAATCTGTCGCAGATAGATTCTGAGACCACTATTACTTGTCTAAATAAGAATGTATCTAGAGTTCTAGACACATTTTAGAATCTAGGTACATCCGTATTAAGACACGTAATAGTGGTTCGAGGGAGTAGTATTATTATTAACCTGCTGCCAACTATTCTGACCGGTAGGGCCCTAAGGGGAGGGGCCACCGGCGAGGGCGTGTATCAGCTACTCCCTCTGTTCTATAACTCTTAGGTCTTCAGCGTGACTAGTTTAAATTTATTCATGTGTGAGGAGCTTATCGGTGTGGGGGCACGAGACCTCGAGGTCGTGGCCATATATAGGTGAGGAGGAAGCTTGAAACATCGGGGATGGATGAAAGGAAACACGAAATGCCAACTCATTCGGTGCTCCTACCTTCTTTACGTACAAACTAGCTAGGGAGTCTCCGGGTAAATGAATTCCTTGTGTGTGAGGGTGCTCACGAGTTGAGTGATCTACTTTTATCTTTGTTTTGTTAGGTTAGGTCCCACAGCAACATATAACAACATCATGGAGCCCAAGACTAGCAAGAATTCATGATCCATACGGTTAACCCGACATGGGATTTTCCCGATATATCAGTTCGTGTGAGCGTTACCTTCCTTCTCCATGTCTTCTCTCGCTTGTGGAAAATACTAATTCTCTAATTTTCGTTTGTATTGTCATGACCCTCTATAGTGGGAGTATATTGCACTACCCGTGCGATATCAAGGTCTTGGTAGAAGTACTATATATGGTCCATGATATTTATGGAGTATCCGCAGAAGTTGACTTGATAATATGTAGCTGTATATGCAAAACCAAATGGTACGTACGCTCGATCAGTGTCCAGATACTACATGGTGGGCTCGATACTGCAGCACGAACCTAGGCCGCCATCTTGAAGATACAAAGGTTGACTTGGAGCTTTGCTTCCTCTCCTTGCTCACCATGTAGAGCTCAACCAAATGGTTCCCGCAGCAGTTATATATAACTTGATAATATGTGACGATGTAGCTCCGATATCCAGATGTTTTTTATGAAATCCAGTGTATGTGATTTTGCCACACTCTGAATAAGATGGCAAGATTGAGTGTTATCTCAGAACAATATATATTATGAATTTCAATGGTGGAAATTAAATCCGGATCCCGTGTGCATATACTTCATCCACAAAAGATGGCATATTTGTAATTGCCAAAAAATTCTAACAAAAATTTTTGCATGTACATCTCGACAATTTATGTGTGTCTAGAGTTTCGCGAAAAATGATATGGTCAATGTAAAAAGACAAAAAAAAGATGTCTCACATTTTTATCATCAAATTTTGTCTTTTTATGCAGCTAAAAGACAGGTCGATTTTTCATGGAAAGACATTTTGCGCATGTAGCATGTGAAGATGTAGACACGAATTTTCGTCTAAAATTTTGAACATTTCAAAATATGTCAAAGATATATTAAAAAATAATGGGAGAATATGCACCCAAGACCCAAAACATCACTCCTCTTCAATAATGGCTCCGCTTATATGACGTGTGGTGCCTAACCATCATATTCAAGACGTTACAACTTCTGTAATTATTTAACCTGAACCGTATGCTGGTTTATTTTCGACACTACATTAGCCTTTATAATGGAAAATTTGTGAAAAAAACAGAATGAAATGGAATAAATAATCTGTAAATTTATGCAAACTCACGAGAGACCATTTTTCTTTGCATTTTTTAAAGAGCACACGGAATAGGAGTGGTGCCCTAAATTATCTGTACATGGAGGTTTGCGGTTGCACTTGCACAGCGTTTTCCTGTGAAGGTTCAAACCAAGGTTCCGCTAACCCGGCCCGTCTCTTTCTGATCGATTTCTTTTCTCGACAATCGTCTTTCAACCGGAAAGACAACACCGTCGATCACGTTTGTCTTTTCATGATTCATTTCTGCAGATACGAGCGAGTGGTTTTGGGACCAAAAATATGCTAGACGCCCTAGCGAGCTCGAGTAGCCTCTTAGCCGCATGCATGGATCCTTCATCCACCTTTACTGACCTTATCTCATCATCATCATCATCTCCTCGAAATCACGTCCAAATGATGGCGATAATTACCTTTCGTTTCTTATCTTGTATATACGTGCAGTAGCTCAAACCGATACGCAGGCTGGTCCTCTCTCTCGCTCTCCCCACAGGACCACACAACCAAGCTTGTCAAAATTCAGTTTGTTTCTAGTCTTTCATTTTTCTCTCTCGAACCATTAGTCTTCCATTGTCGAAACAAGAGTTGGCTAGTTGCTGGTTTATCTCAGCACCGAGGAGAACAAGCTCTTCCATTTGCCTTTGGAAAATGTCATTGGCGGACTTCACCACCAAGTGCTTGAACCCTTGTACTCGCTCCGTTTACAAATATAAGATATTTTAGTTTTGTGAAGTAAATATATCTAGATATCTATAATGTGTAGGTTCACTTGAATATACACATTAAAAGATGTCTAGATACATTTTCTTCACAAAGCTAAAACATCTAAACGGAGGAAGTACAAGAGATGAAAATGAGGTGAGATCTCATGTTAGTTTTCCTCTAAAATTCCTATAAAATTGCCTATTCCATAGGAATTTCAAAGGAATTAAGGATTTCTTTTCCTTTGTTGCGACAACACCATAAAAAATTCCTGAGTTTTTCCTTTGTTCCAAACGGGGCCTAAGAAGCTACTCCCTCCGTCCCTAATTGTAAGTAAACTGCCAAAACGTTTTATAATTAGGTTAGGGACAGAGGTTGTAGATTTGAGAGAAGCTCTAGCTATACCAATTACTCCTGCGTGGGGGGTGGATACTGGCAGGCCGGTACAACGTTCCCTGGCCGGTACTGCAAGTATGTGCTAGGCAGTAACAACAGCATCTCCATATTACACATACATGAGTACCGTAAATCTGGTAGCGACTAGGAGAAAACTAACTAGCGCACGTACTGAGCTACTACTACGTGCTGTACTGCCGCTGGATTAATCAGTTGACAACTCAATACGAGCTTCAAATTAACTGTCGGCGTACTATGTCGACAGAATGCATATCATAAATTCAGATCCTTGTGCAATTATACCTCTGGGGCGTTAAAGGCATACGCAAGGCATTTCCCCCACGGCCGCCCGGCCACCGTCAGGCGCTAGCATCCGTTACAAGTGTATGCAAACGAGCTTCGTTACCTCCAACCCAAAACTTGAGTATCTTGAATTTGTACCAGTCAAACATGCATAATTTGGGTCTTCTAGAGGAAAATTTTCATAGGATTTGTAAAGTTGACATTACTGAATTTATTGTAAATGTGCTTTCATAAGCTAGTGTATTTGCTTGGGACACTCGTGTTTGAATAGGAATTGATGATCCTAATATCATCTGAAACAATTTTTCCATGGTAGCGAAGACATCCGTTTTGTCTGTAAAAAACATACATTCTACAAGTGAACACCGTCTTCTACACACAGGGCCTCACTCGTACGTTTCGTGCCAACAAGTTCATTGTCTTACTTAGACAAATGTGCCGTTGCAAACATCTGGCAAGACATATTGTTGGTATGTACTAAAGACTGTTGCGGGTGTGACACGTAAACTAACTTTATCAATCTGTGTGAAGATCTTGAGGATAGTCTCAACCAATACATACGCAGCGTAGATGTAAACACAAACATATACACAGGTGGTATAAAGTTTTATATGAAAAAAGCTCCTCAACGTGAGGGGTGCGGACCAACCGGGTTCATGCAAATTTCACTATGAACAACTTGGATACAGAATAAACCTATAAAAATTACAACGCACTTCAGTTTATTGCCAAAGCAATTATTGGATATTTGCTACCATGCTTTTCACTACGGATTCAGTGAATGAAGGCTCCAGATTGATTGGTCCTCGCACCACGCTCCTCTCTCGTCTCACCACACCCATCTGGGTGAACCCTAATCTCTGCTCGTTGTGTTGATTTTCGACTAAACGTACACCCCTTCGATCTAATGGGCCAGTCCAATAAGAGTTGCATGTTTCTGGTTTTTTCCGATTTTGGGAACCTTCTAGAATATTCTGATCCGGTTTTTACTTGTTCTAATCGGTTTTTTATTTCTGGGCTGGTTTTCCTCAGTTTTCTGTTTTTCGTTTCTGTTTTTTTCTTTCGAATTTGAACGGATTTTTCAAAATTGAACTATTTTAAAAAATTGAACAGTTTTCATTTTTGAACATTTTTAAATTTGAACAATTTTAAAATTGAACAAATTTAAACTTGAACATTTTCGAATTTGAACAATTTTGGATTTGAACATTTTCGAAATCTGAACAATTTTAGATTTAAACATTTTTGAATCTGAATAATTTTAATTTTGAACATTTTCGATTTTGATCATATTTTTAAAAAGAACAAAATTTTGAATTTTTCAGAATTCGAAATGCTTAAAAATTCGTGCTCCTCTTATCGCTACTTCCCGCGAATGAACGAACGAAAAATGTCGAACAAACGAACGAAGCCGGGAAGGAAGAAACAGTAAATGGGCCAGGCCCAGGAACCACCCGGGAGCTCCTCCCTGGCGCCCGCGCGCCACCGATCTCTGGTTTCGCTGAAGAAGCGATGAGAGGTAGCAAAGCTCATTTAATGCTTCCGATCCTGTATGAGGCCCATTAAATTTTGGCCTGCTTCCTTTGCTTGGCCGAGCGACGGACGACACAGGTGCACATACGGTCAACGCGTGGACAGCTATTTAAACCGGTATCATTCTCTGTGGCTGGCCGATGTGGGACTAAAAAACAAGTTTGATAACTCACTGCATGGTTTGTTGGGTGTCCGGTGTGCTAATATTGCGCGAGCGGTCCGCACGCGCATAGATGCGGTGCTAATAAAGCTAGCTTGCTGCTGCTGTGTTATTTGTGCGCATGTCCGCAGCTGCGCTACAACATCGATCTGATCTAATATACATGCACATAGCTAGGAAAAATAGAACAGAAAAAGAGGGTGTCACTATGCATGCATGCATCCTTTCCTCAGATCGCGTGGACACAGGCGCTGCTCTTTAGCTTTGCATGCAAGCTAGGACCACTAGCTGATGTTGAACATGGATAAAATTATTAATTAATTTGCACAGTATGTATGGTGATGTTTGCTAATAACAATCAAAATTAATTAAGCAAGAAAAATCTATGATCATACACAGAAAAATTATGAAACTTATGTGGAACAAATCTTTCCGAATGAAGGAACAAATATTATACATAGGGGAACAAACACAAAGGACATCACGGTACATCTAGGAACAAAAAGAATTGTGAAACTAATATTAAAAAAAGAGGAACAAATCTTTCAGAATGAAGGAACAAATAGTTATACATAGGGGAACAAGTAAAAAGACATCATATGATATCCAAGAACAAAAATAATTGAGGAACAAATATTATACATAGGGGAATAAATCTAGGAGCAAAAGTTACAAAAATTTGAGAACAAAAGTTACAAAAATATGGGAACAAAAATTCTAAAAATCTAGAAACAAAAGTTAAAAAAATCCAGAAACAAAATCCAGGAATGAAAATTTCAAAAATCTAGGAACAAAAATTTAAAAAATCAAGGAAAAAAATTTACAAAAATATGGGAACTAAAATTACAAAAATCCGGGAACTAAAATCTCGGAACAAAAATCCAGGAACAAAAATTTCAAAAATCCATGAACAAAAGTTAAAAAAATCCGGGAATTTTTTTTTCAAAAATCTGGGAACAAAATTACAAAAATCTGGGAACAAAAAATACAAAATCTGGGAACTAAAATTTAAAAAATTTGGGAACAAAAGTTACAAATATCTAGGAAATAAAATTACAAAAATATGGGAACAAAAAGTTACAAAAAAAATATGGGAACAAAAATCTAGGAACAAAAATTCCAAAAATCTAGGAACAAAAGTTATAAATATCCGGGAACAAAGTCCGGGAACAAAATCCAGGAAGAAAAATTACAAAAATCTAGGGAAAAAAATTACAAAAATCTGGGAATAAAAAATTACAAAAATACGGGAACTAAAATTACAAAAATCTAGGAACAAAAATATAAAAAGGGAACAAAAGTTACAAAAATCCAAGAGCAAAAGGTTACAAAAATCTAGAAATCAAATTTAATCCGGGAACAAGGCTAGTGTGAAGGAACAAACCAAATTTAAACATGGATAAAACTATACAATATAGAGAACAAAAATATAGAAACTATGGAATAAAAATGACAGCAAGGGAACAAAGCAAGGACGAAGGAACAAATCTAATATAAACGCGAAATAAAACTATAAAATATGGGGAACAAAATATGTGAGAAGAATTTTTTGAAACTAAAAATATATAAAAATAATTATAAAGGAACAAATTTATAAAAAAATGCAACTATCATCAGAATCAGAAAAAAGAGAAACACCTTTTTAAAATAAAAGGAACAAAAAAGCATCAAGGAGAATAGAGAAACATGGTAGAAAAAAGGTAAAAAGAAGAAACAAAAATAGAAAAAACATGAAAAAGAATATAATTCAAGAAAAAAATAGAAACGTAAAAGATAAAAAAGTAGAATGAAAAGAAACAGAAAAGGAAAGAAAAAAAAGTGAAACATGTCAACGAGAAATACAGAAAATAGAATAAAAATTAAAAAGGCAAAGAAACATACGAAATACTACTATGAAAGAAAATGGAAAAAAAGAAACGCACATGCACGTGACCTACTTACTTCTGATGGGTGGAGAGTGGAGACATAGCGCTGACCGGTGAGCTTTGGCCGGTATTTTTCGGCATCGATCGGGAAGCGAAGCGAACGCTCTAATCGGGCCATGCCCACAACCAAAATCCTTAAGCGAAACGGCCGTCTGTATCGCGCGTGCGCCATCGAGCCTTTTCCCCATCTGCACATCCCGGTCGGTCTAACGTGTCTGTGTCTGGGCCGCTGCTCTGAAGATCGCCTAGGCAGCTTGTGGTGAATCGGGCCGAGGCATGGCCCACAGCGCTAAGGTTGGCCCAGTTCGGTTCATCCTTTTCGTCCCGCTGCCCAGCGATTGTCTCTCCGGCCTCCGCATCCGAACGCTGCGGCTCGGCAACTACTTGCGGCGACGCCTCGGCCACTCCTCATGCGCACCTTGAGATGAAGCTCACCATTTTCCTCACTTATTATTATTATGGGTTATTGAGTTTAATCTCGACCTACGCTGCATTACCATTCATCTATGCTTTCTGTCTGTTCCGTAGTTTGGTCAGTAATTAACCACACGGCGGTGACGGTGGGCCGTAGGATTCGACCTGTACTCACTGGTCATACATCGGATTGTTGTTCAGGTCAGCTCACTTACTCATGGTTAACCCGTCCGTGCAGGTGCCATCTATGGTTTGGTTCATTCGGCCGGAACGGGAGCAGGGGAGGCCACGGTGAAGCATAGACCTCCGGTCATTCGACTGTTCAACAGGCAGACACAGATATGCCCCATCACGCAAGAATTTGGTTCGTTGGCAAGGAGCAGTCTATCTCTACCCGGTAAGGTCACTACTGGTATAATATAGTTCCACATACCGCAGACTTATCCCATATATAGATGAAAATTCCAACATTAGTTGCTGCTGCACCTTTCGGCTCCGTTCCGACCATGGGATTGGAAACCACAGGAAAATAAAACGGTACCGGAATAGAGTTGGCTGGAAACAGCAAACCTGCAGGAATACAAAACACAAGAGAGAAAAAAAGAGATCAGTTCGGTTCCTTTTCCTTTGGTTTGAGTAGATGTTACTTTTCCTGTGAAAAGTACGGGTGAGAGAAACTTTCCAAAGGAATTTTCTGGAACGATTCCTATGAAGCGAACGCATACATGGGAAATGTTTTCTCCGGAAAATGAGCCCGCAAAATTCCTATGAAATTCCTGGACATCAAACGGGGCCTTCACCTGGACGAGCTGCGTTAGATCATACGGTCCAATCTTTTGATTTTCTGTAATCACTGCTTCTTGCAAGAATGACAGGATGGCACATCTTAAGTTCCTTCTTACGAAGACACGCATCGGCGCACGGCAGGCAGATCGATCGATGGGGTGGTCGGGCAGGTGTTCGTTCGCAGTGCTCTGCTCGATCGGGTTATTTTTTCGCAGGGTGGCATCCATTGACTTTAACCGTGACATTCCACCGATGGGCAAAACCCGATTCCGGACCAAACAATCACAGAGGACCGTTATGACGCCTAGAAAAGCATCCGCGGGACATTAGCCCAAAACGGTTCGGGAGAAGGCGATCTGACGGCCGAAGATGTCCGGGAATTGCATCCAACAGTCCAAATTCACCAAATCATGAGAGAGCTCCTAGATGGCTGAATTATAATGTCCCTAATGAGCTCGAAGCCTGGAACCGTGGAATTGGGGTCCTATGATGATCTCAAAGAGGTATGCAGATCATCCGATGAACAGAGCTCTAAAAGGATCTCGACACACGAACGAATGCAAAAAGTGGTCACATGTGTGACAAGAGAAACTTCAAAAATCTTGTGCGAGCGGTCCGCACGCGCATAGATGTGATGGCGCGGTGATGATGATGTGGGAGCTTCTTCTTCAATCCCCGGCAACGGCGACAGAAAATTTCTGGTGCCAAGTTGACGTGGGAATGTGTAGTAAATGACCGGCCAGTTGGAAATCCCAAGAGAAGGTTTGACGAATATAGCAGCAAGTTTTCCCTCAGTTATGAAACCAAGGTAGTCAATCCAGTAGGAAAAAGCCAATACGACTGAAGGTGATACCCGCTAGCTTCGCGACAGCTGCGGACAATTTATAGGGCGCCTCGTCCGATCTTTGCTTTGTGAGCGGCAACATGGAACCTGCACACAACACAACCAAATATTTTGTTCCCAACTTACGATGAGGTTGTCAATCTCACCGGTTTGCTTGAAACAAAGGAATGAGCGTATCGAGTGGAAAGCAATAGTAGAATGCGAGTAAAGTAAACAGTGCAAGTAAAGTAAACAGGTGATAGCAATATAAAGGAAATAGGACCAGGGTCCATAGTTCACTAGTGGTGTCTCTTCATAAGATAAAATAACACATGCTAGGTAAACAAATTATAGTTGAGCAATTGATAGAATAAAGACAACGTGATATGTCGAGAGGATCACTATGAGATTTACTCTGGGCATTACAATAAGATACATAGACCGCCATCCAACTGCATCTATGACTAATAATCCACTTGTGGCGAATCAATCTGAGAACTCCATAAGTATTAAGTTGCGAACAACAGATAACTGCATTAAGCAAAGTGTGTAATGTAAACAAAGCATATGCCCTTGAGCATATGAATGTTGTTTTCCCCCTAGTAGCAACATCACATCTACAACCATAGAGGTTTTTATCACTCCCCCAGATTAAATAGAGGCATGAACCCACTATCGAGCATAAATACCCCCTCTTGGAGTCACTAGCAACTACTCGGCCAAGATAGCTACTAACAACGGAGAGCATGCAAGATCATAAACAACATAGAGATAACATAAGATAAAATTCAGTACATCAACTCAATCGTAACACCAATATTCATCGGATCCTAACAAACACAACATGTAGAATTACATAACGGTGATCTCGATCATGTAAAGCAGCTCATGAGATCTAAACATGAAGCACATGGTGGAGAAGACAACCAACTAGCTACTGCTATAGACCCATAGTCCAAGGTAGGCTACTTACTCATCGCGCCAGAGGCAAGCATGGCGATGAAGAAGACCTCCGGTGGCGATTCCCCTCTCCAGCAGGGTGCCGGGAAGAGCTTCTGGACCCTCCCGATCTTCGGGTCGACGGCGGCGGCGGATCGCGATGTATTCTGGAAAAGTGATCGAGTCTTTTGGTTTTTCCCGTCGGGGGGTCTTTATAGGCGAAGGGGCGTCATCAGAAGTGGCCCTGGTGGGGCTCACCATAGGGGACGCGGGCCAGCCCCAGGCTGCGCCCCCTAGTGGTGTGGCCCACCAGTGGCTTCTCTCCGTCTCCTCTTTGGTTCTCTGGAAGATTCGGTAAATATCTGGACGTCTGGCTTTTGTTTCGTCCAATTCTGAGAATATTTCCTGTGTAACTTTTCTGAAACATAAAAATAGCAGAAAACAGAGAACTGGCACTGTGGCATCTCGTTAATAGGTTAGTTCCGGAAAATGCATAAAAATATCATGAAGTGTAACGAAACACTAAGTAAATGGTGTAAAAATAAGCATGGAGCATCAAAAATTATAGATACGTTGTAGACGTATCAGCATTCCCAAGCTTAACTCCTGCTCGTCCTCGAGTAGGTAAGTGATAACAAAAGAAATAATTTTTGAGGTGACATGCACCTACACAATCTTGATCATCTATGTAAGCGTTGTACGCTGGGATCAAAAGAACTTAAAACATGGGCATAAAAGATATAATCTTGATAGAAAAAACTTAGCAACCATGTTATAACATAAAAAATAACACAAATGAAAGATCATGAAAATGAAACAATAAAAGTCAAACGTGTGTTCAAATCATAAGAAAAAACATACAAATGGTTTTCAGCTTGTCCTCCGTGAGAGAGCAAAACATAAATGCATAGGACACCTTCAAGTTTAAGAGGACGTGTGATAACACGAAATTTCAAGTTATTAATTAATTTGAGTTAAATGATAACTAGCTTCTAATTATTCTTGTTTTGCTAATATCCATTGCTTAAGTGGAACTTGATCAAATTTGATGCATGCGTGTAACATACATTTTATTCAAATAAATTAAATTGTAGTACCAGAGCTAGCTATCTATTTGTATGTCTGCATAGAGCCATCGAGTGGATTCTTGAACCATGGATGCAGAAGTGCTAGTCTTTAAACAGAAAATCGGTAGTACCATGGTATGATTAGTACCAAGTAACTAGCTTAGTAGTACTAAACTGCATGTGTCGTTTGGACTTTGGAGCAAAGTCATGCATACACCGATGGAGCCAGCTCGAAAATAGTTAGCAAGTAGAGTAGTACTCGTTGTGCTTGCAGCACGTTACTAGCTAAATCATCCTTGTATTCTTGCGTGTCACTATGCATGGTAAGCACCTAGACGGTCAGCTGTCACGAGTCTAGCTAAGCGGCAAGGCGGTAAGAGGCAGGAATATTTTAATTAGTAGGCGATGCTCACTCTTATAAATAGCTGCCGAGTGCTGAACGCTGAGCACTGTTTACATTCACACCCAACCTCAACCCATCGTTTCCAGAGCTAGAATTAGAGAACGGCTCAGAGGAGAGTAAGAGAGTAAACTAGAAGAAGAGACGCAGAGGTCGATCAAGAATTTATACTCGCATGTTATTTTGGAGGATCGTCTCGTTGTGAAACTTTTGCGCATCAACTCTGGAAGTGGTTTTCTTTGGCTATTGTACTCGGTGTATGAACTCGAGTATGGCGGGTGTTCATCTTGAGTATATACTGGAGTAGATTATATTTTATACCAAGGCAAGTAGACGCTCCCCTCTTCTTTGATTCCTGCAAGTAGTGCTAAACTAATCCTTCAATCCTGCCAGTAAATTCTCAGCTATGCTTCTAGTTCCTAATTCATTTGTATTCCAGTTATGATACATCTAGTACTATCCCGTTGGATATTACCTTTGCACATGGTCATGCCATCTCTTTGGATCATGATTCTATCCTTGTGCTATCAGATAGATATTGTGTTACCTCATTGCTGATTGCTTCGGCAATATCTACAGGGCTCATGTGGAGCCATGCACATATCTTGTTGGTTGATTATTTCAGCAACACTAGCATTGATATTTCTTTGTACCTTGATCCTTAGTATTGGTATCACGACGACAAACATATTGTACCGGTCATAGTTCAGGTATGAGACTGTCTGTGTTCTCCTCTAGGGACGGCCCTGTTCGGGAACGTGTTGATGATGGATCCGTAGGAGCGATCGACATCAGTAGGTTCAGGTGTTCGGGTCTTAGTGGGTAAAAGAGCACTGCTCGACTAACGTCCGTGTGGAGCTAGTCGAGACTGTCGACGTCGGAGTATCCCTCTGCAGAGTGTAAAAGCGTGAATATTCACCCCTGTGACTCCCGGGTAGGGAAGGCTTGCTGTCATGTGTGATGCCAAGTACTATTCCATTCTAGTTATTCCATTGTTCATTTCAGTCGAATTCACTTCCTTTGGTATATCATTGAAAGCCAGTTCCATATATCCTTCTTTTATTGATCATTATTTGTTCTTCTGTGGTATCTATTTGCTGAGTATGTTTCATACTCACCCTAGCTCCCCATATGTTTTTATGCGCGGTATTGGAGATGCTATAATCAGAGTACGCAGCGGAAGCGGGCGGGAAGCGTTAGAGAACTTAGTTGTATTTCTTTGTGTAAATGTAAATAAAAGTTGTAATATGAATAGATGAGCTTCTCGATCCACTATGCTGCTTTATGCCTGCATTCTTAGCCTTGCACGCGTATAGACTTTCGGGTCTATAGGCGCGCGGCGGCTGTCATTCTACCGGGCCGGGTCTCGGAGCGTGACAGGGCGACTAGATACAAATAATTTGAGAACAAGTGAAACCAACAATATGAATCAATCAATGAAAACTTTGGGACAATGCACATTTTACTCAGAATGATAACTATGCTCTCTTAGACGGTGCATAAAGGTAGAAGGTGGAGACTTAACATAAAAGTAAAAGAAAGGCCCTTCGCGGAGGGAAGCAGTGATTGCAAGTTTTATAAACCTTTAAAAATTATGGTATTTACCGGCTTTGAGCTCTCATTGCCCCCGTCATAAGCATCTTAAATGGTTAAAGTTAATGCGATTACACTTATGCTGCATATGCTTGACAAATCATAAGTTGAAAACCTCGTGTCCCGTGAAATACGAATACCCAAACCTCATGCTACACGACTTAGAGTCCCAAGCAAGCTCTTGTCATTATAAATATATGTGTATCATCGAGAACCGCCAACGGGTACCTCCATGCCCGATGACATGGAACAAGCCCACATCAAAATGACAGGACAAACAGACAATGAATACCTCGGCATCTCTTTTATTTACCATTGGTATAGTTTTTTATTGTGAGATGCGTCGTCGAATGTTCACTATGGGCATGCTGTAAATTTCCACCATGAATTATGCATGGCTTAGATTAGCGGCCCAGGCGTTTCCCTAACATATATAAAAACTTCATGATCCCGCAAGATTCCCAACTTATTTCACATCGCAAGTATCTATAAACAAAAGATCACGATATCAACTCAAATGAAAGAAAGTACAATGTTGAAAGCTTGCCCCATGACGGCATGGCTGGGCTAATTTCCAACTTACAACTCGCAAGCATAACAACTCAACATAAGAGAGCCACAATGTCAAATTTTTAAAGCGAGAAAAGTAAAGTGTGCCATCAGGTTCGTGAGAGCTTTACTGACCAATTTTCGCATAACACCAAAAGAGTTTAATTTGAAGGATAGATAAAAGCAAGTCAAATGTACTTTGGAATAGCAAATTGCTAATAGGTATGTATCGTGGACACATTGGAACAACTTGGTTTTTAGGAGTTGGATGCACGAGTAGAGCTCATACTCAGTGCAAAATGAGGGCTAGCAAAAGACCGGGAGCGACCAACTAAGAGAGCAATAACGGCCATAATCATGCATAGCGACAAAGCGACATTAAAAGAAGCATAAGATGGCATCAAAAGTCAAAAACTAAATGATCATAGAGGCAATGGTGACTTTGTATGAGTCTAACATGTGTGAGCATACGCCAAGTCAACCCAAATAAAGCATCAAAGGAGAAAACCAAAATAATGCTTCCAAATAATTAAAACAACGCATGATTTTTTTCAAAGGCTCATTAAGCAATCTCAGTCATTTAAGACAAGTCATACTACAGCAAAACCACTAAGCATACTATCAAAAAGACATCAAGCACGACATGCAAAAGCCTAGGCCACAGTCTACACAAGCTCCTTCTTGTACCACTTTTTTGCATAAAGCTTTTTCTCTTTTCCAACACCATTCAAACTTTTTATAAACAACTCTTTTGATGAAAACCAACATGAACCAGAGGTCAAAACACACCTTGATAAAAAGATATAACAAGATCTGAACACAAATCAAGGCGAAAATCGAAAGCTAAACGCAGTTCTAGAAAAAGAAGAACACTCGATCAAGTCCATTTTTCACTCTTATCGTTCAACGAGTGTTCTTGGCAAATGAAAAGCAAGGCAACTTATCCAAAAGAAATTTCTTGGGGTCCAACCATTTATTGCAGCAAACAAAACTAATCAATACTGAAAACTAAAAACAACTGACGCTCCAAGAAAAACGCATAATGCATGAAGCAATAAAAATATAGTGTTTTGAAAGGTGACCTGATTTTTGCCGATGAAGAAGGGGTGCCTCGGGGGCATCCCCAAGCTTTGACGCTTGTACCTCTTGGATATTTCTTGGGGTGCGTGGGCATCCCTAATCTTGAGCTTTTTTCCATTCTTCAACTCATCTCATCATTGTCCAATCCCTACACTTGAAAACTTCCTTCATACAAAACTAAACACAAATCTATTAGCAACATTAGTGTAAGCATAACATTGAATCAACCCTTTTTGCTTCAGGTTTCAACCTAAAACCACCACATATAAAGCATATACTACTGTAGCAACTTTCCCAAAAGTTCCGTGATCAAAAGAACTAAAAAAGAAAGCGATAAAGCGGCAAACACAAATATTGGCAGAAATCTGTCAAAACAGAACAGCTGAGAAAGGTCGAATTTTTAGAGGGTTTTCTGTTGCTTAAATCAAAAAGTATTCAACTAATGAAAGTTTGGATATAACCTGGGGCATATGCACAAGAAATCTCAGGTCCAAAAGATATACAGAGAATTTTCACGAATTTTTACGGTGCAGCACCGAAAACTGTTTCAGGACAGCAACATCCCCAAATCTTACCTCACTCAAATTAGAGGCTTCTCTTAGCACAAAAACGAAATAAAAATGATAAGGAGAGGTTATTACAGTAGTAATAACTTCCAAGACTCAAATAAAATAGAAAGAACTGAAAGTAAAAACATTGGGTTATCTCCCAAGAGTGCTTTTCTTTAACGCCTTTGAGCTAGGCGCAGAAAATGCAAATCAAGTAATATCAAGTGATGAAGCATCAAGCTCATAATTTGCTCTAAGAATAGAGTCAAAAAGCAATTTCTTTCTCTTTCTAAGGAAGTGTTCCATACCTTTCTTGAGTGGAAATTGATATTTGATGGTGCCTTCCCTCATATCAATGATGGCACCTACAGTTCTAAGAAAGGGTCTTCCCAAAATAATAGGACATAAAGCATTGCATTCAACATCCATGACAAGAAAATCAACGGGAACAAGGTTATTATTAACCATAATAAGAACATCATTAATCCTTCCCAAAGGTTTCTTCTTAGCAACATCATCAATAGGAACATCATAATAACACTTTTCAAGCGGTGGTAAATCAAGCATATCATAAATCTTTCTAGGCATAATAGAAATACTAGCACCTAGATCACATAAAGCATGGCAATCAAAACCATTAACATGCATATCAATGATGGGTTCCCAACCATCTTCTAATTTCTTGGGAATAGAAGCTTTTTGCTTCAACTTTTCATCCCCAATTTTCATGAGAGCATTGGTAATATGCTTAGTAAAAGCAACATTTAAAGAACTAGCATTGGGAGTCAAAGCAAGCTATTGCAAGAACAAAATAACTTCAGATATATTGCAGCCATCAACATCAAAATCATTAAAGGAAATAGAGCTATCATCTCCTACACTCCGAAAAATTTCAGCACTCTTTTGAGAAAAAGTTTTAGCTGTTTTGGGCTTTTTAACACTAGGAGTAGGAGTTTTCTCTACACCGATCAAAGTAAGAGGATTGCTAGCATTAGGAATAACATCATTAGAGGTAGTAATGGTACATACCTTCATCTTTCTAGCCGTCTCATCTTCTCTTTCCCACCTGGCATGCAATTCTGCTAGCATCCTAACATTTTCATCAATTATAACTTGGATAGCATTAGCAGTAGCAAAAACATTGCTCTCTTTCACCTCATTAGGCAACACTTTTAATTTCAGAAGTTCAACATCATGAGCAAGGCTATCAACTTTAGAAGCAAGAATATCAATTTTGCCTAACTTTTCCTCAACAGACTTGTTAAAAGCATTTTGCTTACCGATGAAGTCCTTGAGCATTACCTCAAGCTCGGAGGGCGCGGCCCTAGTGTTGTTGGAGGAATTACCATAAGAGTTACCATAACCATTGATGGTAGAAGGATACGGCCTATAATTGTTACTAGCAAAATTGTTTCTATAAGCATTGTTGTTGAAATTATTATTTCTAATGAAGTTTACATCAACATGCTCTTCTTGAGCAACCAAAGAGGCCAAAGGAACATTATTAGGATCAACATGAGTCCTATCATTAGAAAGCATAAGCATGATAGCATCAATCTTATCACTCAAGGAAGAGGTTTCCTCAACAGAATTTACCTTCTTACCTTGTGAAGCTCTCTCGGTGTGCCATTCAGAGTAATTTACCATCATATTGTCAAGAAGCTTTATTGCGGCGCCCAAGGTAAGGGACATAAAAGTGCCTCCAGCAGCTGAATCAAGTAGGTTCCTTGAAGAAAAATTCAGTCTTGCATAAAAAGTTTGAACAATCATCCAAGTAGTCAGTCCATGAGTGGGACAATTCTTTATCATAGATTTCATTCTTTCCCAAGCTTGAGCAACATGTTCATTATCAAACTGACTAAACTTCATAATATTGCTACGCAAAGCTATAATCTTAGCAGGAGGATAGTATCTACCAATAAAAGCATTCTTACACTTAGCCCATGAATCAATACTATTTTTAGGCAAAGACAGCAACCAATCCTTAGCTTTTCCTCTCAAAGAAAAAGGAAACAACTTAAGCTTAATAATATCACCATCAACATTCTCATACTTTTGCATCTCACATAGCTCAACAAAATTGTTGAGATGAGCTGCAGCATCATCAGTACTAGCACCAGAAAATTGATGTTTCATAACAAGGTTCAACAAAGCAGGCTTAATCTCATAAAAATTTGCAGCAGGAGCAGGTGGCGCAATAGGAGTGCAGATAAAATCACTATTATTCGTGCTAGTAAAGTCACACAACTTGGTGTTTTCAGGAGTAGCCATTTTAGCAAAACTAAAAGCAGACAAGTAAAAACAACTACAAAGGATACTAATTTTTTTGTGTTTTTGATAAAACGATGCAATTAAAAATAAAGTAAAGCAAAACTTAAAACAAAGTAAAGGATGTGCATGTGAAACTCCCCTTGCAGAAGTCTTCTTTTTCCCCGGCAACGACGCCAAAAAACTTGTTGATGGCGCGGTGATGATGATGTGGGAGCTTCTTCTTCAATCCCCGGTGATGTCTACGCACGCGTCTGTTCTTGTAGACAGTGTTGGGCCTCCAAGTGCAGAGGTTTGTAGAACAGCAGCAAGTTTCCCTTAAGTGGATCACCCAAGGTTTATCGAACTCAGGGAGGAAGAGGTCAAAGCTATCCCTCTCAAGCAACCCTGCAATTACGATACAGAAAGTCTCTTGTGTCCCCAACACACCCAATACACTTGTCAGATGTATAGGTGCACTAGTTCGGCAAAGAGATAGTGAAATACAAGTGGTATAGATGATTATAAGTAGTAAATACAATCTGGAATAAAAATGGCAGTAAGCAAACAAGTAACAAAACGGCAAGTAAACGGTGTGCAAAGCTTGGAAACAAGGCCTAGGGATCATACTTTCACTAGTGGACACACTCCCAACAAATATAACATAATTGAACAAATAAATAACTTCTCTTCACTATGCTACTCTGAATTACTCTCCTATTGAATAACACTAATCATTGCGTAGTGGCTACAGAAGCACCCCTTAAAGTTCATCAAGTACTTGACAAACACCACTCAAAGAGATATCCAAATCAAATCACAACTCAAGATAAATATTATTGCAACTTAGACCAAGTACTAACACGGTGCACACACTGTCAACATTACACCATGAAAGGAGGAATAGATCACTTCAATACTATCATAGTGATAATTATTCTCATAATCCATAAGAGATCACAATCATAGCCTAGACCAAGTACCACCATGATGCACACACTGTCACCGTTACACCATGGCAGGAGGAATATATTACTTTAATAACACCACTAGAGTACACATAATGATGAAGAGTAGCATCTACTTATTCAACATGATACAAAGCTCACGATCACATAGAGATCACATCATGGGAGAGAGAGGTGAACCACATAGCTACCGGTAGAGCCCTCAGCCCCGGGGGAGAACTACTCCCTCCTCATCATAGGAGATAGCAAGGTTGATGGAGATGGCGGTGAGGTCGATGGAGACGGCAGAGACGGCGATGGAGACCGATGGAGATGGCTCCGGGGGCACTTCCCCGTCCCGGCAGGATGCCGGAACAGAGACTTCTGTCCCCCAAAATTTGTCGACGGTGGCAGCGGAACTGCAGAACTCTTTCTAGAAAATTGCCGACTCCCCTAGGGTTTTCCGTCCCGAGGCTTTATATAGGCGAAGGGGCATCGTCAGGGGTCTGCCAGGGCCTCCTCACACATAGGGGACGCGGCCAGGGGCTGGGCCGCGCCGCCCTAGTGTGTGGCTGGCCCCTGGCCCCCCTCCGGTTCTCTTTCGGTCCTCGTCCTTCGTCCGGGAAAAATAGGAGTTCTGGAACTTGTTTCGTCCAATTCCGAGAATATTTCCTGTGTAACTTTCTTGAAACACAAAAATAGCAGAAAACAGGAACTGGCACTGTGGCATCTTGTTAGTAGGTTAGTTCCGGAAATCGCATAAAAACGCCACGAAGTGTAACGAAACACAAGGCAAATGGTGTAAAAACAAGCATGGAGCATCAAAAAATTATAGATACGTTTGAGACGTATCAGCATCCCCAAGCTTAAATCCTGCTCGTCCTCGAGTAGGTAAGTGATAACAAAAGAAATAATTTTTGAGGTGACATGCACCATCACAATCTTGATCATATAGGTAAAGCATTGAGTGCTGAGATCAAAGGACTTAAAACATGGGCATGAAAGACATAATCTTGATAATAGAAACTTAGCAACCATGTTATAACATGAAAATGAACACAAACAAAAGATTATGAAAATGAAACAATGAAAGTCAAATGTGTGTTCAAATCATATGGAAAAACATAGTAAATGGTTTTCAGCTTGTCCTTCATGGAGAGCAAAACATAAATGCATAGGACACCTTCAAGTTTAAGAGGGCGACTAGATACAAATAATATAAGAACAAGTGAAACCATAGTCGTGAATCAATCAATGAAAACTTTGGGACAATGCACATTATACTCAGAATGACAACTATGCTCTCTTAATGGTGCATAAAGGTAGAAGGTGGTGACTCAACATAAAAGTAAAAGAAAGGCCATTCGTAGAGGGAAGCAATGATTAAACATGTGCTAGAGCTTTTCATTTGTAAAACAGAGAGATAAAAATTGGTTTTGAGAGGTGGTTGTCTTTGTCAACGACTGGCAATGGGGTTCTTACTATCTTCCATACAAAAATGAAGCAAGTTTTTGAGAGAGAGATTGGCACTTTTGTGCTCTTTTATAAAGCTTGGCACTCCTCCCCACCTTTTTTCCTTTCTCAAACCATGGCTAACCGATTCCATCGGGTGCCCACCAACATTCACATACCATGGATGAGTTCCTTTTTTTCTTTCTTTTTTTCTCTTTTTTTTTTGGAATAAGACAATATGGAAGATAGCAAATCCGACCACTACGTCCCCATGAGCTGAAAACAGTGTCACAAAATGAGAAGTATTTTGAAGGTTTTTTGAAAGGTAGCACATTAAAATTTACTTGGAATGGCTTGCAAATACCATGCATAGGAATTTATAGTGGACACAATGGCAAACTTGGTTTTTGGGAGTTGGATGCACGAGTAGAGCTCATACTCAGTATAAAATGAGGGCTAGCAAAAGACTGGGAGCGACCAACTAAGAGAGCAATAACGGCCATAATCATGCAAAGCGACAAAGCGACATTAAAAGAAGCATAAGATGGCATCAAAAGTCAAAAACTAAATGATCATAAAGGCTATTGGCGACTTGTAAGAGTCTAACATGTGTGAGCATGCGCCAAGTCAACCCAAATAAAGCATCAAGGAGAAAACCAAAATAATGCTTCCAAACGATAAAAACAACGCATGATTTTTTCAAAGGCTCATTAAGCAATCTCAGTAATTTGAGACGAGTCATGCTACAGCAAAACCACTAAGCATACTATCAAAAAGACATCAAGCATGACATGAAAAAGCCTAAGCCGCAGTCTACACAAGCTCCTTCTTGTACCACTTTTTTGCATAAAGCTTTTTCTCTTTTCCAACACCATTCAAACTTTTATAACCAACTCTTTTGATGAAAACCAACATAGACCAGTGGTCAAAATATACCTTGATGCAAAGATATATAAGAAGATCTGAACAAAAATCAAGGCAAAAACAAAAGCTAAACGCAGTAGCAGAAAAAGAGAACACTCGTTGAAACGATAAGAGTGAAAAATGGAGTGTTCTTTTCAAATGAAAAACGGAGCATGTCTCTCTCCATACACATGATGTGATCCAAACATTTATTGCAGAAAGCAAAACAAAATAAAACTGAAAACAAAAACAACTGACGCTCCAAGAAAAACGCATAATGCATGAAGCAATAAAAATATAGTGTCTTGAAAGGTGACCTGATTTTTGCCGATGAAGAAGGGGTGCCTCGGGGGCATCCCCAAGCTTTGACGCTTGTAATTCTTGAATATTTCTTGGGGTGATGCATGGGCATCCCCAAGCTTGAGCTTTTGTCCATTCTTCATCTCATCTCATCACTCTCCGATCCCTACACTTGAAAACTTCCTTCATACAAAACTAAACATAATTCTATTAGCAACATTAGCATAAACATAATAATGAATAAACCCTTTTTTGCTTCAGGTTTCAACCCAAAACCACCACATATAAAGTATATACTACTGTAGAAACTTCCCCAAAAGTTCCGTGATCAAAAGAACTCAAAAAGAAAGCGGTAAAGCGGCAAACACAAATATTGGCAGAAATCTGTCAAAACAGAACAGCTGATAAAGGCCGATTTTTTAAGGGGTTTTCTGTTGCTCAAATCAAAAAATGTTCAACTAATGAAAGTTTGGATATAACCTGGGGCATATGCACAAGAAATCGCAGGTCCAAAAGATATACATAGAATTTTCACGAATTTTTACGGTGCAGCACCGAAAACTATTTCAGGACAGCAACATCCCCAAATCTTACCTCACTCAAATTAGAGGCTTCTCTTGGCACAAAACGAAATAAAAAGGATAAGGAGCGGTTATTACAGTAGTAATAACTTCCAAGACTCAAATAAAAGAGAAATTACTGAAAATAAAACAATGGGTTATCTCCCAAGAGTGCGTTTCTTTAACGCCTTTGAGCTAGGCGCGGTAATTTGCAAAGATGCTCATGTGGGCGCCATATAAGGGCTTGAGGCAAAGGCGCCATATAGGAACTTAAAGCAATAGAGAGCATTAAAAAGCAAATGTGAAAGACATTTAAATCTGAACCACTTCCTATGAAAAATAGTCTTGTAAAGAGACAAGTCATAAAAGCGCAAAGCAAAAAGCATAGGAAGGCAAAACAAGTACAACTTCAAGAATTGCAACATAAAGAGGGGAAACTCTATATTGTTGAGATCCATCAAACCATGTTTCCCTCTCTCATAATAACTTTCAGTAGCATCATGAATAGAACTAACAATATAACTATCACATAAAGCATCCCTATCATGAGCCACATGCATAAAAGAATTAATACTCCCCACACGAACAATAGTAGTAGGAGCAGATTCAACAGAATAATTATTCTCATCACCATAATCATCCAAAATAGGAGGCATATTGTAATCATAACTAATTTTCTCCTCAAAAATAGGTGAACTGAAAATATTATACTCATCATCATGACCATCATAAACTAGAGGTTTAGTATCATCACAAGCTAGAGAACTGCTATTTCGCAAAGCATACTCATCAAACATATCATCATAAGAAGGAACATGGGTAGCACTAATGGTACAACAATTATTAATCTTAGAATTTGTACCAAAAAGATTTTCAATATCAAAAGTAGAGTGCTTTTCCCAATCATGATCACTAACATAGGTAACAGGCATAGGAACATCACATAGGGGAGATAAAATATCATCAGAGCAAACTTTCTCCACTAAAGCTGGGGAACTAAAAATATCATGCTTAACAAAACCAGCTTCCCCAAGCTTAGACTTTTCTATAGCATTAGCAATAACGGTGTTCAAAGCATTCATACTAACAACACTATTAGCATGCAAATTAAGCTCCAAAGGTTTTTCAATTTTCTCTTCAAACACTTCATATCTAAACTCAGGAAAAAGACTACAGAACTCTTTGTTTTCCATTAAGCCTAACTAGTGAAAATAAAAACAAGAAACAAAAAAGATGTAATTGCAGAATCTAAAGGAAATAACTCCGAGCACTCACACAGGAGGATGCGAGTACCTTTTACCTTACCTCCCCGGCAACGACGCCAGAAAAGAGCTTGATGTCTACGCACGCGTCTGTTCTTATAGACAGTGTTGGGCCTCCAAGTGCAAAGGTTTGTAGAACAGCAGCAAGTTTCCCTTAAGTGGATCACCCAAGGTTTATCGAACTCAGGGAGGAAGAGGTCAAAGCTATCCCTCTCAAGCAACCTTGCAATTACGATACAGAAAGTCTCTTGTGTCCCCAACACACCCAATACACTTGTCAGATGTATAGTTGCACTAGTTCGGTGAAGAGATAGTGAAATACAAGTGGTATAGATGATTATAAGTAGTAAATACAATCTGGAATAAAAATGGCAGCAAGCAAACAAGTAACAAAACAGCAAGTAAACGGTGTGCAAAGCTTGGAAACAAGGCCTAGGGATCATACTTTCACTAGTGGACACACTCCCAACAAATATAACATAATTGAACAAATAAATAACTTCTCTTCACTATGCTACTCTGAATGACTCTCCTATTGAATAACACTAATCATTGCATAGTGGCTACAGAAGCACCCCTTAAAGTTCATCAAGTACTTGACAAACACCACTCAAAGAGATATCCAAATCAATTCACAACTCAAGATAAATATTATTGCAACTTAGACCAAGTACTAACACGGTGCACACACTGTCAACATTACACCATGATAGGAGGAATAGATCACTTCAATACTATCATAGTGATAATTATTCTCATAATCTATAAGAGATCACAATCATAGCTTAGACCAAGTACCACCATGATGCACACACTGTCACCGTTACACCATGGCAGGAGGAATAGATTACTTTAATAACACCACTAGAGTACACATAATGATGAAGAGTAGCATCTACTTATTCAACATGATACAAAGCTCACGATCACATAGAGATCACATCATGGGAGAGAGAGGTGAACCACATAGCTACCGGTAGAGCCCTCAGCCCCGGGGGAGAACTACTCCCTCCTCATCATAGGAGACAGCAAGGTTGATGGAGATGGCGGTGAGGTCGATGGAGACGGCGATGGAGACCGATGGAGATGGCTCCGGGGGCACTTCCCCGTCCTGGCAGGGTGCCGGAACAGAGACTTCTGTCCCCCGAAATTTGTCGACGGTGGCGGCGGAACTGCGGAACTCTTTCTGGAAAATTGCCGACTCCCTTAGGGTTTTCCGTCCCGAGGCTTTATATAGGAGAAGGGGCATCGTCAGGGGGCTGCCAGGAACTCCTCACACATAGGGGGCGCGGCCAGGGGTTGGGCCGTGCCGCCCTGGTGTGTGGCTGGCCCCTAGCCCCCCTCCGGCTCTCTTTCGGTCCTCGTCCTTCGTCCGGGAAAAATAGGAGTTCTGGAACTTGTTTCGTCCAATTCCGAGAATATTTCCTATGTAACTTTTTTGAAACACAAAACAACAGAAAACAGAGAACTGGCACTGTGGCATCTTGTTAGTAGGTTAGTTCCAGAAATCGCATAAAAACACCACGAAGTGTAACGAAACACAAGGCAAATGGTGTAAAAACAAGCATGGAGCATCAAAAATTATAGATACGTTTGAGACGTATCACCCGGCAACGGCGACAGAAAACTTCTGGTGCCAAGTTGACGTGGGAATGTGTAGTAAATGACCGGCCAGTTGGAAACTGATGTCTACACACGCGTCTGTTCTTGTAGACAGTGTTGGGCCTCCAAGTGCAGAGGTTTGTAGAACAGCAGCAAGTTTCCCTTAAGTGGATCACCTAAGGTTTATTGAACTCAGGGAGGAAGAGGTCAAAGCTATCCCTCTCAAGCAACCCTGCAATTATGATACAGAAAGTCTCTTGTGTCCCCAACACACCCAATACACTTGTCAGATGTATAGGTGCACTAGTTCGGCGAAGAGATAGTGAAATACAAGTAGTAGTGATTATTATAAGTAGCAAATGTGATCTGAAATAAATATTGCTGCGAGCAAACATGTAACAAAATAGTAAGTAAACGGTGTGCAATGCTTAGAAACAAGGCCTAGGGATCATACTTTCACTAGTGGACACACTCCCAACAAATATAACATAATTGAACCAATAGATACTATCATCAATATGCAACTCAAAACAATTCTCCAATGGAAAACGAACACTAATCATGCGTAGGGCTACGAAGCACTCCTCAAAGTCCGTATGTACCCAAATTAGATTGTCCCACACTATCACCGTGAACACACTAGATGGTTCCAACAAACACCAACAATTCATAGAGACATTAACCAAAAAGATACACATGATGCACACACTAGTCACCTTTACACTATGATACGAGGTATCTCCGGAGAGTACAATAATAAAGCATAGGAGTAGCATAATATCTGAATAATAACATCTACCACTTCAACTAGATACAAAGCTCACGATCACATAAAGATCACATCATGGGAGAGAGAGGTGAACCACATAGCTACCGGTAGAGCCCTCAGCCCCGGGGGTGAACTACTCCCTCCTCATCATAGGAGACAGCAAGGTTGATGGAGATGGCGGTGAGGTCGATGGAGACGGCAGAGACGGCGATGGAGACCGATGGAGATGGCTCCGGGGGCACTTCCCCTTCTCGGCAGGGTGCCGGAACAGAGACTTCTGTCCCCCGAAATTTGTCTTCGACGGCGGCGGAGCTGCGGAACTCTTTCTGGAAAATTGCCGACTCCCCTAGGGTTTTCCGTCCCGAGGCTTTATATAGGCGAAGGGGCGTCGTCAGGGGGCTGCCAGGGCTCCCTCACACGTAGGGGGACGCGGCCAGGGGCCAGGCCCTGCTGCCCTATTGTGTGGGGCCCTCGTGGCCCCACTCCGTCTCCTCTTCGGTTCTCTGGAAGCTTCGGTGAATTTCTGGACGTTTGGCTTTTGTTTCGTCCAATTCCAAGAATATTTCCTGTGTAACTTTTCTGAAACACAAAAACAGCAGAAAACAGGGAACTGGCACTGTGGTGACTTGTTAATAGGTTAGTTCCGGAAATCGCATAAAAACGCCACGAAGTGTAACGAAACACAAGGCAAATGGTGTAAAAACAAGCATTGAGCATCAAAAATTATAGATACGTTTGAGACGTATCAGCATCCCCAAGCTTAACTCCTGCTCGTCCTCGAGTAGGTAAGTGATAACAAAAGAAATAATTTTTGAGGTGACATGCACCTACACAATCTTGATCATCGATGTAAGCATTGAGTGCTGAGATCAAAGAACTTAAAACATGGGCATGAAAGACATAATCTTGATAGAAGAAACTTAGCAATCATGTTATAACATGAAAAAGAACACAAACAAAAGATCATGAATAATGAAACAATGAAACTCAAACGTGTGTTCAAATCATAAGGAAAAACATACAAATGGTTTTCAGTTGTCCTTCATGGAGAGCAAAACATAAATGCATAGGACACCTTCAAGTTTAAGAGGGCGACTAGATATAAATAATTTAAGAACAAGTGAAACCATGATCATGAATCAATCAATGAAAACTTTGGGACAATGCACATTATACTCAGAATGACAACTATGCTCTCTTAGACGGTGCATAAAGGTAGAAGGTGGTGACTCAACATTAAAGTAAAAGAAAGGCCCTTTGCAGAGGGAAGCAGTGATTAAACATGTGCTAGAGCTTTTCATTTATAAAACAGAGAGATAAAAATTGGTTTTGAGAGGTGGTTGTCTTTGTCAACGACTGGCAATGGGGTTCTTACTATCTTCCATACAAAAATGAAGCAAGTTTTTGAGAGAGAGATTGACACTTTTGTGCTCCTTTATAAAGTTTGGCACTCCTCCCCACCTTTTTTCCTTTCTCAAACCATGGCTAACCGATTCCATCGGATGCCCACCAACATTCACATACCATGGAGGAGTGCCTTTTTTCTTTCTTTTTTTTCTCTTTTTTTTCTTTTTGGAATGAAACAATATGGAAGATAGCAAATCCGACCACTACATCCCCATGAGCTGAAAACAGTGTCACAAAACGAGAAGTGTTTTGAAGGTTTTTTTGAAATGTAGCACATGAAAATTTACTTGGAATGGCTTGCAAATACCATGCATAGGAATTTATAGTGGACACAATGAAAAACTTGGTTTTTGGGAGTTGGATGCACGAGTAGAGCTCATACTTAGTACAAAATGAGGGCTAGCAAAAGACTGGGAGCGACCAACTAAGAGAGCAATAACGGCCATGATCATGCAAAGCGACAAAGCAACATTAAAAGAAGCATAAGATGGCATCAAAAGTCAAAAACTAAATGATCATAGAGGCTGTAGGCGACTTATTTTTGTAGTCAACATGGTGTAAGCATGCGCCAAGTCAACCCAAATAAAGCATCACAGGAGAAAACCAAATTAATGCTTCCAAATAATATAAACAACGCGTGATTTTTTCAAAGGCTCATTAAGCAATCTCAGTCATTTGAGACAAGTCATGCTACAACAAAAATCACTAAGCATACTATCAAAATGACATCAAACATGACATGCAAAAGTCTAAGCCGCAGTCTAAACAAGCTCCTTTTTGTACCACTTTTTTGCATGAAACTTTTTCTCTTTTCCAACACCATTCAAACCTTTTTGAGGAAACTCTTTTGAGGAAAACCAACATATACCAGAGGTCCAAATACACCTTGATGCAAAGATAAAACAAGATCTAAACAAAAATTAAGGCGCAAAATACAAGCTAAACGCAGTAGCAGAAAAAGAGAACACTCATTGAACGATAAGAGTGAAAATTAGAGTGTTCTTGGCAAATGAAAAGCGAGTTCATCTCCTCCAAAAGAAACATGATGTGATCTAACCATTTATTGCAGCAAACAAAGCAAAAGAAAACTGAAAACAAAAGTAACTGACGCTCCAAGAAAAACGCATAGTGCATGAAGCAATAAAAATATAGTGTCTTGAAAGGTGACCTGATTTTTGCCGATGAAGAAGGGGGTGCCTCGGGGGCATCCCCAAGCTTTGACGCTTGTACTTCTTGGATATTTCTTGGGGTGCATGGGCATCCCCAAGCTTGAGTTTTTGTCCATTCTTCATCTCATCTCATCATTCTCCAATCCCTACACTTGAAAACTTCCTTCATACAAAACTTAACACAATTCTATTAGCAACATTAGTGTAAGCATAGTAATGAATCAACCCTTTTTTGCTTCAGGTTTCAACACAAAACCACCACATATATAGCATGTACTACTGTAGCAACTTCCCCAAAAGTTTCATGATCAAAAGAACTTAAAAAGAAAGCGATAAAGCGGCAAACACAAATATTGACAGAAATCTGTCAAAACAGAATAGCTGACAAAGGTCGAATTTTTAGAGGGTTTTCTGTTGCTCAAATCAAAAAGTGTTCAATTAATGAAAGTTTGAATATAACCTGGGGCATATGCACAAGAAATCGCAGGTCCAAAAGATATACAGAGAATTTTTACGAATTTTTACGGTGCAGCACCAAAAACTGTTTCAGGACAGTAACATCCCCAAATCTTACCTTACTCAAATTAGAGGCTTATCTTGGCACAAAAACGAAATAAAAAGGATAAGGAGAGGTAATTACAGTAGTAATAACTTCGAAGACTTAAATAAAAGAAAAATTACTGAAAGTAAAACAATGGGTTATCTCCCAAGAGTGCTTTTCTTTAACGCCTTTGAGCTAGGCGCAGTAATTTGCAAAGATGCTCATGTAGGCGCCATAAAAGAGCTTAAGGCAAAGGCGCTATTTAAAAACTTGAAGCAAAAGAGAGCATCAAAAAGTGTAATGGCCCAGAAAAATCTCCATTTTAGATTTGGTTGTTCTTTTATTTTTGTGCATCATCATGCATATATCACATTGCATGTTTTTGTCAAACAAAAATTATTTGAAATAAACTCTATTTTTATATTTGCTCATATGGTTTTAAAAAAGAACCATCCTCTTGTTTCTTATTTGAATTAGAGCTAACAAACCAATATTTTCAACAACTTAACAATTGTTTTGTGAGAAATGTCAAGTTTTTCAACTCTGGAAACCCCTCTCTCTTCCCCCCCCCCAAAAGAGTGCTGTAAGAAAAGAAGAAGAAGAAAGTTGAAAAAAAAACTGGAAGAAGAAAAGAAGCCTAGCCTCACCTGCTTCAGCCCATCTAGTCCCGGCAGCCCAGCATCAGACCCTCTTCTCTGCTGTCGTTTTATTCTTTGTACGGCTGCACATCCGAGCTAGCCACATCGGCCATGGATGGATGGGATAGCTCCCATGCAGCTTCTTTCCCCTTTAAAACCCCCCTACAACCTAGCCTGCAACCCTAGCTGCTCCTTTCTTGTCCATCCCGCCGCCGCCGCCCTACTTCCTCTGCAGCAACGTCAGACTCCGTCGTCCCGCGCGTGCTGTCTGGCTCTACATCGGCCTCGCCGCTCCGCTTCAACGCCAAGCTGCGTGCTTTCACGATCTGCAGTGCGTCTCCGCCGCCGCGTTGTTCCATCTCAGTCCGCTCGACGTCTTTCGTCGTCCTCGACCTCACCTCTCGTCCGCGGCTCTGCTGCACCAGTCACACATTCCGTCTCTGTCACCGTCAACCCGCTGCAAACCCCGGCGCCTCTCTGTTGACCACACCAAGGTCTCCGTCCCCGACCTCGTCTTCGCGCCAGGAGGAGTGCCGAGAATCCTTCTCCTCCTGCCAAGTTTCCGGAGCCAGAGCGCAAGGATCATCGCCAAGGTCCTCGTCCTCGTCGTGCGGGACTTCTTCCTCTTCCAGCGTCGCCGTTCATCCCCAAGCTTGCCCAGCTCGCCAGCAAGCCAGGGTGAGTACCGCTTCTAGCTTTCCCCTTTTTCCTAAGTTGCTTGTTCTCTGCATCGTCGTACTTTGTGGCCTGCACCTGTTCTACATCACGTCATCGGCGTATCTGTCATATCGCGCAGCGCGCGTGCATCCAAACCTTTTTGCCTGCTGTTCAGTTTTCTGCTAGCTGGGTTCGGTGCCGAGGAGTGCCGATCGACTTATCATCAGTGTTTGTCTCCATGAATCTCTTCCGACGGTGAGCGCGCACTCCAGCCAGCGGCAACTACGGAAGGAACCGGCGTGTTTCAGTTTAGCTCGCTTATTTTGCAGTACCAATCGTTTCAGTTCTGCTTTTCAGCTAGCCCAATATGCAAGCAACAATCGATCCACCTACATATTTATGTTCTCAGCTAGCTACCTCCACAAAGCTTCTACTTTTCAGTCACGAGTGCATGCTCCGGTTTAGTTTCCGGGCTCTGTCAGTTTCAGTCTTGTTTTCCCTTTCAGCTAGCCAAATTTTGCTTAGTCCACTCGTTTCAGTAGCTCTTCAGCTTGTTTGTCTAGCTAGGTAATGTACGTCTCTGTTAAAAACGTTTTTCTCTGTATCTTGGTCAAAACCGAAGGCAATCCTACCACTCTTCCTTTCTGCCTGCTCAGCACCGGCGGACCAGACAACAGTTTCAGTCAGTCGGTCGACAGTTTCTGTTCAGCTTCAGGCTTCAGTCAACAATACCTCAGCTGTCCCTATTTGTTAAGCTATTTATAACATGCCATTTTAACTGGTTCTAACATATGATATGTGCTTTTAATCTAGAAAAATGTGTAGAATTTGAATATGACATCCATTTTTTTTTTGCATCTTGCATCATGTAGTTTCGTGGTAATTTGCATCGCACTATTAATAACATATGGAGTATTTGGGTATTACCAAATATGGTTACCTTACTTCATTTAATTTTAAGTAGCTCACCTATGCCTTGTCTTTTCCATGCTAATCAACATTTAAATTGTTGGTAGTAAAATAACTTGAACCATCTATATGTGCGTGTCGGGATTTTGATTCCGCTTAATTTGGATAAGATGCATTGCATCATAATTGCCATGACATGCATACATGCTTCACATGATCATGCCGATTCTTTTACCGTAGTAGTAAGTGTTGCATCCGTTGTTTGTTGTAGCTATTTGCTTCTTCGTGAATAGGATGCTTCGTGGTGTTGTGAGCAACGACAAGTTCTTCGGGTGTTTCTCGACAATCTTGCCAGGCAAGCTTTCCCGCCACTTACCTACCTATAGGGGTACATATTACCTATTTATGTTTATGCTTTATGCTAGCCTTGTGTTCCGCTTCTTGTTTCGAGTCACGTAACCTATCCACCTGTTTCCCCAAAGCAAAACTATATTTCCGCCACCTCCCGCCTATTACCTTTTGCTTGTTGTTTGAGTTAGCCTTGCGAGTCGTAGGCATGCTTAGGTTGTTTCAAGTTGTTTTATCATCGGGTTGTTGGGAAGTTTATCACATGCTCTACTTGATATATGAGATGGATATGAATTGGAGATAAGTTGGATATTAGATGTTGGAGATAAACATGATTTATTTATGTTACAACTACACTTGATTAAGCAGAGGCATCGGTGAGTCATTTTGCTCGTTTTACGACGGCTCACTTGTGTCCCCTAGGACCCCGAGTTCGCATGAACTGTTCTAAGCTGAGCGCACTAACCACTCGTGGAGATGCCGTGGGGTCTCCCTTGACTTACTACTTTTTCTCGAGTTAGTTTACCGGGGGCCACAACACCGTATTTATATTTGGATTCGCATTTGGTTTGAGTTACCAGTGATGGTGCTTAAGGTTTTAAGCCCCCTCGAAAAGGTGTGGTTCTGTCGCCTCGGATGGTTGGCAGGTTTATTTGCTCGCAGTACGTTTTTCTGTGAAGCTGGCGGACCTCTCGGATGGGCTCTCTGTCAGACGTCTCCATTCTCGCAAACTTCTGAGTCCGTCTTTGGATTTCGGCCGACTTCGTTACGGGTAGCTTAGTAGGGTGGCCCCCCTAAACTCTCTCGTAGAACTAGCAACGGTCTCGTCGTGATATCCTTCCCTTGTCTAGGTTGGATTGATCGAGCGTGTATGGGTACATTGGTGCACCCCTGCAGGGTAAATCTTTTCGAAAAGCCGTGTTCGCGGTTATGGACGACTTGGAGCCGTTCTACTCGATCATAGAACAACTTACACCTAATTGATGATAAAAAGTGGCGTATTAAATAGTTCTACTACAATATTAAATTGTTATAAAATTGTCAACTGTGTGAGTGACTTTGATGTTGCATCTTCGTGTGGTCGCGATGAGGTGATTCATCGGCTGGGTTATGTTTGCTGTAGTATTCTAGTTCTTTACTTTATGCGCTCTCTTACCTTATTCTGATTAGACGGAAGTTGTAGAGTGTCTCTATAGGTTCTTTAGTGCTTGCTCGCTGCCGCTTAACCCCACCATACAGCTGACGTCCTTTTGAGTCTCTCGAGCTTGTCTGCGTACCTCACGTACAAAGGCGGCTTGTTGATTATGCTTTATACGTCTTGAAGTCTTGCTAAGTACTTTGTACTTATTGCTGCTCGTCTCGGATTTCTTGCCGGAGTAGGTTTGAAGACAGGTACATGGGAGCGACGACGTTAGCAAGGTTACCCTTCTGGCTTGGCCTGGGCAGGGTTATGGACGCCATCGTTATCTTCAGGCCTCTTAGGCCCATTTATATTCTTGACCGTACTTGGATACTATTTTGCTTTATGTATGATTTGGATCTTTGTATGTATATTTGGATCTTGCCTCGTGGAGTCTTCGTGGTTATATTATATGTCTTTTGTGGGTTCCATCGTGAACTTGTGTAATGTTACTACCTTGATTCCACCCGCATAATGTGTATGTTGTGATGTGCACATTTTGCTTGGTGGACGTTTCCAAAGCGACATCGTGCGAATTGTGGCGTGATTGCTATAATTCGCAAGGTGCCGAATTTGGGGCATCACAAGTGGTATCTGAGCCCATGTTTTGTTGATACCCGCGGGTCCGCTCTGCCTGTAGGATAACCTTGCCAACAGACGTTGTTGTGTCTAGTGTCAAAACTATTTTGCTAAAGTTGCGTTGGATAGATCTATGTAGCTCTGCATTTTACTCCTTATCTCTTAGTTTCTCTCCTCTTACCTTTGCGAGTTTTGAGTCCTCTCTCTTACCTTCTTCAAGTTTTAGGATCCTACGTGGGTGGACGATCTCTTGCCTTCAACATAATAGGTCCGCTCATTGGAAGTTCATCATCGTCAATGCAAGCAAGAATCCTTTGTTGGTGATGTCGACAGGATTAATACGGTGAAAGAAGATTCGATAGTTTAACCAACTCTTTCCCCAACACGAGCGTGGATCTCGGGGTGAGATCCCTTGTTGGTGGTGTCGATTGTAACGGCCCAGAAAAATCCCCATTTTAGATTTGGTTGTTCTTTTATTTTTGTGCATCATCATGCATATATCACATTGCATGTTTTTGTCAAACAAAAATTATTTGAAATAAACTCTATTTTTATATTTGCTCATATGGTTTTAAAAAAGAACCATCCTCTTGTTTCTTATTTGAATTAGAACTAACAAACCAATATTTTCAACAACTTAACAATTGTTTTGTGACAAATGTCAAGTTTTTCAACTCTGGAAACCCCTCTCTCTTCCCCCCCCCCCAAAAGAGTGCTGTAAGAAAAGAAGAAGAAGAAAGTTGAAAAAAAAACTGGAAGAAGAAAAGAAGCCTAGCCTCACCTGCTTCAGCCCATCTAGTCCTGGCAGCCCAGCATCAGACCCTCTTCTCTGCTGTCGTTTTATTCTTTGTACGGCTGCACATCCGAGCTAGCCACATCGGCCATGGATGGATGGGACGGCTCCCATGCAGCTTCTTTCCCCTTTAAAACCCCCCTCCAACCTAGCCTGCAACCCTAGCTGCTCCTTTCTTGTCCATCCCGCCGCCGCCGCCCTACTTCCTCTGCAGCAACGTCAGACTCCGTCGTCCCGCGCGTGCTGTCCGGCTCTACATCGGCCTCGCCGCTTCGCTTCAACACCAAGCTGCGTGATTTCACGATCTGCAGTGCGTCTCCGCCGCCGCGTTGTTCCATCTCAGTCCGCTCGACGTCTTTCGTCGTCCTCGACCTCACCTCTCGTCCGCGGCTCTGCTGCACCAGTCACGCGTTCCGTCTCTATCACCGTCAACCCGCTGCAAACCCTGGCGCCTCTCTGTTGACCACACCAAGGTCTCCGTCCCCGACCTCGTCTTCGTGCCAGGAGGAGTGCCGAGAATCCTTCTCCTCCTGCCAAGTTTCCGGAGCCAGAGTGCAAGTATCATCGCCAAGGTCCTCGTCCTCGTCGTGTGGGACTTCTTCCTCTTCTAGCGTTGCCGTTCGTCCCCAAGCTTGCCCAGCTCGCCAGCAAGCCAGGGTGAGTACGCTTCTAGCTTTCCCCTTTTTCCTAAGTCGCTTGTTCTCTGCATCGTCGTACTTTGTGGCATGCACCTGTTCTACATCACGTCGTCGGCGTATCTGTCATATCGCGCAGCGCGCGTGCATCCAAACCTTTTTGCCTGCTGTTCAGTTTTCTGCTAGCTGGGTTTGGTGCCGAGGAGTGCCGATCGACTTATCATCAGTGTTTGTCTCGATGAATCTCTTCCGACGGCGAGCGCGCACTCCAGCCAGCGGCAACTACGGAAGGAACCGGCGTGTTTCAGTTTAGCTCGCTTATTTTGCAGTACCAATCATTTCAGTTCTGCTTTTCAGCTAGCCCAATATGCAAGCAACAATCGATCCACCTACATATTTATGTTCTCAGCTAGCTACCTCCACAAAGCTTCTACTTTTCAGTCACGAGTGCATGCTCTGGTTTAGTTTCCGGGCTCTGTCAGTTTCAGTCTTGTTTTCCCTTTCAGCTAGCCAAATTTTGCTTAGTCCACTCGTTTCAGTAGCTCTTCAGCTTGTTTGTCCAGCTAGGTCATGTACGTCTCTGTTAAAAACGTTTTTCTCTGTATCTTGGTCAAAACCGAAGGCAATCCTACCACTCTTCCTTTCTGCCTGCTCAGCACCGGCGGACCAGACAACAGTTTCAGTCAGTCGGTCGACAGTTTCTGTTCAGCTTCAGGCTTCAGTCAACAATACCTCAGCTGTCCCTACTTGTTAAGCTATTTAAAACATGCCATTTTAACTGGTTCTAACATATGATATGTGCTTTTAATCTAGAAAAATGTGTAGAATTTGAATATGACATCCATTTTTTTTTTGCATCTTGCATCATGTAGTTTCGTGGTAATTTGCATCGCACTATTAATAACATATGGAGTATTTGGGTATTACCAAATATGGTTACCTTACTTCATTTAATTTTAAGTAGCTCACCTATGCCTTGTCTTTTCCATGCTAATCAACATTTAAATTGTCGGTAGTAAAATAACTTGAACCATCTATATGTGCGTGTCGGGATTTTGATTCCGCTTAATTTGGATAAGATGCATTGCATCATAATTACGATGACATGCATACATGCTTCACATGATCATGCCGATTCTTTTACCGTAGTAGTAAGTGTTGCATCCGTTGTTTGTTGTAGCTATTTGCTTCTTCGTGAATAGGATGCTTCGTGGTGTTGTGAGCAACGACAAGTTCTTCGGGTGTTTCTCGACAATCTTGCCATGCAAGCTTTTCCGCCCCTTACCTACCTATAGGGGTACATATTACCTATTTATGTTTATGCTTTATGCTTTATGCTAGCCTTGTGTTCCGCTTCTTGTTTCGAGTCACGTAACCTATCCACCTGTTTCCCCAAAGCAAAACTATATTTCCGCCACCTCCCGCCTATTACCTTTTGCTAGTTGTTTGAGTTGGCCTTGCGAGTCGTAGGCATGCTTAGGTTGTTTCAAGTTGTTTTATCATCGGGTTGTTGGGAAGTTTATCACATGCTCTACTTGATATATGAGATGGATATGAATTGGAGATAAGTTGGATATTAGATGTTGGAGATAAACATGATTTATTTATGTTACAACTACACTTGATTAAGCAGAGGTATCGGTGAGTCATTTTGCCCGTTTTACGACGGCTCACTTGTGTCCCCTAGGACCCCGAGTTCGCATGAACTGTTCTAAGCTGAGCGCACTAACCACTCGTGGAGATGCCGTGGGGTCTCCCTTGACTTACTACTTTTTCTCGAGTTAGTTTACCGGGGGCCACAACACCGTATTTATATTTGGATCCGCATTTGGTTTGAGTTACCAGTGATGGTGCTTAAGGTTTTAAGACCCCTCGAAAAGGTGTGGTTGTGTCGCCTCGGATGGTTGGCAGGTTTATTTGCTCGCGGTACATTTTTCTGTGAAGCTGGCAGACCTCTCGGATGGGCTCTCTGTCAGACTTCTCCGTTCTCGCAAACTTCTGAGTCCGTCTTTGGAGCTCGGCCGACTTCGTTACGGGTAGCTTAGTAGGGTCGCCCCCCTAAACTCTCTCATAGAACTAGCAACGGTCTCGTCGTGATATCCTTCCCTTGTCTAGGTTGGATTGATCGAGCGTGTATGGTTACATTGGTGCACCCCTGCATGGGAAAATCTTTTCGAAAAGCCGTGTCCGCAGTTATGGACGACTTGGAGCCGTTCTACTCGATCATAGAACAACTTACACCTAATTGATGATAAAAAGTGGCGTAGTAAATAGTTCTACTACAATATTAAATTGTTATAAAATTGTCAACCGTGTGAGTGCCTTTGATGTTGCTTCTTCGTGTGGTCGCGATGAGGTGATTCATCGGCTGGGTTATGTTTGCTGTAGTATTCTAGTTCTTTTTCCTTTATGCGCTCTCTTACCTTATTCTGATTAGACAGAAGTTGTAGAGTGTCTTTATAGGTTCTTTAGTGCTTGCTCGCTACCGCTTAACCCCACCATACAGCTGACGTCCTTTTGAGTCTCTCGAGCTTGTCTGCGTACCTCACGTACAAAGGCGGCTTGTTGACTATGCTTTATACGTCTTGAAGTCTTGCTAAGTACTTCGTACTTATTGCTGCTCGTCTCGGATTTCTCGCCGGAGCAAGTTTGAAGACAGGTACATGGGAGCGACGACGTTAGCAAGGTTACCCTTCCGGCTTGGCCTGGGCAGGGTTATGGACGCCATCGTTATCTTCAGGCCTCTTAGGCCCATTTATATTCTTGTCCGTACTCGGATACTATTTTGCTTTATGTATGATTTGGATCTTTGTATGTATATTTGGATCTTGACTCGTGGAGTCTTCGTGGTTATATTATATGTCTTTTGTGGGTTTCATCGTGAACTTGTGTAATGTTACTACCTTGATTCCACCCGCATAATGTGTATGTTGTGATGTGCACATTTTGCTTGGTGGACATTTCCAAAGCGACATCGTGCGAATTGTGGCGTGATTGCTATAATTCGCAAGGTGCCAAATTTGGGGCGTCACAAAAAGCAAGTATGGAACACATTTAAATCTAAACCACTTCCTATGAAAAATAGTCTTGTAAAGAGACAAGTCATGAAAGCGCAAAGCAAAAAGCATAGGAAGGCAAAACAAGTACAACCTCAAGAGTTGCAACATAAAGAGGGGAAACTCAATATTGTTGAGATCCATCGAACCATGTTTCCCTTTCTCATAATAACTTTCAGAAGCATCATGAATAGAACTAACAATATAACTATCACATAAAGCATCCCTATCATGAGCCACATGCATAAAAGAATTAATACTACCCATATGAACAATCATAGCAGGAGCAGATTCAACAGAATAATCATTCTCATCACCATAATCATCAAAAACAGGAAGCATATTGTAATCATAACTAATTTTCTCCTCAAAATTAGGTGAACTGAAAACATTATACTCATCATCATAGCCATCATAATCTAGAGGTTTAGTATCATCACAAGCTAGAAAACAGCTATTTCGCAAAGCATACTCATCAAACATATCATCATAAGAAGGAACATGGATAATACTAATGGTACAACAATTATTAACTTTAGAATCGGCACCTAAAAGATTTTCAATATTAAAAGTAGAGTGCATTTCCCAATCATGATCACTAACATAGGTAACAGGCATAGGAACATCACATAGGGGAGATAAAATATCATCAGAGCAAACTTTCTCCACTAAAGCTGGGGAACTAAAAATATCATGCTTAACAAAACCAGCTTCCCCAAGCTTAGACTTTTCTATAGCATTAGCAACAACGGTATTTAAAGCATTCATACTAACAACACTATTAGTATGCAAATTAAGCTCCAAAGGTTTTTCAATTTTCTCTTCAAATCTAAACTCAGGAAAAAAGACTAAAGAACTCTTTATTTTCCATTAAGCCTAACTAGTGAAAATAAAAATAAGAAACAAAAAGATATAATTGCAGAATCTAAAGAAAATACCTTCGAGCACTCACACAGGCGGATGCGAGTACCTTTTACCTTACCTCCCCGGTAACAGCGCCAGAAAAGAGCTTGATGTCTACGCACGCGTCTGTTCTTGTAGACAGTGTTGGGCCTCCAAGTGCAGAGGTTTGTAGAACAGCAGCAAGTTTCCCTTAAGTGGATCACCCAAGGTTTATCAAACTCAGGGAGGAAGAGGTCAAAGCTATTCCTCTCAAGCAACACTGCAATTACGATACAGAAAGTCTCTTGTGTCCCCAACACACCCAATACACTTGTTAGATGTATAGGTGCACTAGTTCGGCGAAGAGATAGTGAAATACAAGTAGTAGTGATGATTATAAGTAGCAAATGTGATCTGAAATAAATATCGCTGCGAGCAAACATGTAACAAAACAGTAAGTAAACGGTGTGCAATGCTTGGAAACAAGGCCTAGATATCATACTTTCACTAGTGGACACACTCCCAACAAATATAACATAATTAAACCAATAGATACTATCATCAATATGCAACTTAAAACAATTCTCCAATGGAAAATGAACACTAATCATGCGTAGGGCTACGAAGCACTCCTCAAAGTCCATATGTACCCAAACTAGATTGTCCCACACTATCACCGTGAACACACTAGATGGTTCCAACAAACACCAATAATTCATAGAGACATTAACCAAAAAGATACACATGATGCACACACTAGCCACCTTTACACCATGATACGGGGTATCTCCGGAGAGTACAATAATAAAGCATAGGAGTAGCATAAGATCTGAATAATAACATCTACCAATTCAACTAGATACAAAGCTCACGATCATATAAAGATCACATCATGGGAGAGAGAGGTGAACCACATAGCTACCGGTAGAGCCCTCAGCCCCGGGGGTGAACTACTCCCTCCTCATCATAGGAGACAACAAGGTTGATGGAGATGGCGGTGAGGTCGATGGAGACGGCGGAGACGGCGATGGAGACCGATGGAGATGGCTCCGGGGGCACTTCCCCGTCCCGGCAGGGTGCCGGAACAGAGACTTCTGTCCCCCGAAATTTGTCTTCGACGGCGGCGGAGCTGCGAAACTCTTTCTGGAAAATTGCCGAGTCCCCTAGGGTTTTCCGTCCCGAGGCTTTATATAGGCAAAGGGGCGTCGTCAGGGGGCTGCCAGGGCGCCCTCACACGTAGGGGGCGCAGCCAGGGGCCAGGCCGCGCCGCCCTATTGTGTGGGGCCCTTGTGGCCCCCCTCCGTCTCCTCTTCGGTTCTCTGGAAGCTTCGATGAATTTCTGGACGTTCGGCTTTTGTTTCGTCCAATTCCGAGAATATTTCTTGTATAACTTTTTTGAAACACAAAAACAGCAGAAAACAGGGAACTGGCACTGTGCCGACTTGTTAATAGGTTAGTTCCGGAAATCGCATAAAACGCCACGAAGTATAACGAAACACAAGGCAAATTGTGTAAAAACAAGCATGGAGCATCAAAAATTATAGATACGTTTGAGACGTATCAGAAACCCCAAGAGAAGGTTTGATGAATATAGCAGCAAGTTTTCCCTCAGTTATGAAACCAAGGTAGTCAATCCAGTAGGAAAAAACCAATTCGACTGAAGGTGATGCCCGCTAGCTTCGCGACAGCTCCGGACAATTTATAGGGCGCCTCGTCTGAGCTTTGCTTTGCGAGCGGCAACGTGGAACCTGCACACAACACAACCAAATACTTTGTTCCCAACTTACGATGAGGTTGTCAATCTCACCGGTTTGCTTGAAACAAAGGAATGAGCGTATCGAGTGGAAAGCAATAGTAGAATGCGAGTAAAGTAAACAGTGCGAGTAAAGTAAATAGGTGATAGCAATATAAAGGAAATAGGACCGGGGTCCACAGTTCACTAGTGGTGTCTCTCGATAAGATTAAATAACATATGCTGGGTAAACAAATTACAGTTGGGCAATTGATAGAATAAAGACAACGTGATATGTCGAGAGGATCACTATGAGATTTACTCTGGGCATTACAACAAGATACATAGACCGCCATCCAACTGCATCTATGACTAATAATCCACTTGTGGCGAATCAATCCGAGAACTCCACAAGTATTAAGTTGCGAACAACAGATAACTGCATTAAGCAAAGTGTGTAATGTAAACAAAGCATATGCCTTTGAGCATATGAATGTTGTTTTCCCCCTAGTAGCAACAGCACATCTACAACCTTTGAGGTTTTTGTCACTCCCCCAGATTAAATAGAGGCATGAACCCACTATCGAGCATAAATACCCCCTTTTGGAGTCATTAGCAACTACTCGGCCAAGATAGCTACTAACAACGGAGAGCATGCAAGATCATAAACAACATAGAGATAACATAAGATAAAATTCAGTACATCAACTCAATCATAACACCAATAATCATCGGATCCCAACAAACACAACATGTAGAATTACATAACGGTGATCTATCATGTAAAGCAGCTCACGAGATCTAAACATGAAGCACATGGTGGAGAAGACAACCAACTAGCTACTCACTCATCGCGCCGGAGACAAGCATGGCGACGAAGAAGACCTCTGATGGTGATTCCCCTCTCCAGCAGGGTGCCGGGAAGAGCTTCTAGACCCTCCCGATCTTTGGGTCGATAGCGGCGACAGATCGCGATGTATTCTGGAAAAGTGATCGGGTCTTTAGGTTTTTCTCGTCGGGGGGTCTTTATAGGCGAAGGGGTGTCATCAGAAGTGGCCCTGGTGGGACTCACCATAGGGGGGCGCGGGCCAGCCCCAGACTGCGCCCCCTAGTGGTGTGGCCCACCAGTGGCTCCTCTCCGTCTCCTCTTCGGTTCTCTGGAAGCTTCGGTAAATATCTGGACGTCTGGCTTTTGTTTCGTCCAATTCCGAGAATATTTCCTGTGTAATTTTTCTGAAACACAAAAACAGCAGAAAACAGGGAACTGGCACTGTGACATCTCGTTAATAGGTTAGTTCCGGAAAATGCATAAAAATGCGATGACATGTAACGAAACACTAAGCAAATGATGTAAAAACAAGCATGGAGCATCAAAAATTATTGATACATTGGAGACGTATCAAGATGCGATGCTAATAAAGCTAGCTTGCTGCTGCTGTGTTATTTGTGCGCATGTCCGCAGCTACGCTACAACATCGATCTGATCTAATATACATGCACATAGCTAGGAAAAATAGAACAGAAAAAGAGGGTGTCACTATGCATGCATGCATCCTTTCCTCAGATCGCGTGCACGCAGGCGCTGCTCTTTAGCTTTGCATGCAAGCTAGGACCACTAGCTGATGTTGAACATGGATAAAATTATTAATTAATTTGCACAGTATGTATGGTGATGTTTGCTAATAACAATCAAAATTAATTAAGCAAGAAAAATCTATGATCATACGCAGAAAAATTATGAAACTTATGTGGAACAAATCTTTCCGGATGAAGAAACAAATATTATACATAGGGGAACAAACACAAAGGACATCACGGTACATCTAGGAACAAAAAGAATTGTGAAACTAATATTAAAAAAAAGAGGAACAAATCTTTCAGAATGAAGGAACAAATAGTTATACATAGGGGAACAAGTAAAAAGACATCACATGATATCCAAGAACAAAAATAATTGAGGAACAAATATTATACATAGGGGAATAAATCTAGGAGCAAAAGTTACAAAAATTTGAGAACAAAAGTTACAAAAATTTCAAAAATATGGGAACAAAAATTCTAAAAATCTAGGAACAAAAGTTTAAAAAAAATCCGACAACAAAATCCAGGAACGAAAATTTCAAAAATCTAGGAACAAAAATTTCAAAAATCTGGGGAAAAAAATTACAAAAATATGGGAACTAAAATTACAAAAATCCGGGAACTAAAATCTCGGAACAAAAATCCAGGACCAAAAATTTCAAAAATCCTTGAACAAAAGTTAAAAAAATTCGGGAACAAAATCTGGGAACAAAAATTACAAAAATTTGGGAACAAAAATTACAAAAATCTGGGAACTAAAATTTAAAAAATCTGGGAACAAAAGTTACAAATATCTGGGAAATAAAATTACAAAATTATGGGAACAAAAAGTTACAAAAAAATATGGGAACAAAAATTCCAAAAATCTAGGAACAAAAGTTATAAAAATCCGGGAACAAAGTCCGGGAACAAAATCCAGGAACAAAAATTACAAAAATCTAGGAACAAAAATTACAAAAATCTGGGAATAAAAAATTACAAAAATACGGGAACTAAAATTACAAAAATCCGGGAACAAAGATAAAAAAAACAGGAACAAAAGTTACAAAAATCCAAGAGCAAAAGGTTACAAAAATCTAGAAATCAAATTTAATCTAGGAACAAGGCTAGTGTGAAGGAACAAACCAAATTTAAATATGGATAAAACTATAGAATATAGAGAACAAAAATATAGAAACTATGGAATAAAAATGACAGCAAGGGAACAAAGCAAGGACGAAGGAACAAATCTAATATAAACGCGAAATAAAACTATAAAATATGGGGAACAAAATATGTGAGAAGCATTTTTTGGAACTAAAAATATATAAAAATAATTATAAAGGAACAAATTTATAAAAAATGCAACTATCATCAGAATCAAAAAAAAAAGAAACACCTTTTTAAAATAAAAGGAACAAAAAAGCATCAAGGAGAATAGAGAAACATGGTAGAAAAAAGGTAAAAAGAAGAAACAAAAATAGAAAAAACATGAAAAAGAATATAATTCAAGAAAGAAATAGAAACGTAAAAGATAAAAAGGTAGAATGAAAAGAATCAGAAAACGAATGAAAAAAGAGTGAAACATGTCAAAGAGAAATACAGAAAATAGAATAAAAATAAAAAAAGGCAAAGAAACATACGGAATACTACTACGAAAGAAAATGGAAAAAAAGAAACGCACATGCACGTGACCTACTTACTTCTGATTGGTGGAGTGGAGACATAGCGCTGACCGGTGAGCTCTGGCCGATATTTTTTGGCATCCATCGGGAAGTGAAGCGAACGCTCTAATCGGGCCAAGCCCACAACCAAAATCCTTAAGCGAAACGGCCGTCTGTATCGCACGTGCGCCACCGAGCCTTTTCCCCATCTGCACATCCCGGTCGGTCTAACGTGTCTGTGTCTGGGTTGCTGCTCCGAAGATCGCCTAGGCAGCTTGTGGTGAATCGGGCCGAGGCATGGCCCACAGCGCTAAGGTTGGCCCAGTTCGGTTCATCCTTTTCGTCCCGCTGCCCCACGATCGTTTCTCCGGCATCCGCATCCGAACGCTGCGGCTCGGCAACTACTTGCGGCAACGCCTCGGCCACTCCTCGTGCGCACCTTGAGATGAAGCTCACCATTTTCGTCACTTATTATTATTACGGGTTATTGAGTTTAATCTCGACCTACGCTGCATTACCATTCATTTATGCTTTCTGTCTGTTCCCTAGTTTGGTCAGTAATTAACCACACGGCGGTGACGGTGGGCCGTAGGATTCGACCTGTACTCATTGGTCATACATCGGATTGTTGTTCAGGTCAGCTCACTTACTCATGGTTAACCCGTCCGTGCAGGTGCCATCTATGGTTTGGTTCATTCGGCCAGAACGGGAGCAGGGGAGGCCACGGTGAAGCATAGACCTCCGATCATTCGACTGTTCAACAGGCAGACACAGATATGCCCCATAACGCAAGAATTTGGTTTGTCGGCAAGGAGCAGTCTATCTCTACCAGGTAAGGTCACTACTGGTATAATATAGTTCCACATACCGCAGACTTATCCCATATATAGATGAAAATTCCAACATTAGTTGCTGCTGCACCTTTCGGCTCCGTTCCGACCATGGGATTGGAAACCACAGGAAAATAAAACGGTACCGGAATAGAGTTAGCTGGAAACAGCAAACCTGCAGGAATACAAAACACATGAGAAAAAAAAAGAGATCAGTTCGTTTCCTTTTCCTTTTGGTTTGAGTAGATGTTACTTTTCCTGTGAAAAGTACGGGTGAGAGAAACTTTCCAAATGGCTGGAACCATTCCTATGAAGCGAACGCATACATGGGAAATGTTTCCTCCGAAAAAATGAGCCCGCGAAATTCCTATGAAATTCCTGGACATCAAACGGGGCCTTCACCTGGACGAGCTGCGTTAGATCATACGGTCCAATCTTTTGATTTTCGGTAACACTGCTTCCTGCAAGAATGACAGGATGGCACATCTTAAGTTCCTTCTTACGAAGACACGCATCGGCGCACGGCAGGCAGATCGATCGATGGGGTGGTCGGGCAGGTGTTCGTTCGCAGTGCTCTGCTCGATCGGGTTATTTTTTCGCAGGGTGGCATCCGTTGACTTTAACCGTGACATTCCACCCATGGGCAAAACCCGATTCCGGACCAAACAATCACAGAGGACCGTTATGACGCCTAGAAAAGCATCCGCGGGACATTAGCCCAAAACGGTTCGCGAGAAGGCGATCTGACGGCCGAAGATGTCCGGGAATTGCATCCAACGGTCCAAATTCACCAAATCGTGAGAGATCTCCTAGATGGCTGAATTATAATGTCCCTAATGAGCTGGAAGCCTGGAACCGTGGAATTGGGGTCCTATAATGATCTCAAAGAGGTATGCAGATCATCCGATGAACAGAGCTCTAAAAGGATCTCGACATACGAACGAATGCAAAAAGTGGTCACATGTGTGACAAGAGAAACTTCAAAAATCTTGCGCGAGCGGTCCGCACGCGCATAGATGCGGTGCTAATAAAGCTAGCTTGCTGCTGCTGTGTTATTTGTGCGCATGTCCGCAGCTGCGCTACAACATCAATCTGATCTAATATACATGCACATAGCTAGGAAAAATAGAACAGAAAAAGAGGGTGTCACTATGCATGCATGCATCCTTTCCTCAGATCGCGTGGACGCAGGCCCTGCTCTTTAGCTTTGCATGCAAGCTAGGACCACTAGCTGATGTTGAACATGGATAAAATTATTAATTAATTTGCACAGTATGTATGGTGATGTTTGCTAATAACAATCAAAATTAATTAAGCAAGAAAAATCTATGATCATACACAAAATAATTATGAAACTTACGTGGAACAAATCTTTCCGAATGAAGGAACAAATATTATACATAGGGGAACAAACACAAAGGACATCACGGTACATCTAGGAACAAAAAGAATTGTGAAACTAATATTAAAAAAAAGAGGAACAAATCTTTCAGAATGAAGGAACAAATAGTTATACATAGGGGAACAAGTAAAAAGACATCACATGATATCCAAGAACAAAAATAATTGAGGAACAAATATTATACATAGGGGAATAAATCTAGGAGCAAAAGTTACAAAAATTTGAGAACAAAAGTTACAAAAATTTCAAAAATATGGGAACAAAAATTCTAAAAATCTAGGAACAAAAGTTAAAAAAAATCCAAAAACAAAATCCAGGAACGAAAATTTCAAAATTCTAGGAACAAAAATTTTAAAAATCTGGGAAAAAATTTACAAAACTATGGGAACTAAAATTACAAAAATCTGGGAATTAAAATCTCGAAACAAAAATTTCAAAAATCCATGAACAAAAGTTAAAAAAATCCGGGAACAAAATCTAGGTACAAAAATTTCAAAAATCTGGGAACAAAAATTACAAAAATCTGGGAACAAAAAATACAAAATCTGGGAACTAAAATTAAAAAAATCTGGGAACAAAAGTTACAAATATCTGGGAAATAAAATTACAAAAATATGGGAACAAAAAGTTACAAAAAAAAATATGGGAACAAAAATCCAGGAACAAAAATTCCAAAAATCTAGGAACAAAAGTTATAAAAATCTAGGAACAAAAGTCCGAGAACAAAATCCAGGAACAAAAATTACAAAAAATTTAGGAACAAAAATTACAAAAATCTGGAAATAAAAAATTACAAAAATACGGGAACTAAAATTACAAAAATCCGGGAACAAAAATGAAAAAACGGGAACAAAAGTTACAAAAATCCAAGAGCAAAAGGTTACAAAAATCTAGAAATCAAATTTAATCCGGGAACAAGGCTAGTGTGAAGGAACAAACCAAATTTAAACATGGATAAAACTATATAATATAGAGAACAAAAATATAGAAACTATGGAATAAAAATGACAGCAAGGGAACAAAGTAAGGACGAAGGAACAAATCTAATATAAACGCGAAATAAAACTATAAAATATGGGGAACAAAATATGTGAGAAGCATTTTTTGGAACTAAAAATAAATAAAAATAATTATAAAGGAACAAATTTATAAAAAATGCAACTATCATCAGAATCAGAAAAAAGAGAAACACCTTTTTAAAATAAAAGGAACAAAAAAGCATCAAGGAGAATAGAGAAACATGGTAGAAAAAGGGTAAAAAGAAGAAACAAAAATAGAAAAAACATGAAAAAGAATATAATTCAAGAAAGAAATAGAAACGTAAAAGATAAAAAAGTAGAATGAAAAGAAACAGAAAAGGAAAGAAAAAAGAGTGAAACATGTCAAAGAGAAATACAGAAAATAGAATAAAAATAAAAAAGGCAAAGAAACATACGGAATACTACTACGAAAGAAAATGGAAAAAAAGAAACGCACATGCACGTGACCTACTTACTTCTGATTGGTGGAGTGGAGACATAGCGCTGACCGGTGAGCTCTGGCCGGTATTTTTCGGCATCCATCGGGAAGCGAAGCGAACGCTCTAATCGGGCCAAGCCCACAACCAAAATCCTTAAGCGAAACGGCCGTCTGTATCGCGCGTGCACCACCGAGCCTTTTCCCCATCTGCACATCCCGGTCGGTCTAACGTGTCTGTGTCTGGGCTGCTGCTCCGAAGATCGCCTAGGCAGCTTGTGGTGAATCGGGCCGAGGCATGGCCCATAGCGCTAAGGTTGGCCCAGTTCGGTTCATCCTTTTCGTCCCGCTGCCCCACGATCGTTTCTCCGGCCTCCGCATCCGAACGCTGCGGCTCGGCAACTACTTGCGGCGACGCCTCGGCCACTTCTCGTGCACACCTTGAGATGAAGCTCACCATTTTCCTCACTTATTATTATTATGGGTTATTGAGTTTAATCTCGACCTACGCTGCATTACCATTCATCTATGCTTTCTGTCTGTTCCCTAGTTTGGTCAGTAATTAACCACACGGCGGTGACAGTGGGCCGTAGGATTCGACCTGTACTCACTGGTCATACATCGGATTGTTGTTCAGGTCAGCTCACTTACTCATGGTTAACCCGTCCGTGCAGGTGCCATCTATGGTTTGGTTCATTCGGCCGGAACGGGAGCAGGGGAGGCCACGGTGAAGCATAGACCTCCGGTCATTCGACTGTTCAACAGGCAGACACAGATATGCCCCATCACGCAAGAATTTGGTTCGTCGGCAAGGAGCAGTCTATCTCTACCAGGTAAGGTCACTACTAGTATAATATAGTTCCACATACCGCAGACTTATCCCATATATAGATGAAAATTCCAACATTAGTTGCTGCTGCACCTTTCGGCTCCGTTCCGACCATGGGATTGGAAACCACAGGAAAATAAAACGGTACCGGAATAGAGTTGGCTGGAAACAGCAAACCTGCAGGAATACACAACACAGGGGAAAAAAAAGGAGATCAGTTCGGTTCCTTTTCCTTTGGTTTGAGTAGATGTTACTTTTCCTGTGAAAAGTACGGGTGAGAGAAACTTTCCAAAGGAATTGGCGGGAACGATTCCTATGAAGCGAACGCATACATGGGAAATGTTTCCTCCAGAGTATGAAATTCCTGGACATCGAACGGGGCCTTCACCTGGACGAGCTGCGTTAGATCATACGGTCCAATCTTTTGATTTTCTGTAACACTGCTTCCTGCAAGAATGACAGGATGGCACATCTTAAGTTCCTTCTTACGAAGATACGCATCGGCGCACGGCAGGCAGATCGATCGATGGGGTGGTCGGGCAGGTGTTCGTTCGCAGTGCTCTGCTCGATCGGGTTATTTTTTCGCAGGGTGGCATCTGTTGACTTTAACCGTGACATTCCACCGATGGGCAAAACCCGATTCCGGACCAAACAATCACAGAGGGCCGTTATGACGCCTAGAAAAGCATCCGCGGGACATTAGCCCAAAACAGTTCGGGAGAAGGCGATCTGACGGCCGAAGATGTCCGGGAATTGCATCCAACAGTCCAAATTCACCAGATCGTGAGAGAGCTCCTAGATGGTTGAGTTATATTGTGCCTAATGAGCTGGAAGCCTGGAACCGTGGAATTGGGGTCCTATGATGATCTCAAAGAGGTATGCAGATCATCCGATGAACAGAGCTCTAAAAGGATCTCGACACACGAACGAATGCAAAAAGTGGTCACATCTTTGACAAGAGAAACTTCTCCAGTAATGAGATCAGACCAAGAAATGAGGGAAATTCATATAATGCATTTTGTTTTCACATAGTGATCAGAACAAGGCTCTGAACCCTGCAGGCGAAAGCATACGGGGACTTGAGGAGCTGTATCTGAAAAAGGTGAAGGAGCGAAGATCTTGAAGTAGCTCGTGGGAGAGCAGAAATAAAAATTCCACATATATGAGTAATCCGACAAAATATGACCAGGGAGGAATCTCAAGAGGAATGGCAAGAAGATTAATTCTGGGTCACCACAGCATCGTTCCCGCCGCTGGGAGTTGTATGATAGCCTGCTCTGCGGTTGAGCCTTGCCTAAAGTGTGTCCAGGTTGATCATGGACCTCATGGTGATGGTGCTAGTCTGCCAGGGAATTAAAAGCCACATCATGCATCTGTGAAGCTGACATGGTCACGTGGTCGAGTGCTATTGGCTTGACGGGATGTCTAGACGATGTACCAAATAAAACTTCAAATTATCTTGTGGCGACAGATCTAAACGGTATCCGAGCAACAGCCCGAGTCAACTCAGTGAGTCCTAATCCCAGCTCTCCCTCCTCCTACATCTCTACAGAACCCACATACCAGGGCAGGGTTCATCACATTCCTGTTCTGACAGCTACGTATGCTATAATTGCTGCCTTGTTGGAACAGAGAGTTCTTGCGACTGATATTTGGACCTTTCATATTAAGAAGCATATCTAAATTACTCTAAATACTAATACATATGCAACATTATTAAATTGCTAACTGTAAATAACAAAAATTGCTGATATAGCATAAAACATTTGGATTTTGGAAGATAATGGAAAAATACCCGACTGCAATTGATTCAGTTCAGTTCAGTGCTAACTATTACACACTTTTTATACAGGTGCATGTAGTGTGGGTAGACATAGCAGCATCGGACCGAGATCCAGTGCCTTGATAAAGGCAAGGCACAAGTGAACAGTACGGTGCCTTGTCGGTTGGACCGTTAGATCAGAAATCGACAGACAAAATCAAACACTGTAGCATATATACTGCAGATTGTTCTGTAGCATGCACACTGTGGACGATTCACTGTAGCGATTGTACTGTAGATGAGCCTTGTAGCAGTGGGCTGTTCAGGTTCATCTGAGCATCCATTATTGATCCAATGGCTAGAAACAAGGGTCAAGGCACCATACTGTTCATCGGTGCCTTGTCTTCATCAAGGCACTGGATCTCAATCCAGCAGCATCAACCCCCATTCAGGTTATACTTTTTTTGCACATGTTATACCCAATTTATTTACTGTTGCTTTTGTATTAATCAGCTAAAACACTGGGCTGGTGTTGTTTTGGCTAGCTCACAACAGAGGGCCCATTTTCTATGCACGCTATCTTTCTTTTGGCTCAGCACAGTGGGCAATCTATGTAACATCACAGTTTTAGACAGCTTCTTGTTATGTAAGTTACAATACAATATTTACCAGATAACCTGTAGAGGTTAAGTGTTGGGTAATTTCCCTTTAGCCAGCTCCGCACATGTAGCGGCAGAGGAGGAGCGTGCATGTAGATCTCCTCTTCTCATGCATATACACCAAGTGGAAAAGCCTACCTTATAAGGAGACCCAACTCTTATAAAATAACAGTGTGGGTCTAAACTGTACCACCTCTTGCCATGCATGAATGAGCCACATTAGCCTTTGGGATTTTCACTATGGATTATTGAATTAATTATAAGTGGGTTGAGCCAAATACTCAATATTTCCAACAATATTTACATTTAGTGTGAGAGAATGACAACATGCCTGCTTTTGCAAAAATTCCCACTCCATACATGTCATAACATTTACACTTCGGGCAAGAGAATGACAACATGCCTGATTTTGTAAACTTGATCCAGCTGTTGATGAAGACAGAAGTATTATAAGTAACACACCATGTCAAACTGAGCAAATAAACAGAAGATTTGGTTGTAAGGTTCATAGGTTGAAACTGATACACGGAAAGTTTGTTAAGAAAATCAGAATTGATGAATAGGTACCTGAAATCAATCTGGATAATTGTTGATGCAGTCGGATGGTCTTCCTTTAAGCTGAAAAGTTACTCGGACAACACAGTTTTAGAGAAAAGGCATAAGGCCTGGCTTTTAAAGAAAGCACCAAAGTCTTGCACTGGGATCACCAGATCTTACAGGGAAATTTAGAAAGAGAAAACAAAGCTGAAATGAGAATTACATAGTGCCCACTAAGAAACACAAGAAATAATTTTAGTTGTGGGATGGTTAGGCAGCAGCTCAAATTCCTTGGTGATGATAGATACCACAGCATCCTTCTGGACAGGATCATATTGAGGATCAAAGTTAGCTATAACTTTAATACATTGGAGAGTGAAGAGATGCCTGATGCCACAACCAAAATCGCTGTATGCAGAATGTGCTTTTTCTGCATCAAATCCAAGGATAAGCTCTTGGAGCTTCAGCATTGTGCCTTGTTCAAACCTTAAACCAGCTCCATTTACATTAAAGAAGTCAATATGTGTCAAACATGGGAATCCACTATGACTGATCGTTAGTCCCTCTTTGGGAGTTTCAATTGCAATCAATATTAAGGTATGAAGGAAAGGCAGCTCTGCGAGCATATATAGATCTTCCTCGTGCATTTTTTCAATGTTGAACTTTAGGTACGTAAGCTCAGAGAGTGAGCAATTGATCCACTTTGGAAATCTGGAGAACCAGTCTTCACTTCCTTTCAGCACAAACTTTTCAAGCCGTCGGGGAGCAGGGCACCATGATTCTGCAAAGCTATTTATATCCCCACTACTATTGCCATTGTTAATATATACAGAAAGAGGGCTATGTTCCCCCAGACTGCACATGGATGAAACCAGAGAGTTCATTCTATTTTTCGACTTGCTAGTTTTGAGAGACTTAAAGTTTATTCGAATCACCCTCAACTGTTTTATATTTTGCCCAAAATTTGTACAACTATTGTCACCATCAATGTTCCAAAGCTCCTGGAGAGCTTCCATGTTGCCAAAACCATCTGGCAGTATGAGTGCATCACCAACTAGATACACCAATCGTTTTAGATGGACAATAGTTCCTGGTAACTCCATCTCAGATCCCCTTAAATCAAGTGTCTTCAAAAACTCTAACTTCCCTATTTGGACCGGTAGCTTCATAATTTCTGATCGGATCCCCAAATATGTCAAATGAATTAAGCTTCCGATGTTTTCTAGGTGATCAGCAGAATGGCAGCCCTCTAAATCTAAATATAATACCCGAAGAACTTGTAGGTCCAAAAGAGAGGGCATCCAGGTAACATTGCCCAAAAGACTAAGTGACCGGAGATGAGAGAGATCCATGGTTTGCTGTGACATATCGCCTGCATCTTGATTCTCCTCCCGGAAGTATAATAGCCTGCGGATCTTGTTATGTGGAGATGGGATGTCCTTACCATCCAATATGGAAACAAAATTTTCTTGATTTGACCGAGAGACAATAAAGTCAAGCACTATATCATGGACTCGACATGCATGGTACAGTGGTTGAATCAAACTCCTGTTAATGAGCTCGTTATAGTAACTCTCTCCTACTTCCTCCAAAGTATAGCCATGCTTTGAAACAACAAATCCTTCGGCTATCCAACTCCATATCAATTGAAATTTGTCAATCAAATAGTCCTCTGGAAACATGCTGAAGTACAATAAGCAATTCTTCAAATAAAGGGGTAGATCATTGTAACTCAGAGCAAGTATTTTGTCCATTACTTCCAGTTCTTCATCTTTTTCATCTGTATAACGAATGGAATTCAGCACTCTCTTCCATTCTTCCTTCAGTCTTGGTTTGTTAGCTAACAAACTGCCCAAAGTAACAATGGCCAAAGGCAAACCATCACAACGGTGCAATATCTCATTCATAATCCCCTGCAGCTGACCAGGGCATCCATCCTCAACACTAAAAGTCCTCTTTAGAAACAATTCTTTGGAATAACTACTGTTAAGAGGTTTTATTGGATAAACAAAGTCTTCATCTGAAGTGCAACAAAACTCAGCTACACTCTTAATGCGAGTTGTCGTAATTATTCTGCTTGCATGATCATTTTTTGGAAGAGCACAAAATATGGTTTCCCATGAAGATTTACTCCAAATGTTATCAATCACAATAAGATACCTGTGAGACATTATGAATTAGCAAAACTCTAGAAGTGGCGCGATCAATATAACATAATATTTGCATACATGTACAAGTTATACAGAAATCCTGCAAACTTCATATGAAGAATAAGCACATTTCTGAATGATTCCACCATCATTCGTATATATAAATACATGAGCTTTTTTGCCGTTCCCATGTTTGACATGCTATATTTTCCAAGCATTTTGTACTAAGAGTGACTTGGTTTTATCAGATAGTTCCCATAATGACATTTATAATTTTGCTTCTGCGTTTCCAATGTCCCACAATCATAGATTCATTATAGTAGTAATCTTATATGCTTATTAATATACTACTATCTGAGAAGGACATAAAAGGAATGCCACTCATGACTCATGCTATTGGAAGACAGCATAGAGTGAGATAAAGTAGACTCGTGTTACCTTCTGTCCTGAAGATACTTCCTTAGCCTGTCGATGAGTTGCTTGTCGCTAAATGACCCCATTTGCTCCGGAATTCCATCAGTTCTCTCGGTTTCCGACAGCAAAGTTCTCAAAATGTTACTTATATTAGGCCTTTGTGATACCGACACAAAAGCCATATAAGGTTTTTTTTCTTCTTCTTTTCGCGACGAAACAGTATTAGAGAAGTGATGTTCGATTCTTCTGTACACCTGTTGAGCGAGAGTAGTTTTGCCCGAACCTCCAGATCCGACGATAGAGACGACCCTGAGCTGCTTCCCTGGATCTTCCCCAATGAATCGATCCAAGATTTCCTCGATTGGGCCCTCCATCCCCACGAGTTTCTCCATCTCCACATAGAGCGCCGGCAGCCGCGGATCGATCTCCGTATGCACCGCGCTAGCGGTGCTCTCATCGAGCTTGTACTTCAACCGCCGCTCGTATGCCTCGTCGACGAGGGCCTGGAGTTCCTGAATCTCCCCGGCGAACCTGTAACGGTTCCGGAGCCTCTTCACCCTCCGGGCGTTTCTGCGGAGGAAGCCCTTGAAACCGGAGGCCTTGCCGGCGGCGGGCTCATGGTCAACGTAGTAGGTGAAGAGATCTACGCGGTCCTCCATGTCGTAGGCCAGGTCGCGCACCGCCTTGATCCAGGCCTTCACCTGCACGTCAGGCCTCTCCATGGTGGCGTACTTCTCGAGCATGACGTTGATCGCGATGAGCTCCTTGGTGAGGGACTCGAGCTTCTTCCTCGCACCTTTGACCTTGGCGTACTCCTCGCCCATGATGCCGGTGAGCTTGCCGAGCAAAGGGCTCATCACCCCCGTCAGGGCGCCCACCATGATCTTCTCCCCAACTCCCCCCATCTTGCCGCAGTGAATCGCAAGATTTGTGCGTGTGTGTGTTGGTGCAATGGTGTGTAAGCTGGGTGCGAGTGCGAGTGGGAAGTACAGATGTTTTCCCGAGCTCTATCAATTGAGTGCTCTGTTTAGGGATAACATTCTCGCTCCTGTTGGAGAAACTCAGATTTGTAACTAGTTGCACCCGCAACCCATATGGCATGTCCTATTTCCATATATCAAAATAATATGAGATAAATCATGAACGTAGATTATGAAGTATCTTGTGCACTTGCAAAGTTTCATCCAAAAATATGATGATTTCTGATCTGTATAAAAAAGACAAATGATATGTAAATAGCGCATGACACTATTCATTTATGTCTTCTCTTTTTTATATAGGTCACATGGTGTCATATTTTGAGACAATTTTTTTTAAAATGCATAACATATAACGTAACCAATGTTTATAAATTTATTTCATATTTTTTTAACACATGGAAGTGCGACATGCAACAATGAGTTGCACCCGCAACTAGTTGCGGAATATCTGTTCTCCTCGTGTTGGGAGGATTATCGAGCCTCTTAGCAGTCAGCTATTTACAGCCGTCCGATCATGCGCGTTTTCCTGCCTATGCTCGCTACGCGCCGCTGATTCTCTAGAATTGCTGGCTGATGGGTTGGTTGACATCGGTACCAACCTCATGAGCCTGCTTAGTGGTTAGATAAGGTGGATCTTCTTTTTAAGCGGAACGCACAGAAGCTTTATTAATCAACCTCCGGAGGATTTAACAATCATACAGTACACATGTCTGTCATGGTCCAGGCTAACCGATGTGGATTTACTACCGGTGGCGTGTATTCAAAAGACACACACCACTAGTATGTGGGGTCTAGCTGCCCACCCGGATGGAGAATAGTATCGGCGTGCCAAGATATGGACATGCCACCAGTATTCTGCCATCAGTTACATGAGTAGTAAACATGCCATCAAACTATTATTATGATTGTACTTTTGGTTTTAATATACTTAAATTTTAGTATAGTTGCATTTGCCCTTAAAAGTACACGGCAGTGTATTCTATGAGTTACGCGAGCAAAAGTACATGTAAAAATGCACCTAAAAATTCACCTCCACTTGCACCCACAAGCAATAGTACATGTGAAAGTACACCACGGTTGTTTTCTGGGAGTACACCCACTAGCGAAATTACACATTAAAGTGCACTTGTACCTTGTACTTAATTAGTGTACTTGTACTTTGTTTTTGTTTGCACTAGAAAACTACGCTAGCTATACTTCGAGGACTTCAAATAGCTCTTAGTGTACGGTATCAAAGTAAAAAATAGTGAAACTGTGTATAATCATGTTTCCTGTCATTTAGAATATTTGTTTGTCTTACTCGATAAAATTAGTTACATTAATTTTTTTTGTTCCTAGATGTACTTTTCTATGTTTGTTGTGTTGTACATGTGATTTTGCTCCTCGCTTGTTGGTCTAAACAGCTGTTCCGTTTTCTACATGTAATTTGTTTCTAAGGAAAATACACCATCATTCCACCATTGGATCATTTATAGGGAGCATAAATTCCACCACCAGGATCACAAAATCTAACTGACGGAATTAAGCGGCGGTGGCATGCGCACCACATGCAATCACCTGCTCAAGTGACCACAGCAAGTGACATGCCGCCCCATCCATCCAAGAGAGCCTCGTACACAAGCCTACTACCTGAACCTTGCAACACGTCCAACCCAAACCACCACGCGATGCAACCTGTGCATCTAACCTGCTCAATGCACCTCAACCATTCGCATGAAGATACAACCTGATGGTGTTATTAGCTTGCCTTCATCCCCTCGCATGCTACCTCATAGGATTTAAATTTCTTATCACCGGCAAGAACACACACCAAATTACATATCTATTTGGATACATACCCATCTTGAGGGTTAGCACTAGCCATTTTCACGGGTCGCCGAGACACGATTTTTAGTTGTGGATGGCGATCTACCAAGTCAATGTGCGGTGTACTTTGGATGAATAACCCGCACCGCAAATGGCTCTTTATTTGTAGACAAGCAATATAGTTTGTTGGGATGGATGGCGGGAAAAAGACATAGTTACACGCAGACTAAACCAAGAAATCCCGCCAAAACTAAAACAGCCACAAGGTGTAGCAACAAGGATCGCTTGGATGGTGTGTCTAGCAGGCTTGTTTGGAAGGTGAATCTAGGAGGTGATTCTCATCCATGCATGCACCATGCGGCTGAGCAAAACAACCATGCGATATACCCACTCCAAGTGACCTGCCGCCATAGCCTAGTAGCACGACCATGCATGCATTGGAACAAACGGAAATTCCTTGCCGTTAGAACATGCAAAACTCATACTTTCTTCATCTCTAGCGCTAGAAATTGCATGGTCCTGCAATCCAATGACGCATGGTGCATGCATAGCTACCACCAGTGGTAGCAAATCCGCGTTGTTGTTTCTAACGTGTCTAAATTTTTGTTCCTCTTGTTATCATCTAAAATTTATTCCTCTTCCAATTATAAGTTGTTTCTCATTTTGCTAAAACTTTGTTCCGCATGACCTAAACTTTTATTCCTCTTATACTCGCGATTTGTTCCACTTTCTCTTAAATTATCGTCCGATTTTTTTCGTTCCGCTATGTTCCATCTTATCAAAAGAATTTTTTTGCTAAAATTCTTTTTTATTTCATGTAAGATAAACTTATGTTTTCTTTTTATCCGATTTTTCTCCTTCTTAATCATCATTGTTCCTCGCAAACAACATACTACCTATTTGGCAGATTCATCAAGACCATGCATGACGGACATCAGCTAATTTTATGTCCGAGTTCTGCGCCATGTGCAGGTAGAGAACATGTTTTGAAAATAAGTAAAATCAGCACTACTACTATTACTGATTTGATGCAACGCCATTTCCTCGAGCTAGCTAAGCAAACGCCACGGTTCAAACATGCATTCGTTGCATGCATCAGGGTCCTAGCTTTTGTGCTTATCTATGGTTTCTATCTAGACTATTTTTAGTGTGTAGATTCACTCATTTTAGGTTTAAATCCTAGTTTCCATGATGTATTGCTGAATCAATGATACATATACTGTTGTTTCTCTTATATATTGTGTTATTGTATTGCCTTTGTTGTGTTGTTTTTATTTCTAGGTGGGTATCACAGTGACATCGTGATGATATTCAGTACAAGCAGAGTTCTATTAACAAAACAAATGAATAAAAACTGCAACAAATTTGGATAAAGATTCTAGCTTTATCATTATCTGTGGTAAAACATACTGTTGTTGGCCTCCCACGAAATTCTCATATCAGTCAACTCAGAATACACCAGGGATAAAGATAGAACAACTATACAAGATTGTACAAACATAGTACTCCGTATTATGATAACTGCAAGTTCTCAAAGCAGAGGTTGGAGTGGCTCCATCGGCCAAGTTACTTAGTCCAGCTTCTCTAATTCGCCCATCCTTTCAATTATTGCCTGCAAGGGTGTTAGATGCTGACTGTTACTTATTTTTTGCAAAACAGAAGTCTGTGTCCAGCATTTTCAGTAAATCTAATAAGTTGAAAATCCATAATTTTGCTCAGGGTACTAACCATCCCAAGTGTTAAATCAGTAAGAAAAAAAGGGAGCATTAAACATGACGAACAGACATGTCCATAAGCATTCACTGTTCAGAGTGCTGCTCATCGCAAGTGTTCAGAAACCGTTTGAGATCAAAGTATCAAACCATGAAATTGTGTCTTTTTTTGTGCTGCTTGTTTAACACTCTTTAAACACCCTTAGCTATGATAGTTTAGGAAACATATGAGCACTCTTCAAACACCACTGTGTGCTTCCACATACTGAGGCGGCGAGGTATGACATCACTAGTTCTGGCCCAGAATGGTTAGGTAGAGGTTTATGCACCACGATGACTTGTACTGCCTAAACAAAGGATAAAACGAAGTCCGGAATAGTGAAGGGACAAACCTTTCCACTTTCCAAAACCTGACACTTATAACTTAAAAGGGAGCAAGAAATACGTATCCATCTAAACTCTAAACTCCTGGTGCATCACAGCTTGGAGCTAGAACCTGTGGGTCTGGGCAGACCTCCTCCTCCGCTGGAACTTCTTACCCCACATTACATCTCAACTCAAGAAAGCCCATGAAGTCGATCATAGCATAGTTTATCGCCATGCCGTCCTTACGGAAAAGCGAAAGCTAATACACTACAACAGCTCTAGACAGCAAAAGCTGGCCAATCATAGGTCTCCCACTGGGACTAACTGAGTTCTGCTTCCTTCATTTCACACAGAATACTAAAATGAGGAAATTGATATATACATCTACTAAGTGCATATGAAGAAGACATAAATAATTACGATCAGCACTATTGTGTCAAATAACACACCAATGAGACACATACCTTTTTGCTTGTCTCTTGCAGCTCTCCAGCAAGAATAAACTCATCTAATATCAAGTAAACCTACATGACAAAGCGAAATAAGAACAAGATAACTTCCCAAAGCACTGCAAACTACGTGGTAAAGCATTTTTTACAGGTGTGCAAATAAATGATTATTTTTTCAAAAACATCTTATTCTGTTGGACCAAGGGGTAAAATAAGATGATAGCTGCTAAACTGTCAAGAATCCAGATAGTACTCTATACCAGTGAGTCCTAAATGAAGCAGAAACTTGCACACTTCACAGTCTAGGCTGCATCATTATTGGATACATTTTGGGTGACCAAAAGAAAATATTTAATATGCAAAATAGCAGCTCCATGCTGATACTACGCTGATACAAAGAGAAGTTGCATAGCAGAAATGTTTAAGACGTCAATAAAACTTATATGCTCAACATGCATCTCTATTTCATACATTTCAGTCACAACCACACATTATACTGCTATTACTCCATAACCTCAATTCTATCATAGTTTTATATCATTAACTTGATTAAGTTATCGATGAACATAATTGCAACACAAAGCTTAGTAAATTTGGATCTTGGATACATAAGTACCCCTCGAATCAAATGTTAATTATTGCACATAATACTAATTTTGGTTATGAAAAGTTTTACTTAGAAGAAAAGTATGAATTGGCTTAGCCCAACATTTTTCTTTTCTAACACACAAAAAGAGATCATAGCAAGACCATAAGCAGAGCAGCAAAAGTGTGAGCTCGGGATGAAAAACAGTTACCTTGTGGAAGTTAAATACTAAATCGAGCTCACATACATTGCTGAAGAAATGGTCCAGTATCTCAACAAACAAGTGGATGCATTCCAAGTATGCCAACTCATTGTCTGTGATATCTACACAAATTGCAAAAAATAGTCCAGCATATCTCCTGTAGATAACTTTGTGCGTGCGAAACTGCATGAGAAAAATTCCACAATTAGTCAAAAAAGAAAACACAAGGTAACTAAGCAAATTAAAGGTTCAAGTGCTGCTATAAATCATATGCCAGGTTTTACAGACTAGAATCAGTCAACACACTAGGAAACTACAAAGCCAGCTTTACTAACTTTAGCGATGAATTTGAATCAATGGATTCATCAGAAATCAAGTTCAGATGGAAAAGAGAGAAGACGTTTTAGATTGCTACACTTCCATATATACTACAGTTGTCAATTGCGAATTTAAATTGAGCTATTTGTACATATCCAACAAGGAGTCAATCAGTCAACACAATATTGTCTCACATAGCAAGTCCAATATCTCTAATGAATAGTGAATAAAAGATCTTATAACTTGCCTATTTACATTCTTGAGACAAACATTATAATAGGGTAAGTCATGTTTTCTTCACTCTTTCAAAGTCTCAATCCAGATGCAAGTACTACCTTCGTTCCGTAATATAAGCCGTTTTAGCAAACTAAATTAGCTTGCTAAAACGGCCTATATCATAGAACAGAGTGATAATACATAAGGTTTAAGTTGTTGTAAGGAAAGCTTATATTTATAAAACTAGAGAAAAAGGAATGATCTTGTTACTAGACGGCAGTCAATAGGATTACCCCAATAGTTAAAAACATTTTGGGTTCACTAAATACTGAATTTTGTTGATATTAAATCATAACCCTTTTCCCTATTTCTGTAGAACGAAAATTAATAACCCACTAGCGTAACTATTGTTCTTTGGAATATTTATACTACAGGAAATCAGATATGTTGATCCATAGCAGCTGCATAATAAGCAAGCACAAAAAAAAGGATGGTATCACTCATGCACTCAATTCACGTAAATCTATGTTCTCTTCTTTATCTTGACGTGCCTAATCAATTCCCCAGCCCTCACAATTAAGAGATTCTCGCTTTCAATCCCATCGAACAGGTCAAGAAAGTCTACTCATTAGCCATTTCGCACGTGCATCAATGGAAATAAACACCCAGCCAACCAAACTGCAAATGAAAGGAGAATCGTGATACCTAGGGTGTGTTTGGTAGGTCGGCTCAACTCAGCAATTCTCTGCTCAACCGAGATTTTTAGCAATTCGCATGTTTGGTAGACTGGCTCGGCTCACATGGGCAGTGCCCAACACACCCGAAAATTGCCCCTCAGCCCTGCCCGGTAGAGAAGCTCGATTCGAGCTTCGCAGGTGGGCAGGGCTGAACTCGGCCGAATCCCCCCCCCGCGCGTCTCGGGCCCACGCTCGCTCCTAGAGGGGTCACGCAGCCTGGCCTTCATTTTCCCCTTTCTCACAGCGCGTCTCGCTCCCACTGCTCTCACACCGGCGACCACCGCACTGCTTCCTGGACAGAATCACCGCAGCTGCTTCCTGTACGTGGTCCGCCGCCGCATCCCGCCGAGTTCCGCCGCCGCCGTATCCAGGACGAGGTCCGCCGGCGCCGTCTCCTGCCGCCATGGCTGCCGCCGCCGAGCAGCAGGGCGGCCGCCGCCGAGCAGCCCGCCACGGCCAGCCCTGGACCTCCCTGGACCTCCCCGGACCTCCCTCGCCGGAGCTCCTCCCCGGACCTCCCTCGCCGGAGCTCCTCCCCGGACCTCCCTCGCCGGAGCTCCTCGCCGGACCTCCCTCCCCGGAACGTGGCCCGCCGCTGCAGCCATGGCCAGCCCCGCCGAGCAGCAGGACGGCCGCCGCCGAGCAGCCCGCCACGGCCAGCCCCCGACCTCCCCGGACCTCGTCTCGTCTCGTCCCGGACCTCCCTGGCCGGAACTCGTCTCGCCGGAGCTCCTCGCCGGAGTAAATCTCGCCAAGGACCCGATTGCGTTTTTTAGGGACTCGATTGCGTTTTCAGGGACTCGATTGCTTTCTATTTTATATACTGATTGCATTTTGTATTGTATATATGGACCCGATTGCTTTTTATATTTATATTCAAGGGTTTTTTTGCAAATTTTGGACCTACTCGGTACTTCCATCACGCACAGGCTACCAAACAACAGACACACTGAGATTATTTCAACCAACCCGGTCTACCAAACACGTCAAAAATTCTGAGTAGAGCTTGGCTAGGGTCAGCTTGTATGGATGTAAATAGTTAATCTCAACTGAGCCGGTCTACCAAACACATCCCTAGTCTCTGACAGAAGGCTATGCCTAAGCTAACTAGTCATTTTTCTCCTAAGAAAAAATTGTGCAGCCGACAATACCTCAGGATGGAATCCAACTGAGGAAGTGGCATACCTCAACGAAGTTCGTGAACTTGGGATCCCGATTGACCACCAGCCGGTGCACCTGTAAACCAGAAATGAAAAAAGGGTCAAGAAACCGAAACTGCAATCGGGCCTAACTAATCGTGATCTGCGGATGCCTCTCACCTCGAACTCGACCTTGTGCTTCTCAGAGTCCTCGAGCGGGACGTAGTACTTGGCCAGGCGCGTCTTCCCCTGCCGGTTCTGCAGCAGGAGGAACCGGATCTGCACCGCCAAATCAAGAAATGGAGAAATTCTTAGCCGGTCTCGATTAGATGCAAAGCTGGTGGATTGGCGATGCTGAAGCGATTGGTTACGGTACCATGTCGTAAGATCGGTCTCGTAATCGGGGGATTGCTTCGGGTGGATTTGGAAAGCGATTTAGGTTTGGGGAGAGACAGAGGAAACCCCCTTCTTTTGCTGTCTATATCCCCGACCGCGTAGCCAGACAGTGAGACAGAGGAAACCCCTTCTTTTGGTCCACTTTGGACTATTTTTCATAATTTCTTATTCAAATCCTATTTTGCACCAGTGAATCACTTTGATCTAAATTTGTCTCAAACATGCTAGTTGGCCGAAGGAAAAAACTAGAGTACTGTATTTTTTCAGCAAACTGTCTGGCTTTCATCATAAATTAACTAGCCAATGTGCATCACAAAAAAGACAAAACACACACTGATAAAAATTTACACCAAAGTTCTTTAAAATATTTCACCTTTTCTATTTTACAGTTTCTCCCGAAATACCGGTAAAAACACAAAAGATTAAATTTGCACTAGTTGAACTAAATTTAGAGATTTTGAGTCACACATCGTGATAGACGAGAACCTTAGATCGTGAATCCGTTTTGACATGAGACTCGATAGAAGAAGAAACCAAGATATAGCACTTCCCTCAGGCGCTCTCGCGAAACTAGGGTTTGAGAGGCTTTGCTCTGTCTCGGGGTCTTTACTCTTCTCCTTTGGCGGCCTCGCTAGCCGAAGTGGGAGGGGGAGAGTCCACCAACATGTATATAGTTGATCTAGGTGTTCTTGCACTCTGCTGGCGTTTTGGAGTAAGTCCACTGACTAATATCAAGATATACGAAAATACACTTTGGCTCATGGGTATAGATGCATCCACTGACTAAAATCTATTTTCTAAAATGTCTAAAAAATTCTGGAAAAAATATCTTGGTATATATCTAGATATTTTATGTTCACTCACCAAGTTTTATGAGAAAAAATATTTCCTGTGGCATGTATAAAAAGGAGAAATTTTGGTGCTACAACATTGCTATTTACGTGACATTTATTTGACTTTTTACACAGGCCACAAGAAATGTCTTTTCCCCACAAAACTTTGGTGGATGAGCATAGAATGTTCAGATGTACACCCTGGATTTTTTTGTCCAAATTTTTGAACATCTTGAAATGCATTAAAAATGCAATTTTCATAATAGGTGCATTTGCTTCTATGAGCCAAAACACCATGTCCGATATATAGCACTTCCCTCCCGAGGGGCTCTCGTGAAACTAGGGTTTGAGAGGCTTTGCTCTGTCTCGGGGTCTTTACTCTTCTCCTTTGGCGGCCTCGCTGGCCGAAGTAGGAGGGGGAGAGTACACCAGCATGCTTATAGTTGATCTAGGTGTTCTGGAACTCTACTGGTGTTTTGGAGTAGGTCCTCGTGGTCTCCTAGACAAACTTGTGCACCCAACTCGAGATCTATTTTCTTGTCAAGCTCCAGTGGTCAGAGAAAACGGTGAGCAGGTCCTCGGTCGAGATTTCACGAATAAGGCCAAGTCAGTGTTTGTTGGCAACATTCTCTATGTCATCTTTGCTGAGCTTCATCGGATTCCCCGACTATCCGTGGAGGCTAGGGGGAGAAGATAGGAATGTGGCAGGAGTGCGGAACGGAATGTGGCAGGGGATATGTTGTCGTCGTGATGCTTTGGTGCGGCACCACGCGGTCACCATGGAGATTCTCTGTCAAGCTTCCATGGAGGAAGAAGATGGATTTCGTCCCGGTGGCGAGTCCCCTAAACAAGCGCGGCCGTCTTGAGATGTGTATCTGATTGGTGGCGGAGTTGCCTTTGGTCGGTCATGGCAGTGAGGAGAGGAAGCACAGCTACAAGTCGACCTCTACATCTTCAAGATGGCAGCTTAGGTTCTAGATGCAGTATCGAGCTCGCCATGTATAGGACAAGTTAGCCTCCGCGATCTACTACCGCAAGGGCGGTGTTTCTAGCTCAACCTCCGGCTTAGATGCCCTTCCTGGAGCTTCTTGTCGAAATCAGCACCAACGTGCCGTCAAGTGGTTCGTCCCTGGAGGACGATGACGGAGTCTCGTCGATAGTGGAGAGGACCAAGGACTCGATCATTTTTGTTCTTTGTGCAATTTTACACGCCATTGTTGTGTTCTCTTTTTCCCTCGGGGTCCATCTATAAATTTATCCACCAATTTCTATACTCCTATATAGTGTGTGAATTTTGAACGTTTGAATCTATGCTCCCTTTCTCTCTCATCGTGGCTTCCCTGGATCGTTACTAGCCATTGATTTAAGTTGACATGATGGTGATCTACGGCTAGATTTATAATGTACCAAATCCAACGGCCAGGATCCCTGGGATTCGCGGTCTGTCAGCGCGCGCTTAGATTTGGTGTCTTCACCGCGCGGGCTTAGATGGATGTCTCTGGAATCTCGGTTAAAAAACTAGTCTCTGGCAGCTTCCGGTACCACCACTGCCAGCTCACCGAGACTGCTTCGGTCCTCTTCCATCGAGAGACAAACAATCCCCTCAATCCTCCTGTTGTCCAAACTCACCACAAGCTGAGGTTTCCACTGTCCATCACCAAGCTGTTCCTGAAGCAAATCGGCCACACTTAAGCCATCATTGTTTGCTCATCCCGTAACATATATTGCTGTCGCTGGATGTTCTCACCGCTGACGACGCCACCGACGCCGTTGCCGCCGCTGACGACGCCACCGACGCCGCTGCCGCCGCTTTCTGATACCTCCTGCCATAGGCGCCTTCTCCAATAGCTGCGGCAAGCGCTCGTGTATTCAGGTTGTCCCTGGTCCCTGATCGTCTCTTCCTCTATTGAAGTATTGATAGTGTTGCCGCAAGCCTACAATTCCAATTTCTTCGCCTCTTGGTGCGTGTGTTGCCACTGCTAGCAGCCGTGCCATACAAGTGCAGCCCAACCACGCATTGGACACATCATCCTGATCCCTGAACGCTCGCAATCTGAAGCGGCAATATGTAATTTCTGAAAGGAGTGAGTTACAGGCTATTTTGACCATCAAGTGTTTGTGTTTATGTCCACAAAGTTTCTTTGATTTTTTTTCCTGTCCATTCGAATTTGTGATGGACACTGAATATTTTCCACCATGAAATGACAAAATGGTGTTGGTAATAGCATGTTGATAAATAATGGAGTTATGACAATTAGTTTTTCCTTTGCATATTTAGATGGGACTTAAGATTCGTGTGGTTTGCACATCCACATGTTCTCATGTACATATCTAGAAATGAAATGAAATAAAATTCAGTTAAACATATAACAAGATCCGCCAAAATACAAGGATGGAACCTGTTTCAAGATATTACAAATGCGGTTGACTCAAGGATATCATCAAGTTGGAAACAAGGATGCCATTGTCGACTAATACCCCTTCTCATATAAGAAAGAAATTTATATTAATAAATAAGTATATGATCTCATGTTATAAATTTTTTTTGGTAGTTAATTTTGGAACATGTTCCTGGCTTGAACATCAAGAACTTTAACTGAAGATATATGGTTGGCTTTGTGTGTCCATGCTTCAGGCCTTCATTCTTTTCAAAGACCATCTCATTTATCTCAGAGCTTAGAAAAATGATTAACTAGTTCTCCTAAAATATTATGTATATCAGCTTATAGAGAAAATCATTATTCACTCTGTTCCTGTGTGTTCCTAAGTTGTTCACTTTGTTCCTAAGGGCACTAAATTAAAACTATGGCAACACATTTGGCACTCCATATGATCAACAATGCCAACGTATTCTGCACTATTTTGATGGATTGAATTTGATTGCGTGTAATTGAGTTCTTATATGTATCGGAATTTATGTTATGTTGCCTTGCTTGACTAGGCCATGCAAAGCACGTGCAGTTTATTAGTATAAATTAACCTAAGCTGTAAGCTTGGTCGTGAGCCTGTGCTCTGAGGCCACTTGCCGCGCGTGTTGTGGCCGAATTGTCGCTGCTTGTGGGCCGTTCTTTGCACCGACCATGTCCACGCGTCTAAACTTATCGTCCTCGCCCCAACCTCCCGTCCAATCTTATCGCTTGACCCCCCAACCTCTCGATCTGGTCGCCGTCAACGCACCCCTCCTCCCACGAACTCTGCCTAGATCCAAAGGAGCTGCTGCGAAGGTACGGGGAGGCCGGCGTCGGAGGGAGGTCGTGGAGCGATGAAGGAGGGTGCGGTTGGAGATCTGGGCTTCTCCCTTGATTTACCGGCTAGGGACCTCGCATTGGCTCCCCCACTGCATGTCGCCGAAGATGACGCGCCGCGACTATGGCGCCGGGGGTCGGGTATGCTCCTGTCCTCACGCGTCTCACCTGCTTTTCCTTCTCCGTCATCTTAATCCCCAGCCAAGGAATCCTAGAAAGAAACCTTAGCTTTATCTTTTTGTGCTCATCGCCGTTGTCTTCCCGGAGACCGTGCCGTCACCATGGAGTACCCCGCGCCGAGCTGAGCGTGCCAGGGGATCCGCCTCGTTGAGCTCTACATCCTAGCGCGAAGAATCGGACGGAAGCTTTCGGTGGCGTCGTTTGCTTCCTCGACGGCGCCGCGCGCGCCGCTGTCACCGCCGACCTCTGCTTCCTCGACGGCACCGCGGGCGACGCTGTCACCGCCGACCTCTGCTTCCTCGACGGCGTCGCCGTTCATCCCTGATTCGTCCGCTTCGCCTTCAAGCCCGCGGTGAGCATACGAGTTTTCCTGCCCCTTCTCTGGTCTGCCTGGTTGCAGTAGGCCACCATCGTCTCGCCAACGAAGTCCGCTTCCATCCTGGACTCGAGATTGAGTCTTTTTCCTCTACCCGGAGCTCCCTCCTACAGCAAGCACGCACATGCACGCCGCCATTGCTGGTCACGTCGCCGGTGTCGTCTTTCAGCCGGGTGTACTGCGGTGGCATGCGCACCAGCCTGATTGCGTTCCTTCATTTCAGCATTAACCAGCGCCAGTACTAGCTGGCCTTGGCCTTGATCCAAAACGATTCAGCAGCCTGTCTAGATTATGTATTTTCAGTGAAGGTTGTCAAGAGAAGAACAGAAAACATAGGAATAAAGTAAGATTTATTTTCAATATAAAGATGTGCAATATATCCAGCATGACCAATTGCAACTTTGATTATAATTTGATCTTATTTATTCAGTAGAGAGATGGGGTCAAGGGTAGCTCACCGAGTATCGATTTGAACTTTTAGAGGTAGAGAGATGGGGTCGCCAAGGAAATCCGACAAGAAGGTTTCTCTAGACTTGGCAGTATGGAGTTTAAACATTACGTCAGTCAGGATCATCATGGTCAACAAAGCACTAATGGCTACGCATGGATTCAGTTTTGGTACGTTCACTTTACAGAAGATTTTTGCTGTTAAGTACGTACATCCTCTAATTCTGTGCTTTTGTCATTTCTTTTAATTTGTGGGAAGTGAGTAGCATCGTTATTCGTTTTTTTGTTCTGTATCGTTTCTTTCTGGCCGACATTGAATTGACAGTTGTAGGCTTAGTTTATGTTCTGAAATGTGCAAATGTGCATCAGTACTGTTCTGTTGATTTTAATGTACATAGGGATAGCTGACCTTATTTGAACTTTTAGTAATTCCAAAATGCCACTGCAAATTCCATTGACACGAATTCTGGATGCTGTTCTCTTGACAAATATTTAATCATGAGAGTATATTACTATTTCACCAACTCATACTTAAGCTGTTTCACTTGATTTACTTAAAATTGCTCTGAAAGACTTAGATATGGAATCATCAGAATTAGGCTTAGGCAACCAAAGTGTCCTACTGAGCCTGAGCCTGAATCAAATGCTACTGTTAAAGGGTCTTACTGAACCTGAATCAAATGCTCTATGTAGCTACCATTTCACCATGAGCTACTGCAGATAAAGCAATGGAAATTTCAAATCATCAAATGTTACGGTTTCTATATATTATCTTGATTAAGGTGGACCCCTTTCTCCCTTTTAGTTTACCGATGGAGATATGTAGACAGGTTGCTCACAATTCAGTTACAGATGTCAAAATGTATACACCCTATCCAATAAAATTTCTAAAGTAGCATATCCAGACTGAAAGTTTAAGCCAAATTACATATTCAGGCTAAAAATTTAAGCCAAATAATATCTCAAAGCTCTTCTGAGCATAAATTTCCTAGATTTAAATACTAAAACTTAGCGAATTTGTTTTTTATGTGGAGGATTGACACTGAATGGATAGGGAATCATCACACAGAAAATATTGGGAAAGAACCGATACTCAACTTCTTACTGCCTGAAAAATAACCTTGTTAGGGTGGTAGCTTGGATCCAATGGCGGAGCCAGGATCCAAAACCTGTGATGTCAAGCTTTAAAAATGTGAAGTTTTTTGTTGAGAAAACACTTAAGTTGAAATATTAAAAAGGAGCATAAATATTACACTTCATTGCAGCGCAAAAGACTATATTCCTCTTTTTCAGCTGACAGTGAAGAATTTGCAAAATTTGACTGTGACTGCAGAAGTTAAGACCTGACAATAAATAAAACAGGCTTTACAAATAGAAGAGGAAGGGACTTGGCCTGGTGTTAAGCCGATCGACAAGATGACGAAGGTTACCGTAATGTTGTGGCTCTGTGTCACCGGCGATCGAACTAATGTCCACGACTCAACGGACGATTAGACAACATGCGGGATTGGCTTCCATGCTGCCTTGCGCCTGGTCGCTAGAGGTGCCGCCGTGCCTCACACACCCCCCTCTCATCGGCGATCAACGGAGGTTGCCGTATCCGTGAGCGGTGCGCCTGGTTGTCAATTCTAGGCAGTGGGGCGGCCTCCGCCCTTGGTGTCATCACGATTAGGAGAGTAGAAATTAGAGATTTACATGTAAACGAGATTACAGGAAGGTGAAACAAGAATATGAGAAGTCGCCGGGCCAAATCGTGGGGATCAGTCAGGAAGTTGATACCATTTCCTTTGCCTCGTGTTGCAATATAACCCAAACGCTACCCATGCACATGGCAAGTGGGCTTGCTAGGCAGTTTCCAAATTCTTGTGTTGAGCAGCGGGCTATGCATATCTGGGGTAGTAGTAAACTTGGCAAAATCTTGTGTAATCGCTTGACTACACACCTATAACGTGGCTCCGCCACTGCTTGGATCAGGTACCAACAAGAATGGCCACCAGATTCTGGGTGCATACAAGCCTTCCACAAAATGGATATCCAAATGTCTTGCTACAAAGTGTGTTTTGAAAATACACACTTGATCCCTGTTATGCTATGAAGAGATTGTACATGTGTTTTGGAATGCTCACTGCCTTTGTTGCCAAGTATATACACAGTAAATAACTCTGTTGGCATGTTAAGTTGGTGTCACTAAAATTTTGGTTCCTTCAATACTTAATATCAACAAAAGGTTCTTCATGCAATTCTGCATATAGCTTTTTATATTATTTGTGTAATTCTGCACAAATAATTCTGAAAACTTAAATTATATATACTTTTAGTCATGCATGAGAATTGAGAATACAAACTTGATCCCCGTTATAATATGAAGAGATTGTATATGCGTTTCAGAATGGTCACTGGCTTTGTAGGTGAGAAGAATATGTTTGATTGTAATGATACAACATATGAACCTTTTGAATGTAAACTTGCCCATAGCAAACTAAACAACATATGAACCTTTTGAATGTAAACTTGGCCATAGCAAACTGGAGTTGTAGTCTTCCTTATTAAATTATATGTCTCACACAGTTCATTAATTTTCCTTTGACTATTATCAATGTTACTTCCTTTCTAAACTACAACAATGTGAGTGATGGCCAAATCTTTATAAGCTACTATTCATTAAAATGCGTTAAATTTTTGCATGATATTTATTTATGTAGTTGGGTGCATTGTCATGTAACTGAAGAGTGGAGTTTCCCCCAGAAACATCATTCACTTAGTGCACACTTGGAACTTTAATTGTCCCAGGATTTATTTCTATTCTCCATTTGGTTGGGGATCAGTGGAGATGTGAGGTGGGTGGATAGTCGCTATCCCGTGGAGATGATAACTCTGACGAGTCCCTCTGCATCCTAACCTTACTATTTAGTGGTGGTGATTCTATGTGACGGTCAGTAATCATGCCCTCTTCTTCTGCCTTGCTCGCCGAACGGTCAACATGCTATGGACGCCCACCTAACTTGCTGGCTGGCAGTCTATTCTGACCTCCAGCCAAGTTGCCAAATGGTCTACTATGCCCTCAATCTAGGGTTACGGCAGCGGGTTGATTGTGAATCCACACTGCCATAAGCTATAGCAAAGAACAGAGAAAGGGACAGGGACTGACTGTTGGAGGGCATAGGGGAAGATAAAGCAGGTGGAGGCAGAATTGCGAAATATGCAAGACACAATTAGGCCTAATTATGGAATCACCACCGAACTAGGTATGCTTCTCCTACTATCTCTCCCAAAATTCATAGAACATTATGATATTTAAATTGTTCACCTAGATTGTGCACCTAACTAGGTATGCATCTCCTACTATCATCTCTCCAAAATTCCAACAACTTTATGGTTCCAATATTTGTTCATCCAGGCTGTGCATTAATAAATTGTGTGACGCTGGCCATGCTCATGTAGTGCATTGGATTTGAAATTACTTTAAATTTCAGTGTGAATCAGACTATGTCAAATGACGCCTTCGTTAGGACCCTAAACCACTTGGATTTTAAAATCTTTATTAGGTTTCAGGATCACAGTGGAGAGCAACTGTGCAATCACAGTCGTTTATTGTATGGTTCGGTGCATTGTATATATAGATCTTTGGGTATGTTTCCCAGATTGTTTTATCTTCCTAAAGCATACTTGTGTTTACTACTCCCTCCGTTCCAAAATATAAGATGTTTTAGCTTATCATTATCATGTATGTATCTAGACATTTTTTAGTGTGTAGGTTAGAAGTAAAAGGAGTCAACCTATATACTAAAAAGCATCTAAATACACGTGTGTCAATAATAAGCCAAAACATCTTATATTTTGGAATAGAGGGAGTACATTTAACGTCACCATTTTCAGATCATCAAAATGTCACTTGGCTTGGAAGAAATTCAAGAGAAGCAAGGATACGTGGGTTTTGTTGATTTAAACCAAGTTAATATTCCATAGTATCTGTATTCTTATCATATTCCTGTACTGTACATTCTTGCGTATATGTTTGCAAGTCACAGCTAATATTTGATTATCTTGGAGTAAATTTCTTTTGCCTACAAAAGGATGTATGTTAGATTTTGTTGACTTTTTTATTTGCTAAAAAGATTCCTTCAGCATTCCGCGAGTAAAAATAACGGAAACGTATGTGAGATCTTAGCATTCATGCAAATATTAGTCGAAGTACTAAAAAGACAAACGTGTTGCATACTAAGTTAAAATACTGTTACAGCGCCATGCTGTGCAACAACTCTATGCAGGCGGGCGCGGCGAAGCGCGCCGGTCCGTCTAGTAAGATACAGTTGTCGTCGGGTTGACCCCTTCCCACTAAAATACACAACATGAGACGCTCGCAAGATAGATTTTCTGATTGCCGATTTATTGAGGTACCGTAAGAAACAAAGCTGAGATTAGCTTACAAAATTAGAAGGAGCAAGACGCATTGAACAACATCCAAATATAAATTTGGGCGACATAAACACCAAAAACTATTTCACCGACACATAATTTTGACATAGAAGGAAAATAATTGTCCATGTCCTCGGCCGCTGTAACTGCATCTTCAACATATATACTCCAATTTTTTGATAATTTTTTGATCCGTGGGAAATTATCAATGTACTTGTTTTTTGCAAGAAGGGGGGAAAATTAACAAACGTTGTCCCAACTTTTGCTTATACAAATACGGAAGAAGTACACTGCTGCTCTTGGCCTGTTGGGCATGATGGACCAAGAGAGTAAATCAGTAAACAAAATTCAAAGTAAAAGTAGCAAGTGTTTTGACTGCTCAAAGGATCCAACATCAACTCATATGAGTAGACACAAATCAACTGTCGTCACACTTATCGGCAATACAGGTACCACATAGCAACCTCACGATTACATGCAGACATCACATCACCTAGGCGAAGGTAAGAACGCAGCCACGCAGGAACAACACATCGTCGTCCTGATCGTGGTCTCATACACAAGCGCACTGCGATCACATCTCGGCCTTTGACGTCCTGACCTCCGCACCCTTGCCGCCGCTGTTGGCGCCGTCTTCCCCGGCGATGCTGATGACGCGCGGCTCCTGCCTCCGGTGCTCCGCGACCTTGGGCACCGTGACGGTGAGCACGCCGTCCTCGAGACGCGCGGTGACGCGGTCGACGTCGGCGCCGGCGGGCATGCGGAACCGGCGCCAGAACCTCCCGGCGGCGCGCTCGGCGCGGTGCCACCGCTCGCCCTCCTTCTCCTCGTCCGCCTTGCGCTCGCCGGAGACCCGGAGCACTCGGTTGTCCTCCACTTCCACCTTCACGCCGTCCCGCCTCACCCCGGGCACGTCGAGCGAGATGACGTGCGCGTCTGGTGTCTCCTTCCAGTCGCACCTCGCCAATGCTACCGCCGGAGAGATGCCCCCGGTCTGGCCGGTCGCGGATGCCGGCCTCGGCACCGCGAGCGGCGTCTGCTCCAACACCCGGAACGGGTCATCGAGCAGGTCCCACAGCCCGCCACTGAGGCCGTACGGCACCAGCGCTGTCACAGTCGGGGCCAGCAAGGCCATCGAGAGAAAAGCCGCTGCAGCCAGAGCCTTCTTGGACACTGCCGCCATTGCTACACTTTCCTGTATACTCCGAAGCTTCAACTGTTGGATGGACAGCTTTGTTTCGCGCTCTCGATCGGGTCAATGTGTCAGCGTGTGTATCGATTATTTTCGTTATTTGGGATGTAGGGTGAGTTCGCCTGTACTTATAGGGAGTGTGAGAGGTCGATTTCCATGCAAGCTAGCTCTCGATGACTCGAGAAGGTCCGTTTGTTCGATTCATTTCGACGAGCTTCTGGAGAGATGGAGGCTGGTGGCGAGAGTTCCCGGAGGCTCGCGAGTTGTTTTTATGAGGGTGGCTCCGTTCACAGTAACGCCCTGTTGGGTAGGGGCTTCTTCTCTGTTTTTTTCTTCCTTTTTTTTCCTATTTTTTCTTTTTCTGAAATTTAAACAACATTACTTTTTGAAATTCGTCCATAGTCAAAATTTGTTCAAATTTGGAATTTGAGAAAATTCGATTTTTTTTTCAAAATTCAAAATTTGTTTAAAATTTTAAAATTATTCAAAATTAGTTTTCAATTTCAAACAAATTTTGAATTTTGAACAAATTTCGAATTTTCTATTTTCATTATTTTCTTCACTTTAAGAACAGTTTTTTTCAAATTTGAATAGTTTTGAAATTTGAACTTTTCAACTTTGAACATTTTTATATTTTGTTTAAATTTAAAATTTGTTCAAATTTGAAAAGCTATTGATATTTCGAATTTTGAATAAACTTGAACTACGAACCAATATCGAATTTGAACAAAATTCTAAAATAAACAAAAATTCATATTTGAACAAATTTGAAAAATGGTCAAATTTGGAATTTGAACAAATTTTTAAAAAGTTCAAAGTTGAAAAATATTTAAATTTAAAAAATTATTCAAAGTTGAAAAATGTTCAAAAAGTAGAAGAAATGAAAACTGAAAAGAATAAAATAATAAACGCAGGAAAACCAAAAAAAGCAGAGACTCGAAAACCCAAAAAAAACATCCAAAAAAATCTCCCAAAATAAAAAAAAAATGCCAATTGAGTCAGGCCCAGAAGCTGAAACATGCGGGCGAAGCGAGAAAATGCACGCCCACGGGCGGATCATAGGAAGTAAGGCATCTTTGCAAGCAAGGCATCATTTCTATCACTAGATGTTTATGCAAGGTAATTCTTTCTTCGTAGTGAGGTAACCATAGAAAGGTAAAAACCATAGCAGTTTAAAGATTTTTGTCACTTCCCCAAACCACTACAAGATTGCACTAACTAATACACATATCCCCCACACACGCCATATGCATACTAGTTTAATCAGAACAAGCATACAAGAACATGGTAACATATACATCTACTCATACGTCAAGAACATAAACATTTTTGCATCTTATAAATCATCTCAAAGATCCAACTAGGGGTAATACAAATATAGTCAAAATCATGATAGACATCTCATGTGACTCTAATCTATAAAGCACGAGAGAGAGTTTGATACAAGTTACTTCCACAACCCCGTAGTCCAGAGGTGAACTACTTTCTCTTCATCATGTTACTAAAGGAGATGGTGTCGATGGAGTCAAAGGGGTCGTTTACAATATTAAATTAAAGGGGATCGTTTACAAAATCCCTGAAATCAATGAAAAACATGTCCAGATCTTCGTAAAACTATCAAATAACATAAATTAATAAACTACAAATATGATCATGGATGCATTTTACATGCATCAATCGCTTGACATGTCGTCGCAGAAGTGCGTCTTGCTACCGGTGGTGCTCATCGTGCTCCTCGTGCTACTCTTCTTTGCCAGCATAGCATTTGCACCATATTCTTCATTTTGCTTCATAAAAAACCTCATTTTTTGCACTTAGAAAATGAAAAAATATTTGGAAAGAAAACTTCTAAACTCACTTTGGCAATGCTGGTTCCCATGGAAATATGCACTGTTGTGCAATATACGAACCCATTATTATCAAAAATAATTCAAGCGCATCACACACAATTGTAGTCTAAAAACCATGTGTGATGGCCTCCTAGATCACACACCCTTTTTTATAGAAAAACCATGTGCCATGGAAATCGGCGTAAAGTCATTAAAATAGGTGAGCGTAGATACAAACCTCACAACTTCATGATTTGTGGGCATTTTCCATTAAATATGGTCTAGTTTTTTTGGTTGAAGATTGGAGTGTGCCATTTTGCAGCATATTCTCCATGTTCGCTTCATAAAAAAAAACCCATTTTTTGGACTTAGAAAATTATGTTTTGCAAAGAAAACTCTAAAACTCATTTTGACAATGTTGGCCCATGGTATACCGCTGTATAAAAAGTGAACCATCATCATGAAAATAGTTTTAAGTGCAACATACACTATTCTAATCTTAAAATAGTGTGTGATGGCCTCCTAGATCATACACCCTTTTTATAGAACAACAGTATGCCATGGAAATCAACATAGAGTCATTAAAATAGGTGAGTGTAGATAGACAGTTTGCAACTTCATGATATGTGAGCATTTTCCATTAAATATGGCCTAGTTTTTTCAAAATTGGAGTGGTGCCATTTGGCACCATATTATTTATGTTTGCTTCACAAACCCTCGCATAATTGGCACTTAGAAAATTGAAAACGATTTCTTATACAAAAAGTTGGAAACTCACTTTAGCAATGTTGTTTGTCCTGGCAATATACAACTCTGCGTAAATAAATGGACACGTTTTCATTAAAATTATTTTTAGTGCATCATACACAACTTTTAGTCCAAAACCGAGTGTGATAGCCTCCTATGACATCTTTTATAAGTAAAATCGTGTGTGATACATCACATACCCTTCCATAATGCAAAACTTTGTGCAATACATCACATCATGAACATCACAAAGGGGTTTTTTTAGGAGCACGGGATTTCTAACATCCCAAACGGTTTTGCCTTTCTATGTGCGATGGAGGCCTTAAAAGGCACGATCTATACTAGTGTTAGTCAAGCCATGTCCATAACATATAAAGATCACATCTCTAAGGTTCCTCTCTTATTTTTTAATCGCAATCTCCAAATACAAAAATGAGGCACTTCTACTGGAGAGTACTCCCTCCATACTGGATTATAGAGCAATTACGCACTTTGAGACAAACTTTGACCTTTAATTTTAGTCAAGAAAATATAATATATATAATATAAAAATTATATCATTGGATTTATATTGAAAAGAACTTTCCAATTCCAATGATATAATTTTTATGTCAAATATCTCATATTTTCTTAACTAAAATTAATGGTTAAAGTTTATCTTAAAATACATAGTTGCCCAATAATTCAGTATAGAGAGAGTATGTGCCAAAGAGTAGAAATGATGCTTGTACACGGTCGCATCGCATGGGAATCCTCAGATCTGGTTCAGTGTGGCAGGTAATAATACCCATTTTGTGGTAACCTCATCAACTTGTGCAGTGTGCCAGCCTAGGTAGTTATATTCAATTGGAAAGATACCAAGCCCTAAGCAGTCTCTCAATTAAAAAGTAGTACTAGTAACTAGTGCCTGTTTTAATGGAGTCAGCTCTATTGGATAGTCAAGCTGGGACGGGGATATCAGGTATGGAGCTCACATATCAGTGAAAGAAAGTCAGAAACACGGTAGAATTGGCACGTCAGAGGATCTGTGTCCCGTCAAGCTGATCCCCTGATCTCTCTCTCCACTTGGACCAGAAATATTACCTCTTGACATCTCGGGTTAGGCCAGTATTGGATTTCAGTTGAGCTATATATATGCTCCCTTTTCCCCCATGTGTGGAAGCCAAGAACCTCCCTATGACGAAGCATACTTCTTGTAGCTACCATTTCCATTTCCATTTCCTCATGAGTCTTGTATACATGGCCGCTGTGATCGATCATTTGGGAGTTGTTAGCATAGAACTACGACTTTTCAGTTTAAATTCCGGAAAACTACGACTTTACGTTTGAATCGCAGAAAACTACGCCTTTTTCGTAAGTTTTTTGCAATGTGCACTGATTGGCATTTTCTGGCCGATTGACAGCGAATCTGACCGTTGGGACCCAGCTGTAAGGGTGACGTGGCAAGTCCATCTCCACTCCGTCGACGGCCGTTAGCTCTGACCGGTGGGGCCCACCTTATCCTGTCTGAAAGGGAGACAGCCGCCCGGTTAGGGTTTCGTTCACACGTCGCTCTCCTCTCCCCAGTCGAACCCGATGGCGGCGGCGACACCCCGCGGTGGAATGTCAGACGGCGGCGCGGCTCTCACCGGCGAGCCTCCCGGCGGCGACCCCATGGGAGGCGACCCCCATAGCAGTTCATCTTGGTCTGAGGCGCCGCGATACACCGGCCGCTCGCTGGAGCAATCGACGGCGGTGGCTCTGGCTGGTGCTGTGCTGGCTTCACCTGCGAATGCCAGCCACCGTTGGGGCTCCTCCTTTGGCACGATCGAGTAAGTCTTCTGCCTTTTTCTCAGCATTTCACTGGTAGAGCCTGTAGGTTAGGTAGAAATCAACCCCTGCCTTCTAACTGAATGTACTGACATTGTATGTTTGCTGGTAACTGAATTATTGTGTGGTTGATGCTAACTGAATTATTGAACTGAAATTGTGTGCTTGCTGCTAACTGAATTTTTAAATGAACCTGTATGTTTGCTGGTAATTGTATCACCACTGAATTTTTAACTGAACTTGAATGTTTGCTTGCTGCTAACTGAACTTGTATGTTTGCTTGCTGTTAACTGAACTGGTACTGAAATTGAGTGCTTGCTGCTAACATGTATGCTTGCTGCTAACTTGTATGCTTGGTAGTAATAATTATAAATTGGTTGCTTGCAGTTTGGATGATGATATTTGGGAAATTAGATTTAATTTTCCTGGAGAAGACAACTTAGAAAGAACACTCTGCTCTGGGGACATCACTATATTGAATTTGATTGCACTGATAGAAGTCAGGGGTTATGGATTTGGTGATAAAATATATTATGTAAAAGAAAAGGGCAAAGGATTACAAGGAATGGAGTGTGTTGACAGCATGGAAAAGGTGGAGAGCATGTTACAGCTGTTTGACCATGACAAAGTGCTCAACCTGACAGTTATTAAGAAGCAAGCAACATTTCCTATTGGACTGAACAGGGATGATTTAGAGGCAGAGGAAATCAGTGATGCTCTTCTATCTGTTGACAGTCATGGTGTCACTTACATCAGTGAAGATGAGCAACTGTATCCAGTGGCAATGGATTATACAGATGAGCAACTGTATCCAGTGGCAATGGATTATACAGATGTGGTATATATGGGAACACAACAGAGCTGCAACATGGAGAAGGGCAAAAGGATAGCTTGCACTCAGATTGTGGCTGTTGATGCACTTGATGAAGATGACATGATTTGGTCAGGGAGAAACATTGGAGAGTATAGGCCTGAGGATCATGGTGTTGGAGTAGCTGAAGAGATTGAACTCATGAAGAAACTTAGAAGAGAGAAGAAAGAAGCAGAGAAAGATCCTGAAAGTGTTGACATAGAGGAGCAGCTGATGCAAGAGAAGAAGCAAAGGCAGCATCCTGACCAACACATAGAAGGAGATACAGATGTGGAAGAATTTTATTCAGGGGAAGATTCTTCAGAGGAAGAGGTTGAGGAAGCAGCAGAAGAGGATTTTATTCCCTATGAAAAAAAAGCAAAGAGGGTAGGACCAACAACTAGATCACACCATGAGCCTGAGGAGGAAGATGATAACTACTTTGTCCCTTCACCTGATGAGGATTGCAACTCTGATGATCTACCTGTCAGTGATGATGATGACTTTGTCAAGAAGTTTGCCCTGGGTAGTGGGAAAAAGAGGAGGCTAAAAAAAGTGAAGAAGAGGAATTGGTATGATGAAACAAGGGAAAATGCTCATGAGCAGTTTGCCATCAAGCTTTGCTTCAGAGATGTCTACCAATTCAGAATAGCTTTGAGAAACTATCACATTGCTCAGCTTAGGAATTTTGCCTATCATAGGAATGCTCCAGATAGCATAATTGTGGAATGCAGTGAGAAAAAGCATGGTTGTCCTTTCTACCTCACTGCCTCTGAAATTGCACATGAGAAGACCTTCTGCATCAGGAAAATCAGAGCAAGGCACACTTGCATTCCACATGGGGAGAACACAAGAGTAACAATAGATTGGTTGGCCCATAAGTCAGAGCAAGCAGTCAGGACTGATCCCAATACTTGTGTTGACACACTGATTGATAATGCAAAGCAAAAATTTGGAGTGGAAGTGCCAAGGAGCAAGGCTTACAGAGCTAGACAGAAAGCATTTGATGTTGTAATGGGTGACCAAAAGAAGCAGTACACAAGGCTGAGGGACTATCTGGAAGCTATCTTGCAGACAAACCCAGGGAGCAGATGTATTGTGACATGTAGGGAGTTGGTTGAGCATCCAAGTGAAAATCCAAGATTCCATGGATTATTCATTTGCTTCAATGCTTCCAAAGAAGGTTTTCTCCATGGTTGCAGACCATTTATAGGTATGTACTGCTTGCTTGCTTGCTCAATTGTACTGCTTGCTTGCTTGATTGATTGATTGCTTGCTTGCTCAATTGTACTGCTTGCTTGCTTGATTGATTGATTGCTTGCTTGCTTGCTTGCTTGCTCAATTGTACTGCTTGCTTGCTTGCTTGCTTGCTTGATCTTGCTAGGTCAATTGTATTGACTAGTGTTGTCACTGTGTACAGGGATAGATGGATGCTTCATCAAGCTATCCACTGGACAACAAATCTTAGCTGCCACAGGAAGGGATGGGAACAACAATATTTTCCCTATTGCTTTTGGTGTAGTGGACAAGGAAGAAACTGCTACCTGGATGTGGTTTCTTACACAGTTGAAGTACTGCATTGGAGAACAATCTGAGTATGGGCATTACACTATAATCTCTGATAGACAGAAGGTAATATATTTTCTCTCATCTGGCATTACACTATTCTGCTTTGCATTGTGTCAGGTCTTTTCTTGAGTATTCTTCTTACACAAGTAAACTGTACCAGGGTTTGCTGAAAGCAGTGTCCAAAATATTCCCCAACTCTCCTCAGAGGTACTGCCTTAGGCATATTTATGCCAATTTTCAGTCTACTGGATTCAGAGGGGAAGAGTTGAAGAAACACTTGTTTGCAGCTAGCTACTCCTATACCAAGAGTGGGTTTGACAAGGCAATGGAATCATTGAAAGAGGATTGTGAAGAAGCCTACCAGTGGGTGATGAAGATACCTGTTGAAGCATAGGCAAGACATGCCTTTGACACAGTGTGCAAGACTGACCTAGTTGTGAACAATCTGTCTGAGGTGTTCAATAAAATGATCTTGGATGTTAGGAATAAACCAATTAGGACAATGCTTGATGGCATAAAGGACAAGCTCATGGTGAAGTATAGTGGAACTAGAGCCAAGGCAGAGACTACAAGATGGGAAATTACTCCCTACTATTCTGAGAAGCTAGAGGAGGCCAAAAAGTTTTCCAGGCATTGCAAAGCAAAAAATGCAGAGATAGGACTGTGGCAAGTTAGCACCAATGGTCCTGGAGTACATGCTGTTGACCTCAGAGCTAGGACCCGTGGCTGCAGGTACTGGGATGTCACTGGCATCCCTTGCAACCATGCCATATCAGTTATCATGAAGCTTAAGCAGCAACCAGAGGATTATGTGCATGAGTTCTTCAAGAAGCCCATGTACAAGAAAGCTTTCAGTTATGTCATCTACCCTGTCCCAGGACAAGAAGACTGGCCAAAGACTGGAACCAGGGATATTGATCCTCCTGTGTTCAGAGAAAAGCCTGGTAGAAAGCAGACCAAAAGAAGGAAATCTGCATTTGAGGTTCCTCAGCCTAGAGACAGTTCAAGGATGGGAACCATTACATGCAGCAACTGCAGTAAAACTGGCCATAGGTACACTTCTTGCACTGCTACCCTAAGGCCTGAACTACAACTAAGGAAAGCACAACACCAGGTTTGTTTTATGTCCTTTCACCAATTATTTTTCATGTTATGTTTGCTAAGGACCATTGCAGTTACTATCTCATGTTTGTTTTACCACTGCCAGCCTTCAAGTGCTCCAGCAAACTCTGCTCCAGCAGCACCAGCAGCAGCACCACCACCACCAGCAAGGTCTACTCCAGCCAGGTCTGCTCCAGCACAACCAGCACCACCAGCAAGATGTACAGCTGCACAACCAGCAAGTTCTACAGCAGCACCAGCACCAAGATCTACAGCAGCACCTCCAGCAAGAACTACAGCTGCACCTCCAGCAAGGCCTGCTTCAGCAGCTCCACCAGCAGCAAGGTCTGCTTCAGCAGCTCCACCAGCAGCAAGGTCTGCTTCAGCAGCTCCACCAGCAGCAAGGTCTACAGCTGCAGCAACACCTTTCTCTGCACCAAGATCTGCTGCTGCATCTAGTTGTGGTACAAGTGAACCTCCAGTTAGAAGGACTAGCAGGAAGAGCAAAATAACTGGAAGGATGAAGGGGTACCTCAATGCAGGAAAGCATTCATCCCATAAGTGATGCATCTGAATGTTTCTGATGTGTGGTTGTCCTAGACTATGATCCCATAAGCTCTGTCAGACAATGCTCTCATGTTTTGTTGTCTACAATCATGTTTGTGATGTGTGGTTGTCCTAGACTATGATCTCATGTTTAGTTGTCTTAGACTATGATCTCATGACAATGTTCTGGTATGTATTGTTGTCGAAGACTATGTTCTAATATGTGATGTTCTGCTATCTATTGTTGTCGAAGACTATGTTCTAATATGTGATGTTCTGCTATCTATTGTTGTCGAAGACTATGTTCTAATATGTGATGTTCTGCTATCTCGAGGTCTCGGCAACCCTAATAAAACCACCCTATCCAACCTCGAGAGGTCTCGGCAACCCTAATAAAACCACCCTATCCAACCTCGAGAGGTCTCGGCAACCCTAATAAAATAACCCTATCCAACCTCGAGAGGTCTCGACAACCCTAATAAAACCACCCTATCCAACCTCGAGAGGTCTCGGCAACCCTAAAAAATAACCCTATCCAACCTCGAGAGGTCTCGACAACCCTAATAAAACCACCCTATCCAACCTCGAGAGGTCTCGGCAACCCTAATAAAACCACCCTATCCAACCTCGAGAGGTCTCGGCAACCCTAATAAAATAACCCTATCCAACCTCGAGAGGTCTCGACAACCCTAATAAAACCACCCTATCCAACCTCGAGAGGTCTCGGCAACCCTAATAAAATAACCCTATCCAACCTCGAGAGGTCTCGGCAACCCTAAAATCAACTAGACAATAACATTCAAACAAATTCCACATTTCTACACATATTTCATCAACAACAAAATCATGCAAACAACCATTTCATCAACCAACTAGACAATAACATTCAAGGAGCTACTCCTAGCCATAACCACATCAAGTTCAACACATATTATCTCAACATTACATTAAAACACATAGTTCAACACATATTATCCCTAATATAACCATAACAACATCTAGTTCACCTACAAGTCTCCAGATACAAGCATTACAACATCAAATTCACCTAAAAGTCCCCAGATACATGCATTACAACATAATAACACATAACAACATCAAGTTCACCTAAAAGTCTCCAGATACATGCATTACAACATAATAACACTGGACAACATCACAGATCACTCCTCCATGCAGATCTCCTTTATCCTCTTCATCTTATCCTTGTTCACATCACCAGCTTGGATAAGCTCATACAGCGCGTACTCAATCTTCCTCTTCTCCTCCTTTAGAGCAGCTTTCTCCTCTTCTGCTTGCTTCCTCTTAGACTTCATCAGCTCTCCTTGTGTTTTCAGCAGTTGCTTCATCTCACTAATTGCATTCCTGTGAACTTCAACTTCATTTCTCATCAAAGAAATCATCCTGTCCTTCTCCTCAAGCTGATGCATCTCCTGTTGTTCTTTCTCTTTCAGTTTGCTGTGGTTAGCTTCAAGCACGCTTCTATCTGTATCATCCATGAATTGAGCCACATCATTCATAAGACTAGCATATCTCTTCTCTGCCTTCATTTTCTCTTCATTGCACTCTTTCAACATCCTACCACTCTCAATCTTCTCCTGAAGAAGAGCATTGTTGCTAGCATCATACATGTGCCAGAGCCTACATATAGCATTCTTCATAGTTTCTGGCCACTCATTGTCTAACCAGGACTGGAATCCACAATTGTTCACCTCCTAAGAAAAAAATATCCAGTTAAATGGAAGCTAAAGTACTATAACCAGGACATAATTCCACAATTGTTCACCTCCTATTAAATGGAAACTAAATTACTAGTACTATAACCAGAACATGAATCCACAATTGCTTCCTAGTTAAAAGCATCCTACTGTCCTGATCTAAAGGTTGACATACTAAATATATATCCTAAATCATGCATCCTAAATTCACTTCTAATCTAATCATGGCCATATTCATTCCTATATTTATCTGCAGCTAAATTGGAATAAATTTGAAAATACATCGTACTTACATTCTCAATTGAACACATGTAAAATCTGCGGCCAGTGTTCGATCCTTCAAAAGCAACGCACTTGCGTGGCGGCAGCCTGTGCTCCCGGCATACCTGTGGGCACCCCACAGCCACCCCATGAAAGCTTAAATCCTCGCAGGTGTCAGGGCAGTAATCCATGAGGGTCATCGGCTGACAAGCAGAAATCGAAACCAGAAACAAATCAAGCTTCCGCTGAGCACAAATTGGTGACAAATCGGAGACGGCTCACAGCAACCCTAACCCTAGATTTTTGGGAGAAACTTACCCCTAGCAATGGGGGCGGGCTCGACGAGGGGCTGTTGGGCCAGCTGGGCATGGACGCGGGCCGCCGGAGCTTCCAAATCTTGCCGCCGGCGACGGATCTCCGGCGTCGAGGCGGTTCGCTGTCGGGGGCGCGGGGAGAGGGGAGTGGAGTCCAGTGAGATGCGGAAACCCTAACCGGGCGGCTGTCTCCCTTTCAGACAGGATAAGGTGGGCCCCACCGGTCAGAGCTAACGGCCGTCGACGGAGTGGAGATGGACTTGCCACGTCACCCTTACAGCTGGGTCCCAACGGTCAGATTCGCTGTCAATCGACCAGAAAATGCCAATCAGTGCACATTGCAAAAAACTTACGAAAAAGGCGTAGTTTTCTGCGATTCAAACGTAAAGTCGTAGTTTTCCGGAATTTAAACTGAAAAGTCGTAGTTCTATGCTAACAACTCATCATTTGGCCAGGTAGTCATGTCGTCGCGGAAGCGCTTCTCGCTGCCGGTGGTGCTCGTCTTCCTCCTTGTGCTACTCTTCGTCGCCGACGCATTCTCGCGTAGACTGCTACGCGGAGTCCACCGAACGAAAGAACGAAGACCCAAGAAGCAGCCCTCCGGCGGCGATGCTCTGCCGAGGGGCATCGTGCACGGCACGTCCAACCTCGAGATGGTATCCCTGGCCGGCGACCCAGAGCAGCAGCACGGCGGCAGGCTGTCTTCGAAGAGCCTCCTCGCGGTCCCGGTGGGCATCAAGAACAAGGCCGCTGTGGACAAGCTCGTCTGCAAGTTCCCCGCCGACAGGTTCAGTCTGATGCTTTTCCACTACGACGGCGCCGGGGAGGAGCAGTGGGGCGACGTCGAGTGGTCGCGCCGCGCGGTACATGTCTCGGCGCGCGGCCAGACCAAGTGGTGGTTCGCCAAGCGGTTTCTGCACCCCGACGTTGTCGCCGAGTACGACTACGTCTTCTTGTGGGACGAGGACGTCGAGGTGGACGCCTTCGACCCCGTCCGGTACCTCGACGTCGTCAAGAGAGAAGGGCTCGAGATATCTCAGCCGGCGCTCGACCGCCGGTCCGAGATCCACCACGGCATCACGGCGCGTGCAACCAGCGGAGCTGGCGACGTGCACGGGAGGTTCTACAAGGCGGCTTGGAGCTTCGGAGGAGGATGGTGCGACGACAGCAGCAGGGGGCCGCCGTGCGCGGGGTGGGTGGAGATGATGGTGCCGGTCTTCTCCCGAGCGGCGTGGCGCTGCAGCTGGGGCATGGTGCAGAACGACCTGGTGCACGCATGGGGCCTCGACTACAAGCTCGGCTACTGCGCGCAGGGCGACCGGACGCTCAATGTGGGCGTCGTCGACAGCGAGTACATCCTCCACAGGGGAGTCCCTATGCTCAGCAAGGCCGCGGCTATCCGGGTCGGGGTGAGGAGGCAATCGCGTGCTGAGATGCAGATTTTCGACAGGAGATGGAAGGAAGCTGCAGCAAACGACGAGTTCTGGACAGACTATTACTACTCACCAGAAGCTTCGAAGTTGATAGATAGGTGTAACTTCTTTTCGAGAACGCGCACAAAATCTGCGTACCTTTATATTAAACTTGAAAAAGGAGGAGGGAAGGTTTGTTACAAGTCCGAAGGCTCAACCCACGGTGGTACCCATCTATGTCACATCTCTCGCTAACCCACGTCTTCTACAAATCGTCCAGAGCGTCCACTCCTCAAGGAGGTTTCTGACTAGCGTCGTGGCTCGGGATGGCGTACCATCAAACACTCTTGCATTATGCTGTAACCAAAGCGATCGCAAGGTGAGCATGATGAGCGAGTTAGCAGTTTTACTGTCTCGCTGGGAGAGTGCTTAGACCGCATCCGGCCGGATATGACAGGTGTAACTTACTTATGAGATATTTACTCATCGATCAAGATAGATTGGAGCTCGCCCGGATATGATGGCTTGAGATCTTCACATATTCCTGTACGTACGGCATCACGAATTTGTGCCATAAATCAGCTCTTTTCATCCTCTTTGTTTTTGCAACATAATTTATTGGTAGAATAACCAATGTGCCGGATGCGTACTGAGAGTCTGAGATGTTGTCGAATACTCTTACGTTCGAATAAAACTATAAAAGCAAACGTCAGCAAGTAACTATGCATACAACAGACTACTGAGTAGTTAACCCGGATATTGTTCGGATCCTATGGCGTCCGGTCTTTATCTCTCACCATCCCATGCAGCCTGTGTATCAAGATTGGTGAGATTTTTTTTGCAAAAACGACCCTTTGCTTTATCGGTTTGTGATTAATTCGTCCTTCCTATCCATAAAGTTCTCCAAATTTCGCAGTTTGGATCCTTTGATGTTATTACAAAGTTCTTCAGAAATTCCTAATAATCTTTCTAACACAATAAAAAGTTCTTCAGGTTTTCTGACAAGTAGCAACCTATTTGTATCAAAAGATCGATCTTCAGAGTATTTCAAACAGAACCATAGGATGCATTACAAAGATCGAACACAGAAAACCAAAAATACCAGATCCAATAGATCAAATGCCTACAAGCCAAGATCTACAAACAGATCCAACAAGATCAAGACCTAAGCGCGGTGGAGAGGACATCGGCCGATGGTGGTTGGAGCATGCCTCCTCGAGCCAGCATCCCGTCGATGAGCTAGAAGAAGAAGAGCCCCCCTGCCTGCCGACGAGGCTGCATGTCTGCCTGAGGCGGCCTGGCGCCGGCCCGGCGGCGCTTGGAGGTGGTCGGAGAGGCGACTGTCGATGATGGTCGACGTTGAGGTGGAGTCGGGCGTCGGGGAGGAGCGCGGCGTCGGTGGGCGGTGGACGGAGGCGCGGCCGTCGAGGATGGAGGCAGGGAGGCGGTGGCGGCGGGGGGGGGGGGGGAGGGAACGATTCGATCTGGGAGGATTAGGGTTGCCCAGGCCGATTTCGAATTTATACCCCAGTCTCCCTTGGACTGCGGACTAATTCACGGAAAGTAGATGATTTTTTTTGTAAAATTCAAAAATCCGAATCTCCAACAAAAGGGGACGGTGGGAGTTATCGACCTGGCGCCCTAACATCCGGTGTTTCTCGTTTGTTTTCGCTGAGTAATAACCATAGATTGTTTTTTCTGAGCAGAGACTCACCTACAATCTATGTTGTTCATTTTTTTATAACCATGCAGGAGAAGTGCATGTACTACCTCGGTTCCATTTTAATTGATACCACACACACCACTTATAGCCCACACCAATCTGCGTCAATTAAAATGGTACGAAAGGAGTATAAATTAAGAATATCTATGTTGTTCATGTCTTCATCAGATCCGTGCTAGCTCAATATTCTAACTGTATAGCAATTTCTCTTTTTTGACAGTAGATGGAATGAAACTGCAGCCAATGACTGGACAGCGACGACCACTAGTAGTCACTAGCTTCGAAGTAGTTCTTTTTTATCCAGATCGTTTTGCGACTTGTGTATGATGACGCACATAAGACAATCCACACTGTTAAATCGATTCAAGAAAAAAGCTGTCAGATTTTAGAACCGGTATAAATATGCTACACTGTGTAGCATCGCTTGAGTAGTGATGCATGCAATGCGTCGGACCCTTGTATGTGCATACCTTTTCTTGCCAATCTTGCATGCGTCTCTTCTCACTAGTGGGCCAACTACAACCTTTGAACCGAATCAAAATGTTGGTTCGCTTGTTGTATCAGAGGCTAGAGGCTATGCATCGATGCTCCACACTGTATAGAACCGGTTCAAAGATAAGAGAGAGATTGCTATAAACCGCTTTGCATACACACTGTGGCTGGTCTAACGTCTTCGCACTTGTACAACATCAAAAATTTGTGCCATGTATAAGCTCTATGCATTCCATTCAACTTTGTCAAGAAAAAGGGATGTTTACTGACAACTGATATAATGTCAACTACATTAAAATTAGAAGCAACTATCTGCAAGAAACAATGCACTAGAAATCTAGGCTAGGTTTGCTCAATCAAATATCTAATGTTTCCAAGCAACGATGCCTCAGCTCTGTAGTTTGGCGACGGATTACATATCAAAATGTTTGTATAACAATAATAAGATAAGATCAATTTTCTGAAATTTTGCTTTCCCAACGACAGTTGCATCCCCAGAGAGCACCGGGAAAGAGTTTGCGACCCAAGATGGCAATTGGTTTCTTGAATTTAGCAACTCTTTACCACTGCCCACACAAGAAAAGTCATTTTACAGATTCAAAGATAAAGATGTCCTTAAACAAGTCTGGCAATTTGCCAGACAACAGTAGTTATTGGTTGTCTAACTGAAATGATGTCAAGGACATTCAAATAAAAGTAAGAGTAAAATACATCAAAGGTCACTCAACTTGAGGTCATTACTTCTTGTGGTCATTGTACATCACGATACACAATTTACGGTAATTGAATATGCATCGAATGTCATTTAGGTCACTTCGAGGGTAAAGATACGTATTTTGCTGATGTGGCAGGTAACGGACCCGCCTGTCAGACCCCCACCGTCCATACAGTCTAATTTCTAATGATAAAAACTGGAAGGGCTAAATTGCAAAGTAAACAAAAGAGATCTGTGAGTTAATGACAAGGAACTACCATATTAGAGACTATGTTGACAAAAAACTACCATCTTTGGATTTTTTGACACATACATACCTATTTTGAGGCATGTCCATGACGCGGAGCACTGATTTTTTTTTTGTTTTAATCGCGCTAATACATTTATGACCATACGGGCCCACCTATCAGTTCTACGTGACAAGTGAAACCCTAACCGTCATCCACTATTTTCTAAAAAACTCCAAATCTTATTTTACTACCACACTAAGGTCCTCCTCATAAGAAAAAGATAAGTGGAATAAAAATTCCCCACTACGCCTAGGAGGTCGCCGCCGTCCCCGAGGTGCCACAGCTGTCGTTGTTGTGCTCGACCCAAAGAGCGAGAAGTCGTCCACACGTGCAGGGATGGCGGACAGTGGCCGGCATCAAGAACATATAGCGGCTCGGCGAGGGAAGCCGGCGGACAGTGTGCCACAGGACGTGTTATGCATGACCTCTAGGGCGTCGGCCATAGCGAGATGCGGGAGGTCAACGCCGCGCATGCCAGGAGGTCACCGCCGTCCCCGACCACCCACCCAAGATCTTTGTCGCATGTAGCGCACGGACTGGGAGGTCTTCAACCGCCGCCGCAGCATCGCCGAGATCCTGGAGCACGCAGACGTGGACTCATCGTCGCATTCGCTGGCCTCAAGCCATACACCTCTCCTCCGCCGTGCCGTGTGGCGTGGCGGCCAATGTGGAGGAGGGCGGTGACGCCCTCCGGCTCTGTCTCCGTGGCCGGCACGCCAGCGGGAGGACACGGACGTGCCGTAGGGGACACTAGAGTCGGAGCATCCACGCACGCAGGACGAGGTTGCATCCATCAAGGCGCGCCAGGACACGGGGCGGCTCGTACGCGGCTTCCCTCACCATCGCACGCTCCAGAAGTAGGACACGACGCAGGGGAAGCAGATCGAGGTCGGCCATGGCAGTCAGGTTGGGGGCAGTGGTGTTGGGGATTGGGGGTAAAATTGGAGGATATAAGAATCGAAGATGTAGGATTTTTTTGTAAAAATTGTAGGAATGTGTGTTAGTTTTTGCCACATAGACCTGACAGGCGACGTGTTAGTGCCACTAAAACGAAAAATCAGTGCTCCGCGTCGCGGACATGCCTCAAAATAGGTATTTATGTGTCCAAAAACTCAAAGATGGTAGTTTTCTGTTAACATCATCCCTAATGTGGTAGTTCCTTGTCATTAACTCGAGATCTGTGAATGTCAATCCCCCTCCACCATGGGCGCCATGGCAGCCCGGCTTCTAGAGCTCTGCCATCTCCGTTCGCCGCCCCTCCTCCTCGTGGCAGACCACGGCGATGACCACCGCATGGACAGAGGAAGACCTCCGCCTTGAGGAGTGTGCAACGCCCCTCATCGTGACCGACATGCATGCCCAGAGGCCAGAGCACCCACGCGTGTCGGTGCTACTCTGGACGCAAACACCGCTCCGAGCGGCACGCCTCTGTAACCTGCACGCACGCGATGGATTCGTCGCCGGCCCCGACGCGGCGGAGGTGCTCGTGGCCGTGGCCACTCCGGCCAGTAGCGGCGACACTGCGGCGTGCGGGGAGGTGGCTGCGAAGGCCAGGGCGCTCAGGAAGGAGAGCAACAACTGGTGCCTTGCGGTGGCCGCCGCGGTATGCGGGTTATCATCGAGGACAGTGCCGTCAGGAAGCCATTCGCAGCCAAGCGAGGTCCTGGCTGTCAACCAAGTTGTCGTGGCTGTGAACTACTTTCGCCATCGGGCCAGCGACCAAGAGGTGCTCCTCCAGGATTGAACGGCTTCGGGGACAAAGACGGGGATGGGGGAGATCCAGGGGGATTGAGGAGGGATCTAACGAGTGGACCCCACTGGTCAGACCAACTAGTGGGCTCTACTGATTTGTGTCTATGCTATGGAAAAAATAGGATTGAAGAGGGACCTTTTTACAAAAAAATTAGTGCTGAAGATTGGTCAACAAGTGACATGTCAGCAAATACGGTCTTGGGTGATGATCGATGAGTCATGCACGCGTATTGGATGACCGTAAATTGCGTATCGCGATGTACGGTGACCATAGTGAATAATGACCTCAAGTTCGATGACCTTTGATGTACTTTACTCTAAAAGTAACTATCTGCCTGAACTAAGTACTGCTGAATTAATAATCTTTCATAGTCACGCTATCTAGGCACCTAAACGCTACATGCAAGGGGTTACACATCGAAATTGATCAGGTTAATTTGCTGATTTCGCATTCCATCTATAAGGTTTTGTCAATAACCGATTTTGAGACCAAGTTAGTCTGTCGAAAAAAGCACATTCGTGCATCACAGGCGGGCCTGACTTCATTATGGAGTTGAAAGTCCCAAACGTAAACTGATCTACAATTAGTAGCCGTATGTTTTTTTTTAGAACAACGATGAATATATTAAGCTAGCAAGCCGCCTCATTAAAAACCTTCCAGTCCCCTTTAGGTACCTGGTAAGGAAAAGAGTGCGTCTGAAACTTGCTGCTCTGATCAAAGTTCGATTACATCGTTAATGAGTTTCTCTAGGAGGAAGCTAGGGGGTTCATCGACCCAATTACAAGAAGATATGGAGGAGAAACAAACCCTAGCTAATTCATGTGCAGCTTCATTGGCCTCTCTTGGACAGTGTTTGAAAGAAACATTGCCAACTAGCGCCGCTAGGTCGACACAGTCTGCAAAAATAGCAGAAGACTCACCCCACCAAGGCTCATCACCTGAACAAGCATCAACTGTTTCAGTTGAGTCAGACTCCATCAGAACATTGCTGCAACCAAGTCGAGTAGCCAGGGATAAACCCTCTCTCATAGCCATTGCCTCCGCAGCTGCCGCCGACGCCACCGAAGGCAAATACACAGTAGATGCCGCGATAAACTTTCCAAGCGAGTCCCGCGCCATAGCTCCCACAGATCCTGCACAAGTATCAGAGTGAAACGACCCATCCACATTTATCTTTATAATCCTTGGGCTCGGCCTACTCCAGTGAGGCTTTGGACCTGTTGGTTTTGGAGCAGCTTTTGCACCATTTAAAGTAATAGAAAGGATAGACATTTTGCACTGGGTGATTGGGGGAATATTTTCATCATGCGTACGTCGACGTCGCAACCACCACAAGTACCAGCTAGTCACTGCTATTGTTTCTTTCATTCCAATTGTATCAAAGCCTGGTAGTAACTCATCTTGTCCATGCATCAAGTGTTCCAAAACTACAGACCCAGATCGGTCCATCTGGCAAGCTTCCTCAATAATTGTATGTAACCCTAGGGAAGCCCACAACTGCCTCGCTAAGTCACATTGGAACAAAAGGTGCATGACATCTTCAGGTGCCAGGGTACACACTGGGCACTGCCCGCTGGTTCCGATATGTCTATTTGCTAAAATAGATTTCAGCGGTAGTACTCCATGCAGCGCCCTCCAAAGGAAGATCTTAATTTTACTTTGAGTCTTCAGTCGCCAAACCTCCTTCCAGACAGGGTTTGCTGCCGACGACCCAGGCAAGGCTAGTTGTCCTCCTCGAGCTCCGAAAGTATGCTGCCACTGTAGATGATAACCTGATCGCACCGTATATCGACCATGGTTAGTACAGCCCCATGCAATAAAATCATCAAAAGCCTGATTATTCAGAGGTATTTGTAGAATACGGTTAGCATCTACTACGCAGAACAGGCTTCTGATTAGCTCCTCATCCCATAGACCGGTAATAGGATCAATGAGTTCAACCACCTTTGTAAGCACGACATCACCTCTAGGAGTTATAATTCGACGATCAGGACTTGAAGGGATCCACGGATCAGTGTAAATATTAATTCTTTCCCCATTCCCCACTCTCCAAATATAGCCCCTTTTGAAAGTAGCCAAACCAGCAACAATACTTTGCCATGTGAAAGAGGAACCTGCCTTTGGTCCTGCTGTAAGAATATCACCATTAGGGTAGTATTTAGCTTGAAGAACCGTTGCACAAAGAGAACCATGGTCGGTCACTAGGCGCCATACTTGTTTAGCAAGCATGGCCAAGTTAAAAGAGTGGAAATCCCGAAACCCCATGCCGCCTTCACTTTTTGGGTAGCACATCTTCCACCACGCCATCCAGTGCATCTTGTTGCTATTCTCATCGTCACCCCACCAAAATTGTGCAATAGCATCAGTCATTCTCTTGCAAATCCCCTTCGGTATTTGGAACACCGACATCGCATAGACAGGGATGGCTTGCGCCACTGCTTTTAGAAGGATCTCCTTCCCTCCAATAGATAAGATTTTCTCCTTCCACCCATTAATTCTTTGAATGATCCTTTCAATAAAATGCTCAAAGCAATCGCTTCTATCTGCCCCCACAAGGGCTGGCAATCCCAAATATTTATCAGATAAAGCCTCAGTATCAATGTGTAGAGCCTCACAGACCTCAGCTCTTGTTACAACATTTGTATTTGGAGAAAAGAAAATACTGGATTTAGCCAAACTCACCAACTGCCCCGAGTTAGCACAATAAGTATCTAGTACACGCTGCAAGGAAGTTGCATTGTTCATTTCCGCCTTCATGAGAATAAGGGAATCATCAGCAAAAAGTAGATGCGAGACTGACGGTGCATTTCTGCACACCCTTACCCCATCAATGCCACCAACTTCTTCTTCATGCAGCAGAAGACCAGATAAACCCTCAGCACATAAAAGGAACAAATATGGGGAGAGGGGATCCCCCTGACGAAGACCTCTAGTTGGAGTAAACATATCGGTTTCATCAGAATTGAACCTTACTTGGTATCTTACTGAGCTAACACAAGCCATCATTAACCTGATCCATCTTTCAGCAAATCCCATCCTCCTCATCATGTTCTCTAGGAAGATCCACTCCACACGATCGTAAGCCTTGTGCATGTCCAATTTTACTGCACAAGCTCCATTCGTACCTGACCGCTTATTCTTGATGGTATGAATACACTCATAAGCCACCAAGACATTATCAGTAATAAGGCGCCCTGGAACAAAAGCACTTTGAACCGGAGAAATAACTTCTGGAAGAATTACCTTCAAGCGAAGTGCCAACATCTTCGATATTATTTTATAAATAACGTTGCATAGACTGATGGGTCGATATTGCGTGATCGATTCTGGGCCCTCTACTTTGGGAATAAGTACAATTGTAGTATCATTCCAACCTTCTGGAATAATTCCGGTATTCATTGCTTGGAGAACTTCTCGAGTAATATCATTACCGCATAAAGACCAGAAGTTTTTATAAAAAACAGCGAGGAGACCATCCGGACCCGGTGCCTTCAAATCACCAATGCTAAATGCAGCTTTTTTAACATCTTCAGGTGAAAAAGGAGCCAAGAGTTTTTCGTTCATCTGCTCAGTCACCCTAGGTTGGATCTTCTCTAGGAACTCCGGGTCTGTCTCCTGAACTTCAGAAGTAAATAAGTTAGCGAAATATTGCAAGACAAGGGGTTTAAGAGCGGCAGTACCGTCAACCCAAATATCATCATGTTTCAGTCTTTTGATGAAGTTCCGCTTTCTTCGAGCCGAAGCGAACTGGTGAAAAAATGATGTATTTCTGTCTCCATACTGTAGCCAATTCGCACGAGAACGTTGCATCCAGTGCATCTCCTCTTGCTCGAGAAGGAGTTCAATTAGTTCTGCTTTCTCTTTTGCAATTAATTCATTTTCTTCTGTCATCGGGCCACTCATAGCTTTCTCAAGCTTACGTTGCTCTCGTCTGATCCGCCGCTTCGGCTTCCGTAGGACAGACGCGTCCCAAGCATGCAGCGTGTTGTGCATGTGTGCGAGTCTGGCAAGAACGCCTTCCGTCGTCGCACCTGCACTCTCCCATGCTTGCTTCACCACTTCTTCAAAAGAGTCTTCACGCAGCCATTTAGCTTCAAACTTGCGTGCACATCGCTGATTTGTATTTGGAACTTGGTATTCAGTATCTAGTAAAATGGGGCGGTGGTCAGATCGCATATATTCAAGGTGTTGCAATACCGCTCCCGGGTACATATCCATCCAAGCTCTATTAGCAAGAGCACGGTCCAGCCTCTCCCTAATTCTTCCTCTTTTCCAAGTAAATGGATCTCCAGTAAATCCGATATCCTCCAAGTCACAATCAGTCAAGACATCACGGAAGGCCTGCATATAATTCTGCGGTCTCGGATTGCCTCCTTCTTTTTCATGAGAATATAGAATCTCATTGAGGTCACCAATGATCACCCACGGAAGATCATGTTGGCTCTGAAGCTCTCTAATTTTATCCCATGTTTTATATTTATCCTCCCAACGAGACTCACCATACATACCCGTGAGTCTCCAAATTTTCTCCGGGGTTTCTTGAATGCGCACATCAATATAGTTTGGCGCTGAAAAAAATTGTTGGACATTCACCTCTCTTTTCCAGAATAGAATCACACCCCCACTTCTATTGGTACTGGGATTAACAATTTTGAAATCCATCTTTAGCTTTCTCCTAAGACAATCAGCCGGATATGTGTCAAGGTGTGTTTCCGACAAGAACATCACCTCGGGGTTGCATCGCCTTTGAACATCCAAAAGCGAACGAACTGTCGGGCCATTACCCAAACCCTGACAGTTCGACGATAAGATCCTCATTGCGACCGGACGGATCCCTCGAAGGAACCCGCCGATCCTAGTGAAGGGGAGTCAGCTCCAGCCTTCTTTGAACGCTTTGTTCGACCACTTGCATCCTCATTAACCGGTGCCTCGCCTATTGACCCATTCGTGATCATAGGTAGCGCCCCATCATCAGAATTCTTAGATAATTCCCTCTCTTCATCCTCTGGATTATCCGTAACAAGATCCAGGCGGCGTTTAGCAGCCTTATCAACCGGCTCATGATCATCCATGTCCACATCAGATTTTTTCACCGGGCTAGTACCTGTATCAGCCAGCTCATCGTCCAAGGTGGCTGTTCCGTCCACATAAGGTAATGCGTTATAGCGCCAGCTGACATTGGTGCCACGACCACGACCAGGAGGCTCAGTACCCCGGCCCATAGGATCACGGCCACGCCCTTCGCCCGCGGATCCTCTTCCTCTACCACCTCCATGGGTACCACCAAAATTTCTGCCATGCCATGTCTCCCAATCTGCCTTGAGCCAGTCCCCCCACTTGAGCTTGCTCTCATCATGTTCACCCGAACCGCACTCAAGATAATTGTGTCCAAAGAAACCACAAGCACCACAAAATTTTGGCATCTTCTCAAACTTGATTGCATAAAATTCTCTTTTACCAGCTCGGACAATAGTGACAAACCGAGCAAGAGGCTTTCGCACATCCAGCTTAACTCGTACTCTAACAAAGTTGTTGACACCCTCAATGTCTGTCTCCACCTCAATAACACTTCCAACCTTTTTCTCTGTCAGATTAGTAATCAGCGTTTTGTTTCGATAACCTGGGGGTAGTTTATGGATTTGCATCCACACTGCCACAAAATTCAGATCAATTGACTCTGGCGCTGCCAATCCATCATACTTCTCAATAATAACAGCATTCTGTCTGAATAGCCAGGGCCCTCCCTTCTCCACTTTTAACCAATCTCCAAGACAGTGACACTGGATCGTGAAAAGGTTTTGCTCGAGCGGCTTAATTTTAACCTCCTGCGCAGGACTCCAAGCCACCTTCATGTGTTGTTCAAATGTCTGTGGGCTGAAATAGTTTTCAGTATGAACCCTAGCCAGAGCAAACCACTTCAGACCCTCCTTCGGAACTTCCTCTTCCTCTTCAAAGACAAGATCATCAATTTCATCATCCTCTATGCCAAGGCGTTGGAGCATATCATCAATCCCTTCCGCCTTTTTATTTCCTGAACCTTCCGCCTTGTTCGTCGACTTGGTCGACGAGGTTGACATGGATTTCTCGCCTAACAGAATCCCTAGCCAGGAACAACCGCTCTGTGTGGAACCTGAGAATACCCCGCCTAATCAGATCGGACGGGAAGACGAGACCGGAGAGAAGACGTAAACCAGCTCGCGTCCGGGAATATGAAGACTCCGTGCCGGAAGAGATCCTGGCGACGGAGGAAAGAGAACCCTAGTCGCCCTATGTTCTCTTGCAATATTGCAACTCTCCCTAAAACTCTGAGCAGCAATAGCCGCTTAGTGTGAACTGCAAGAAGAAAATATAATAAAACAAAATTCGGAGAAAGGCCTTGGGTCTTAGTGACCGTTAGATTCACCAACGGATCAAACATATGAAACTAGACGAACACGAATACAAATAGTTTTGTCAAAGGTGCATGTCGCATCCTACATTTCTTCTTTTTATATTTCTGTTTCTCGCTACAATCTTATTGAATAAACAAAAGAATTAGACTAAACAAATTAGAGGAAAACCAACAATCTTTCTTTAATCTTGACTTGTCATCTCCTCGCACTCTTCCTAATCTTGACTCCATCAGATCTGTGGCTTGTAGACTCAACTTAAACGCATGATCCAGCTCACACGGTCGCATCTACAATTGCAATGTGCAAAACTGGACGTACCTTCAGTCATAACAAACTAAACTAGTCGTTGTCCCACTACACACCGAGCTTGATTGTCTCGCTGAGATACGTGGATGACCAAGTGCCACCTTATCTTCATGCACAGGGATCTTTGCTCCGTGAAATTTCTTGATTGTGACGCGCTTCAACTGCAACGAACCCTCACGATAAAGAGCACTTGGACACGACACGAGGCCGACTCAGCATGCTAACGTGCACACACTTGACTCCTTGATTCATATTCCCCCGGATGATGATCTTGACAAGACTTCTGGCACCACGCTTTGGCGCCACCACGTCCACCATGTTCATCCACCTTCACCATATTGTCGACGACAGCATACCCCCTGCCATCACCTTGTCGCTATGTCGAGCAACGATCCCCCAGTCCGAGGCGCTAGTAGGTTCGCCTACTCGGGGCAAGCGTGACTTCATATCTTGGACATCACTTTGATAGGATATGTCATAAGCGACTCAGGCTACTCACCCTAGCGCCCTCATCTCCCATGCTCCTCCCCGCCACTGCTGCATGGTAGGTTCATGCTTCTTCTCCCGGTGGTTGCTTCTCTAGCTATGCGATGGAGGTTGGTTTCCCCGTGTCTCCTCAGAGAGGGATGCATGGGGTAAGGGGGAGTGAAGGAAGAGGTCGGTAGCGGTGGAGGGTTGTTCCCCGTGTCACCTCAGAGAGGGACGTGGGGGTTTGTTCGTAGTAGTTCTTCACATGCAAGACTAGAAATCTGAACAATTTTTAGAATGTGAATTTTTTTTCAAATTTCAGTAAATTCGAATCTGATTTTTTTTGGAAAATCGGTTCGCCCGCAGAAATCTCCAAACAAATCGAACGGCTACGTCAAACGAGTTAGATAACAGTCACCTGATTTCTAGCAAACCCGTAATAAAAAAACAGCATAGGAAAATTACAGGAATATGTTAAATTGCAGTAGGTTCTTTGTGATGGCGTGGTGTAGTGGGGAAACTCAGGGGCCATATTCTGTACTGTTGGAGTTGTTGATCAAGGATACAAGATTTTACTACCCAAGATTTGCCATGTGCACGCAGCGTTACGGATTTAAATAGTGATCAGAATCAAAATATGTTAAGTCACAGGTGAAAGCAATTAGCAGATTTAGCGATTGACAATCTGAAGGAAGAAGGGGGTGCAAGATTGATGCTAGTCCGAACTCCATCGGAAGAAAGGTGATTTTTATGTATGCTTTTCGTCAGAAAATAAGAAGCAGCAGATATGGAGATATCTACTGATGAAAAACTGATGCGTTGCATACTGAGCCAGTACTTCTCCACGAGATTTCTCATAGCACGCAACAGATCGACTATATCAATATATCCACTGCATCAAAATTATAAAGGAAACCCTTTTTCTATGACCAATTGAGATGGTCCAGGATAACAAAACAAGCAAAACCTGAAGTTTTCTAGCTACAAAACCACCAGTACTATTGTTGCTGATGACGGGAAGAAGGAGGAGACGAGGGTGGAGGTATCAGGCGAGGCCGGGACCGAGCAGGAGCGCTTGCTCCGCCTGCTGGTTCATGATATCGACGATCTGAATTTCCCTGTCCGCGAGGATCAGGGCCGGCAGGACCAGCACGATCGCCGACGTCGCCACGATCCACGCCGCCTTGCCCGTGCTCCGCGCCAGCTTCCACGCGACCTCCGGCACCACCTGACGTCCTTTATCCGCGGCGGAGAGGCACGTCGCCCCGGCGGACCAAGCCGCCTTCCCGGTGCCCCGCGCCAGCTTCAGCCCCTTATCCGCCACGGCCTTGCTCGTGCCCTTCGCCAGCTCAAGTCCCTGATCCGCCACGGACGACAAGATCGCCATGTCCATCGGCCGCCTCCGCTTCCGCTCTGTGTTTCGATTGGATGTCGGGGGCTAGGGTTTAGGCGGACGTCTCCTTTCCTCTCTAGGCCTCAGCGCGTTGTATCTCGGCATATTAATATACTTTTGGATCCGGATCCTGTCCAAACTTGCGCCTGAAGAAATTACTCCGTAAGCGCTAGGGATCCGTCTCGTGCTCCCATCGTGCTAGCTTCGCGTCGTAGGACGTACATACGTGGGACTGCTGGTAGGTAAGCTTCCTTTATTTGTTAAAGATTTGTTTCCCGACTAGTAGTATTTCCAAAAATCACCTCCTATATACTCGGCAAAACAATTCCTGCATTTTAGGGAACAATTTGGATCATTAGTTTCCAAACAATATGGAAATTAAATCATGGAAATGTTATTTTTATGGAAGCATGTTTTTCATACCACGGAAACATTCTCTTGATCAACAGAAGCATCATATTTTGTTTCTCCTTTGATGGAAAAACTGAAATGGTTTTGGGTTTAACACAAACTAGCAAATACCCGTGCGTTGCAACGGGACAAAAACAACTGTATTAAAAGAAAGTGTAACAAAGCTCTTGTTATGGGCATATCCTCTTGGTGTTCACAATGAGCTCCACAGTTTGACGTGTCGGTGCCGCCAATGCCTATTGCCTCCTCTACCGCTGGTTTAGTCATGCTACTCTGTACATCTATGCCAACGCCATCGATCCATATCCCTCGCGGGTTGGTAAGTAGAGAAAACAGTGTAAGATAAAAAAATCTTTCGTTGGTATTGTTTAATCCTAATAAAGTAGTGATATTATTCCTAAAAAGTAATTAAATTATCTCAGCTTAATAATATCACCAAAAAATGTTTCCAAATATATTTTTTCTTTTCTAGTTGCTGTGAGATGGAGTAGATGAAAAATTCCAGTTATTGTCATCCATTTAGTTGTCATCACATAATATTTCCCACAATCATAGCAGCTAGCAACCCATCTCTAAAGAAAGAAAAAGCAGCTAGCAATCAGCGGCAGAGTCACATAATCAACAGCTAGCTGCTAGAAGGTAGCACGTTGCATTCTCTCTGCTACTCATTTTTTTCTTATCTTTTCACCGCTGTATACTTTGTCTCTATTTCTTTTATTAACTTCTTCGTACACAAAAATCTAGAGGAGCAACAACAAATTTGTTTGATCGAAGAAAGCAAAATCTGAGCCAGCTTTTGCATGATGTAGATCCATCCAACAAATGCCTCTCCAACCGGCCATCCTCTCTGTCCCAGCCATCCCTACGGGCGCAGCAGGGTGCCGCCGGTCTCTATCCTCGTTCCTTGAGACAACTCGTCCTCGTTCAGCGTATCTGCAGTCGGAGGAGAAGGCGCTTGGAGGGGTGTCTCACGGGACGAGCATGGTCCTCACCATGTCCCTCTTCAAGTTCGCATTCCAGCAAAGGAGGGCGCCTCTCGGTGGCCTGGGCCGTCGCCTTGCCATCGACCATTGGACGCTCCACAAGTATGACCGCCCCGTCGCCCCTGCTGCTCTTCCGGGGTAACGGAACTGAGCGCATCCATATCCAACGCCAAGCTCCGCCTCTTCCTGATCTCCGTGAGACCGCGACCCTATGCTCGCCTCTTAGCGACGTCCGGAGCGCGGACAGATACAAGCTGGACCTGAACGCGATCGTCGGCGACTGGACGAAAGCGTCGACGAACAGATATCCCGTGAAGAATTTCTTGGCGATGTCCTTGTGCTTGATGAGGGTGGCGACCGTGCGGCGATGGGCTTCCAGCCTTCTTCGTTGGAGTTCCATGGCGGCGTCGACTCTCGGGCAGAAACGAAACAACAACCCATCGACCCCGCTCCACAAGCATGACCGCCGTCGCCCATGCTGCTCTTCCGGGTTAACGGCGCCGAGTGCATCCGCCTCCAACGCCAAGCTCCGCCTCTTCCTGACCTTCGACTGAGACCCCACGCTCGCCTCTTCGCGACGTCCAGAGTGCGGACAGATACAAGCTGGACCTGAACGCTCCGGACGAGATCGCATGGCTAGGTTGATTGCCTGCGGATTTATTGGAACTGATCGAGGCGCGGGGATCAATTTCGTCATGGAATCGGTCGAGGACGTGCGTCGCCACCGCCAGATAAGAAGACGACGCCGCAGATCGTTCTTTGACGAACCATTTTTTGATTGAGGCGGTGGCATTAGTTGTAAATTAAAAGTCAGACGAAAGCGTATTTCAGGTGGATTGAAAGCGTATTTGCGAGTCACGGACCATACCTCTAGCAATATTATTAGTAGAGATTTCCTATTTGATGGAAATATTTGCATCAAAATCAATCGTGCACTAAAAGATGTATTAGGTTGCATTCAAATGTAGTACACCAATCTAAAAAAAAGTACACTAGACGCCTCCAACTTTGTCTAGCAGGGGTGGAAACAAAATAGCTAAGGATGGCAATTTTACCCATGGGTGCGGGTACCCGCGGGTACCATACCCGCATGGGTAGGGTATGGGCATACTTTTATACCCACGGGTAATACCCATACCCTACCCGTTAAGTCATGGGTAGGACATGGGTATAGCCTTCTACCCGCGGGTATACCCATACCCTATACCCATTTGTACTAACATGTGGATCTAGAGTATCCCAATAACATTGATCGATAGAGATCAAAGGAGTTAGGCATCCCACACCCTAATTACTCTAGTAATTAAGCATTGGTCATAATTCACATGTCTTCCCATAATAAGGAGATCAAAATTTAATGTTCTACCCGTTGTGAGTAACATGTGTAGTATCCTAGACCCAATGTACTATCAACATGTGTAGTATTTGATCCACCTGTTGGGTACCTAATAGGTATGGGTACCCGCCGGGTATGGGCATGGGTAAAGATTCATACCCGTGGGTATGGGTACGACTATACGGGTATGGGTATGGTATTGCTCTACCCTGCCCATATCCTGCCCATTGCCATCCTTAAAAATAGCTAATAAGAAGCGACACTGACAGTGCACATACCGCTAGTGGGTCAAGAAAATATATAATATCTCTACGATAAATAAAGCAAGCATACAACAAGAAGCAAAATATCCACTACCATAGAAGCATTCATACGTGAAAAAGAAAAGTAGAAAGCATGGCGACTACACAATTATAATGTATTCCGAAAATCACCTCATACAGACTCGGCAAAACAATTCCTGCATTTTTAGGGAACAATTTGGATCATTATATATAATTAGTTTCCAAACAATATGGAAATTAAATCATGAAAATGTTTTTCTATGGAAGCATGTTTTTCATACCACGGGAACATTCTCTTGATCAACAGAAGCATCATATTTAATTCTCCTTTGATGGAAAAACTGAAATGATTTTCGGTTTAACACAAATTTTCTATTTGATGGAAATATTTGCATCACAATCAATCGTGCATTATAAGATGTATTAAGTGCAATCAAATGTATGTACACCAATCTTTAAAAAAGTATATACACTAGAAGCCTCCATGAAAATCAATGAACTGTAGTCTACTAGTGGTGGAAACAAAATCGCAAATAAGAGGCAACACTGACAGAGCACATACCGCTAGTGGGTCAAGCAAAATATGAAATATCTCTACGATAAATAAAGCAAGCATACAACAAGAAGTAAAATATCCACTACCATAGAAGAATTCATACGTGAGAACGAAAAGTAGAAAGCATGGCGAGTACACAATTACAATGTTTTCTTGGATGATATGTGAAAGAGTGGCAACATAGATATAATAAAGTAAAATTATATGAAATTGCAAATTTACATCCATGCCTTCCACACTAGCTAAAATTGATATAATACCTATGCATTACTTCAGTTGCAGTGAAGCAACAAAGCATGCAATCTGTTGTGTATGCAGCAAAACATTTATGGATGCTGGTACACAGCGGCGCCACATGAATATCCCTATCGTGCGGCAGCCCACATTCCGTTTATTCCACGGGGGATCGAAGGTGTTAGTATCCAATTGTTACTTCTAAATCTTTTGGCCATGCTGCCGCTCGTGTCTGACTGCCTGTCTCTCGCCTGTAGGGACCAAAAAGTGCTAGATTAATTTTCATCCACATGTTTTAGGAGGCAGTAAAGTTTCTCATGATGACTACAAAATAATCCAATGGATCTAATACTCCCTTTGTTCCAAAATGTAAGACGTCTAAGGACTAGTCAAAAGTCAATGTTTTCTAAGTTTGATCAAGTTTATACACAAAAATATAAACAATTACCACACTAAATCAATAGATTCACCAGAAAGTATACTTTTACAATGTGCCCATTCAATGTTGTAGATGCAGATATTTATTTCAAAATAATTGGTCAAAATTTATAAGATTTAACTTTTGACTAATCCTTAGATGCCTTACATTTTGGGACGGAGGGGGTAGATTTTATCACACGCAGAAAGTAGTGTTAATAATTGCCATATTAACAGATCTAGTTGCCATATTAAATAGATTTGGCTGGCAGATTTAATTGTTACTAATTGTGAGTCTAATTAAGCATGATTCGAGACAAACTTCGAGCCAAACTTTGACCTTTAATTTTAGTCAAGAAATTATAGGAGATACTATATAAAAATTATACCATTGGATCATATTCAAAAGAACTTTCCGATAGTATATTTTTTATGTCAAATATCTCATATTTTCTTGACTAAAATTAATGGTTAAAATTTCTCTTAAAATACATAATTGCCTATATACTAGCTGCTAGATTAATTTGCCCTACTTGCCATATTAATCACGCCTAGTTGACAGGTTCAACCGTTAATACTTTGATTGCCATAGTAATTAGCTTCTAATTATCTGATTAAGTTAACTTAATTATCAGATTAACTAAGTCTAATTGCCATGTTTAATCGCTCTAATTACCACTTGATTATTCCTAGACTTCAGAATAGCTAGCTGTAGTTCGCCGGATCCATCGTCCTCAAGAAAATGGAGGCACATGCGACTAGAGATCACTCTCGATTAAGCTCAGATGCAAAAAAATCGATAAGTACCTCTGCAAAAAACTTAAGAGCACGACAGATCAGGAGAAGGGGAAAACTCTAGCACGCAAATGCGACGGTCACTGGACTTCTCATTGCACACACACTTCCTTGTTCTTGTCATTGACGGCCTCCTCGCACTCGACGGCGGTAGCCTCCATGCCCTCGACGCCGCGGACAGCCTCTTAGTCCTCGACAGTAGCAGCTCCTCGTGCTCGACGACGGCGGACTTCCCGGCTGCAAGCTTGACGGGCTTTTCCGCCGCGTGCTCGTCAGCGGCATCATAAGCCTCCTCTCTCGCTCGTGGACAGATAGGGGCAGAGCTAGATGAAGAGTCTCCCCGATGCATTTCTACGTGTGCAGCCTTGCTAGCTCAGATTATTGCCTCCCTGATGCACTTTTCCATGTCTAACCTGATGCACGGGCATTATTATGCTTACAAGTGTGACTAAAAATTTTGTTTGACCCTGATGCCTGTGCATCAGGTATGTTCTATTGAGATCCGCCCCTGTCGGCAAAGTCGTCCCCGCGCTAGCCGATGGCGCTCGTCGGTGGTGGCCTCTTCAACATCATGTGCGAGGCGCTGCTCTCTGTGGCTCAGTGAGAAAGGAGTATATGGCCGGGAGAGTTTGTGAGGGGATAACGATTAGGTTGGGGAGCAGATGTTAAAGTAGCACGGGTACGTGATCCTTTTTTTCCCCGAATCTCAGTGCGCCGCACGGGAGAGTATCAGATGCGGCGCCTCTCCTGATCTATTTCCAACATTTATACAATAGAAGCTGATTTGTAGCGGTGCTAGCCTCCCAGTTGGGAACCCCGAGAGAGAGGTATGATGAGCACAACGGCAAGTTTTTTCTCAGTATGAAACTAAGGTTTAATCGAACCAGTAGGAGAAAGAAACCACATCTAACGGTTGATGCTAACAGGCTTGGTGACGGCTCAGATACGATGAATATGCTTGCATTTGCAAAAAATTAAGTGGGAGCGTTGAGACATATTTTCAGTACATTATGTAGAAGAGATATTGTTAATTGGAAATGATGTATCTTTTATTGACATAGGTTAAGAATTTCATTAAAATTAGATTTCAATGAAAGACTTAGGCAAAACCAAAATATTGGGTCTCGATGTCTATGTAGATAGATCGAGGTGCCAATATGGTTGTGCCAAAGTACATAGATGAAATATTGAATGAAGTTCAATATGGAAATGACAAGAAAAGTTCTTACCGCATGGAAGAGGTTGAAACAAGATTTAGGTGTTTTTGACACTTGATGAGTGAAGCCACATGAATGATTTGATCGATCATGTATACCGTGATATGTACATATCCAGATATATCCTATGCTCTAAATGTTATGAGCATATACTAGAGTGATAAATGTCATAAGATGATCACTGGACAATAGTAAAGATATCCTTATGTGCTTTGGAAGGACTAAGGATATATATTATGTATGACAAAGTGACACATAGTTCATTGTAAAGTATTACATTGATACTAAGTTTGTCACAAGATACAAATTAAGTTTATCTCAATTTTAGCTATATGTTTAGGTGGCACAATGTAATGGAAGGAAGTTCCATGGTGGATTTGGATGAGTTCCAAAGTTAAGACATTGTGATGGATTCTACAACAAAGGTTGAGTATATGGCTGCTTTAGAAGTAGCAAAGGAGGGCATTTGTGTCAAGAAGTTCAATATGGAAACGACGAGAAAAGTTCTTGCCACATGGAAGAGGTTGAAACAAGATTCAGACGTTTTGACACTTGATGAGTGAAGCCACATTAATGATTTGATCGATCATGTATATCGTGATATGTACATATCTAGATATATCATATGCTCTAAATGTTATGAGAATATACCAGAGTGATAAATGTCATAAGATGATCACTGGACAATAGTAAGGATATCCTTATGTGCTTTGGAAGGACTAAGGATATATATTGTGTATGACGAAGTGACACATAGTTCATTGTAAAGTGTTACATTGATACTAAGTTTGTCACAAGATACAAGTTATGTTTATCTCAATTTTAGCTATTTGTTTAGGCGGCACAATGTAATGGAAGGAAGTTCCATGTTGTTAAGACATTGTGATGGATTCTACAACAAAGGTTGAGTATATGGCTGCTTTAGAAGTAGCAAAAGAGGGCATTTGTGTCAAGAAGTTTGTTATCAAACTAGGTGTAGTTCCAAGATGGCTATTACTATGAAGATCTATTGTGCGACAATAGTGACAACATAATTTTAGCTAAAGGAACTAAGGTCTCACCTGAGGACCAAATTTATACCCAACTATCTCATTTAAGAATGAGTGATGCGTAGAGACGCAAAGACATGCAAATACACACAGAACTGAAAGTGTCAGATCTAGAGATCAGATTAACCACATGCAACGCGTATGGATAACACGTGAGGCCATAAGTGTTATATACGCAAGTATCAACTAGATTATTGACTCTAGTGCAAGTGGCAGACTGAAGGGAATATGCCCGAGAGGTAATAATAAAGTGGTTATTATCATATTCCATGTTTATGATAAATGTTTATTTCTCATGCTAGAATTGTATTAATCAAAAACATTAATACTTGTGTGATTAATAAACTAAAAGGTTCCTAGTAAAGCCTCTCTTTTATACTAGCTCGTTGATTAACTGATGATCAAGGTTTCCTGATCATGAACATTGGATGTTGTTAATAACGGGGTCATATCATTAGAAGAATGATGTGATGAACACTCACACCCATAGTACGAATAGCAATACGATCAAGTCATCAAGTTTCATTGCTATATCAAACTCATACGAAGTAGTTCTAATCCTTAGACCATGAGATCATGTTAATCACTGATACCAGAAGGGTACTTTGATGATATCAAATGTCACACCATACAGGGTGATTATAAAGGTTGATTTGGGTATTCTGAAAGTATTAGTTGAGGCTCATGGATCAAGAGTGGAATTTGTCCGACCCGATGACGGGAAGATATTCTCTGGGCCCTTCTCGGTGATATTGCATTGGAATCACTTGCAAGCATGTGACTAGGTCACGGGAATGCATTATCACAGAACGAGTAAAGAGACTTGTCGAGAACGAGATCAAACTAGGTATGGTTTATACCAAATGATCGGATCTCGGACAAGTAATAATATCACGAGACAAAAAGAATTAACTATGTTCGTTAATGGTTCACACGATCACTAGATCATCGTCGAGTAAGTGGGAGTCGTCATGGATTTCCAGATCCCGCTGATGATTATTGATCGGAGAGGAGTCTCGATCATGTCCACGTTATTCACGGACCGTAGGGTGACACACTTAATGTTAGCCGTCGTTTTTGAGTGGATACGATACTCTGATCGAATTAGAGGACATCATGAGGGTTGTTTCAGAAAAGCGCCAAAACTGTTTCGGTATATTGAAATAACTCATGGGGGTATTTGTTAATGTTTGTTAATTGATTGAATTAACAAATATTAAAGAAATAAAAATGTTTTATTAATTCAATTAGTGTGAGTTTTAATTAGCATGAATGTCATGCAAAATTAAAATGGGGGTTACCACCATGAAGAGGGGGTTACCACCATGAAGAGGGGGTTACCACCTCTTCTCCTATAAAAGGAGCCTTCTTCTCCTTCTTCTCCCTCTTCTCACACTTCTTGATCCCCTCCCTCCCTCCCAAAGTTACTGCCCCAAATCCGTCTTGGCTTAGCGAAGCTCTGCCGGATTGTTAGTTCGAGATTCACACACTTGGAGAAGTGAGTGTTGGAGTGTCCGGCGGATCCCTTCTTCTGCTGCTCCGCTGGACCGAGGGCGTGGAGGAGACGACGACAAGCCATACATGTGACCGAGTACGGGGGCGCCGCCGGTTGTGGCGCCGTGTACACGATCTCGAGATCGTCAAGTGAACCACTACGTCGACTACGTCAAGTGAACAACTACGTCGACTACGTGCGTCTTCGTCGAGTCTCCATCGGCAACGTTTGTGCGGGAACATAGTCCCCGCTACCGGTCTTCGAGGGTTAGTCTCCGTTGCTACCATCTCGTAGATGTTCTTGGCTAGTTTTGTGTTCATGCGTAGCTTTTTTTTGTTTTCTATGCTATGAACCCATCAGTGGTATCAGAGCCATCTCTATGCGTAGTTGGTATGCACGGTTAGAACACATGTGGATATGGGTGTTGATGATCATGTTATTGCTATTTTTTATATTTTGGATCATAGTGGCATAGTGGGATTGAAGCTGCCCGAGACTAATATTACGTGACCACGTTCACGAGACTTGTCCCACACTTGACATGCTTCGGCATATGTGGCTTTGCGGGTGCACGTTTCTCCCACTATAGTTATGATCTATTTTACAAGGAGTCGATAATAATATTTTTATCACCGTTGTGGTTACATGTTCGTAGGTAAGAACAGTTCTTCCTAGAAAGCCCCAAACCACGTAAAATATGCAAGATAAATTAAAGCGTCTAACTTGTTTTGGCAGGGCATGTGATGTGATATGGTTAAATTGTTTATGTTACAAATTGTATGCAATGATCCTTTTTGTAAGTTATAAACAACCGGCAGGAGCCATATGGTTGTCTTTTTCATTTTATGGCCTGCATGCTGAATATATATATCCAAGCGATATATTGTAATGGAGGAAGACAATCAAGGTGGCGCGCCATGGACCTTTGTGCTGTGCCGGTGGAATGATGGAGATCATGCCATGACGCACAAGATTGAGATCGAATGCGTGAAGGACCATATCATATCACATTATATATGCATGTGATGTTTATCCTTTTATGCATCTTATTTTGCTTAGATTTGATCACGCGGTAGCATTATAAGATGATCCCTCTCACATAAATATCAAGATAAAAATGTGTTCTTCCATAGCATGCACCGTCAAGAAAGTTTGTCGTTTTGAGACACCACGTGATGATCGGGTGTGATAGACTCTACGTTCACATACGATGGGTGTAAGACAGTTTTACACATGCAAGTGCTATGGTTCTACTTGGCGAGCCTAGCATGTACAGACATGGCCTCGGAACACAAACCGAAAGGTTAAGCATGAGTCATATGGTTGATATGATGAACATGGTGATGTTCGCCTTTGAAACTATGCCATTGCACGTGATGATCGGTTGCGGTATAGTGAATTTGGTTCGTGTAATCACTTAAGAAAACTAAGAGGGGTGTTGTTTTTAAGTGGGAGTTCACTTAGTAATTTTGAATTATAGAACTCATTTTATCATGAACTAAATCAAAGAGAATTTGCATAGTTTGTTATAGGCATTGGCATCCGTTTACTACCTTGCGATTAGCTATAATTGAGATAATAGAATTATAGAATTCTGGATGTTAACTTTACGAACTGGTATCGTATTGTTTGAATGTCAATCTAAAGTTTGAAGTCCTATTGCTAACTTTTAGCAAACCTTGGTTACTCGATAAAATTTAATAAGTAGTATTAAATCAAGAGTAACAATTCCAGCGTTAGGATCTAAGTATCACACTTGCCTCCATGATCCTTGATATACAAAAGTTGTTTTTAGTATCAAGGTTATCTAGAAGTTGAAAGGATTGTTTCATCAACTATCATGTGTGGAAGATATTTTGAAATCTGAAACAATGTTGGGTTGCAATGTGATAGAGTATAATTTAGTAAAACACATGTTCTCATATTGTATGAGAATTTGCGAAGATTAGAGACGCTAGCCGTCTAGATCTCCTAAAAAAAGGTTTTGTGAACTAGCATTATACTCACAATTCATCCTCATGAGCTATAGTAGCTTGATCATGAAAGTTGTCATGATATGATGAATACAAGATGTCGGTAAAATGTTTACTACATTAATATATTACTAAAGAATGGAATTTGGAAGAACGCCAAATATGTGATTATGGTGATCTACTTCAAAGTGTGAGTCCAAGGGTATTAGTGGTTTGACTAATCATGCCTTGAACTATGTGCCATGTGAATGGCGCCACTATTGATGTTGATAGATTCTTCTAGAAAGGAAAAGAATTGCTAAAAGAGAATCCAAAATTTATTCTGGTGGAAAAGAAAAGACTGGAAATGTCCAGCTCAGGTATATAGAAGATATACATGTTATGGGTGTATTCGTTGCTTGTTAAAACAATGTGGTTCTTGGGTATTTGATACTAAATTGGTTGGTATAAACTATCATACAGAACAACGCAATACAAGAACTACAATGGCCTAATTAACTAGCAAATGAATATGGGATGATTCTCATCGAAAACAAATAAAGTATTATTGTGTTTCGTTGGAATTAAACCTAGCCTTCAAGATTTGTTTTAATAATTGTTATTTTGTTCAGGTATTATGAGAACAATGGTTGTTCAAATTATTACCACATTCATAAAAGATGGATGAACGCTTATATTGTTGGAGAAATCACATCCATAACACTCATGCTAAAAATGTCTTAAGACAAATGATTAGAAGATCACTTATGAGTGACACCACCTTTAAATCATATTGGAAAGAAAACATGAAGGAACTCCATATTGATGGAATTCTAGAACCTTTTGATTTTGAATCAATTCACACTTGTGAGAATTTCCTAGAGATGATTAAAACTCCGTTCATAGGCCAAAGAAGAACGGACGACTAACTTATTGGATATTGTACATGTTGATATATATAGTCCATTATGTGTAGCCGTGTGTGGTGAATTCTTGAACTTCATTTACTTTAACCGATGATTTGAGTAGATGTATGTGTATATTTACTTGATAAGGAAGAAGCATGAAATATTTGAATATTGTTCAAAGTATTTCTAGATGAAGTTGAAAATCATTGTAACAAGAGAATAAAGAATTTATGATTTGATCATAAAGGAATATATTTGAGTTACAAGTTTAGCAAACACCTAAAAGTTGAGGAATCGTTCCATAGACTTGTATTTCCCGAAACACCATAGGAGTATGGAGTGTTCGAGAGATGAAATCAAACTTTGTTTGACATCGTTGGATCAAAGGTGTCGTCTATAAAACTGTCATTATATTTTAAGGATAAAGCTTTAGAGACTACTGCTTTTACACTGAAAAGAGCGCCATCATGATCCGTTGAAATAACACCATATGAGTTATGGCATGGGATAAAACCCAAGTTGTCTTTTCTAAAATTTTGGTATGATAGGCATATGTAAAATGTTTACAACCAAAGTCGGATAAATGCGTCTTTGTAGGTTATCCCAAAGTAACTGTTGGGTATTTCTCCAGAACACCTAAGACAAAAGTGTTTGTCGCTGAAAACGTCAAGTTTCTTGAGAAGGAATTTTTCGCGAAAACTTAAGTGGGAGGACAATAGAACTTTGATTGGGTTATTGAACCTAAGCTATATGTGCTGAGTAGCGCAGCGCCGGGAAGTGTCCCAGAGGCGGCCAAAATGCACATGGTTATCGTACCTCAAAGGTTGTGGTCACATAGATCTAACTTCCTATTGAACCGTGTGAGTCGAATAATAATCAAATAGTTAGATTTGAGAACAGATCATTATTGTTTGACAATGATGAACCGATTACATGCAAAGAAGTGATGATGGGCCCTGACTCCGTCAAATGGCTAGAAGCCATAAAATCCGTGATAGTTCCATACACGAGAATTCAAGTTTCTGAACTTGGAAGACCCTCAAAAGGCATGAAGCCTAATGAATGTGTTAGGATCTATAAAGACAGACATGGATGTTTAACATCTACGAAATAGTCAACACATCGTTAAACTGTTTACGATTATGTTCAATGAGTTGACTATGACAAGATTTGATCTTTCATAGCGATATTTTGTCTGGACGGATTACTGTAGCAACCACTACATATGCCAAGTTTGGTATATGTTAGTTGAAAAAACAAGACAACATTCTTCTAATAGAATGGTTACCTAGGACATGTACATGACATGGTCCAATGGGTTTTGTAAATTCAAAGGATGCGAAAAGGCATGCAAACTTCAATGGTTGAAGCAAGCATCGCGGAGTTGGAATATTCACCATGATGAAATAATTAAAAGGTTTAGTTTCATCAGATACGATGAATATGCTTGCATTTGCGAAAAATTAAGTGTGAGCATTGAGACATATTTTCAGTACATTATGTAGAAGACATATTGTTAATTGGAAATGATGTATCTTTTATTGACATAGGTTAAGAATTTCATTAAAATTAGATTTCAATGAAAGACTTAGGCAAAACCAAAATATTGGGTCTCGATGTCTATGTAGATAGATCGAGGTGCCAATATGGTTGTGCCAAAGTACATAGATGAAATATTGAATGAAGTTCAATATGGAAACGGCGAGAAAAGTTCTTGCCACATGGAAGAGGTTGAAACAAGATTCAGGCATTTTGACACTTGATGAGTGAAGCCACATGAATGATTTGATCGATCATGTATATCGTGATATGTACATATCTAGATATGTCCTATGCTCTAAATGTTATGAGCATATACCAGAGTGATAAATGTCATAAGATGATCACTGGACAATAGTAAGGATATCCTTATGTGCTTTGGAAGGACTAAGGATATATATTGTGTATGACAAAGTGGGCACATAGTTCATTGTAAAGTGTTGCATTGATACTAAGTTTGTCAGAGGATACAAGTTAAGTTTATCTCAATTTTAGCTATGTGTTTAGGTGGCACAATGTAATGGAAGGAAGTTCCATGTTGGATTTGGATGAGTTCCAAAGTTAAGACATTGTGATGGATTCTACAGCAAAGGTTGAGTATATGGCTGCTTTAGAAGTAGCAAAAGAGGGCATTTGTGTCAAGAAGTTTGTTATCAAACTAGGTGTAGTTCCAAGATGGCTATTACTATGAAGATCTATTGTGCGACAATAGTGACAACATAATTTTAGCTAAAGGAACTAAGGTCTCACCTGAGGACCAAATTTATACCCAACTATCTCATTTAAGAATGAGTGATGCGTAGAGACGCAAAGACATGCAAATACATACATAACTGAAAGTATCAGATCTGGAGATCAGATTAACCACATGCAAAACATATGGATAACACGTGAATGCCATAAGTATTATATACGCAAGTATCAACTAGATTATTGACTCTAGTGCAAGCGGGAGACTGAAGGGAATATGCCCGAGAGGCAATAATAAAGTGGTTATTATCATATTCCATGTTTATGATAAATGTTTATTTCTCATGCTAGAATTGTATTAATCGGAAACATTAATACTTGTGTGGTTAATAAACTAAAAGGTTCCTAGTAAAGCCTCTCTTTTATACTAGCTCATTGATTAACTGATGATCAAGGTTTCCTGATCATGAACATTGGAAGTTGTTAATAACGGGGTCATATCATTAGAAGAATGATGTGATGAACACTCACACCCATAGTACGAATAGCAATATGATCAAGTCATCAAGTTTCATTGCTATATCAAACTCATACGAAGTAGTTCTAATCCTTAGACCATGAGATCATGTTAATCACTGATACCGGAAGGGTACTTTGATGATATCAAACGTCACACCATAACAGGGTGATTATAAAGGTTGATTTGGGTATTCTGAAAGTATTAGTCGAGGCTCATGGATCAAGAGTGGAATTTGTCCGACCCGATGATGGGAAGATATTCTCTGGGCCCTTCTCGGTGATATTGCATTGGAATCGCTTGCAAGCACGTGACTAGGTCACGGGAATGCATTATCACGGAACGAGTAAAGAGACTTGTCGGGAACGAGATCAAACTAGGTATGGTTGATACCAAATGATCGGATCTCGGACAAGTAATAATATCATGAGACAAAAGGAATTAACTATGTTCATTAATGGTTCACACGATCACTAGATCATCGTCGAGTAAGTGGGAGTCGCCATGGATTTCCAGATCCCACTGATGATTATTGATCGGAGAGGAGTCTCGATCATGTCCACGTTATTCACGAACCGTAGGGTGACACACTTAAGGTTCGCCATCGTTTTTGAGTGGATACGATACTCTGGTCGAATTACAGGACAACATGAGGGTTGTTTCAGAAAAGCGCTGAAACTATTTTAGTATATTGAAATAACTCATGGGGGTATTTGTTAATGTTTCTTAATTGATTGAATTAACAAATATTAATGAAATAAAAATGTTTTATTAATTCAATTAGTGTGAGTTTTAATTAGCATGAATGTCATGCAAAATTAAAATGGGGGTTACCACCATGAAGAGGGGGTTACCACCATGAAGAAGGGGCTGCCACCTCCTCTCCTATAAAAGGAGCCTTCTTCTCCCTCTTCTCATGCTTCTTGAACCCCTCCCTTCCTCCCAAAGTTACTGCCCCAAATCCGTCTTGGCTTAGCGAAGCTCTGCCGGATTGTTAGTTCGAGATTCATACACTTGGAGAAGTGAGTGTTGGAGTGTCCGGCGGATCCCTTCTTCCGCAGCCCCGCTGGACCGAGGACGTGGAGGAGACGACGATAAGCCATACGTGTGACCGAGTACGGGGGCGCCGCCGGTTGTGGCGCCGTGTACACGATCTCGAGATCGTCAAGTGAACCACTACGTCGACTACGTCAAGTGAACAACTACGTTGACTACGTGCGTCTTCGTCGAGTCTCCATCGACAACGTTTGCGCGGGAAATTTTGTGTCTGTAATCCCCGCTACCGGTCTTCGAGGGTTAGTCTCTGTTACTACCATCTCGTAGATGTTCTTGGCTAGTTTTGTGTTCATGCATAGGAATTTTTTTTTCTATGCTACGAACCCATCAAATGCAAGATCATAAACAACATAGACATGATAAATCATAAATCAACTTGACATAGTACTTTATATTCATCGAATCCCAACAAACACAACATATAGAATTACATAACGATGATCTTGATCATGATAGGTGATACGTCTCCAACATATCCATAATTTTTGATGCTCCATGCTTGTTTTTACACCATTTGCTTAGTGTTTCGTTACACTTCGTGGCATTTTTATGCATTTTCCAGAACTAACCTATTAACGAGATGCCACAGTGCCAGTTCCTTGTTTTCTGCTGTTTTTGTGTTTCAGAAAAGTTACATAGGAAATATTCTCGGAATTGGACAAACCAAAGCCAGACGTCCAGATATTTCATGGAGCTTCCAGAAGACCGAAGAGGAACCGGAGAAGAGCCACTGGTGGGCCACACCACCAGGGGGCGTGGCCTGGGGCTGGCCCGCGCCCCCTATGGTGAGCCCCACCAGGGCCACTTCTGATGACGCCACTTCGCCTATAAAGACCCCCGACGGGAAAAACCTAAATCCCCGATCACTTTTCCAGAACACATCGCGATCCACCGCCACCGTCGACCCAAAGATCGGGAGGGTCCAGAAGCTTTTCCCGGCGCCCTGCCGGAGAGGGGAATCACCACCGGAGGTCTTCTTCATCGCCATGCTTGCCTCCATAGCGATGAGTGAGTATTCTACCTTGGACTATGGGTCCATAGCAGTAGCTAGTTGGTTGTCTTCTCCACCATGGATTCATGTTTAGATCTCGTGAGCTGCCTTACATGATCGAGACTACCGTTATGTAATTCTACATGTTGTGTTTGTTGGGGTCCGATGAATATTGGTGTTATGATTGAGTTGATATACTGAATATTATCTTATGTTATCTCTATGTTGTTTATGATCTTGCATGCTCTCCGTTGTTAGTAGCTATCTTGGCCAAGTAGTTGCTAGTGACTCCAAGAGGGGGTATTTATGCTCGATAGTGGGTTCATGCCTCTATTTAATCTGGGGGAGTGACAGAAACCTTTAAGGTTGTAGATGTGCTGTTGCTACTAGGGGGAAAACAATATTCATATGCTCGAGGGCATATGCTTTATTTACATTACACGCTTTGCTTAATGTAATTATCTGTTGTTTGCAACTTAATACTTGTGGAGTTCTCGGATTGATTCGCCACAAGTGTATTATTAGTCATAGATGCAGTTGGATGGCGGTCTATGTATCTTGTTGTAATGCCCAGAGTAAATCTCATAGTGATCCTCTTGACATATGCACGTTGTCTTTATTCTATCAATTGCCCAACTGTAATTTGTTTACCCAGCATGTGTTATTTTATCTTATGGAGAGACACCACTAGTGAACTGTGGACCCCGGTCCTATTTCCTTTATATTGCCATCACCTGTTTACTTTACTTGCACTGTTTACTTTACTCGCATACTATTATCATTTTCCACTCAATACGCTCATACCCTTTGTTTCAAGCAAACCGGTGAGATTGACAACCTCATCGTAAGTTAGGAACAAAGTATTTGGTTGTGTTGTGTGCAGGTTCCACATTGCTACTGGTTGAAGACGCGCTAACAAGTTATCATTAACGGCGCCCTTGTTAGAGCATCACGCAGCTAGTGGGCATCACCTTCAGTCGTATTTCGTCCTCCTACTGGATTGATAACCTTGGTTTCATAACTGAGGGAAAACTTGCTGCTATCTTCATCAAAACCTTCTCTTGGGGTTTTCCAACTGGCCGGTTATTTACTACACATTCCCACGTCAACTTGGTTCTAGAAGTTTTATGTTGCCATTGCCGTGTATTAAAGAAGAAGCTTTCACATCATCATCACCGCGCCATCAACAAGTTCTTCTGGCGCCATTGCCGGGGAGGAAGAAGACTTCTACAAGGGGACTTTTCGCATGCACATCCTTTACTTTGTTTTAAGTTTTGCTTTACTTTATTTTTACTTGCATCGTTTTATCAAAAACCCAAAAAATTAGTATCCTTGATAGTTGTAATTTCTTTACTTCTAGTTCATTATGTTGTTCCCTAAGTACGTTTTGAAGGACCTCTCAGTAGGTAGTGGTTCAATTATTGGAAAAAGTAACATCGATGAGTTCTTTAATCATATTAGTATGCATAAGGATGTTGAGGAAAAGTCTTTGGCTGAGCTTGCTTCTAGTTATGAAGTTGCTTCTGCTTATTTAATTCACATGTTAGAAGCTAGGTTTGCTAGCCTTAATCCTTTTATGCAATACATGTTTCTTAAGCTTCATGATATTGAAGATCCTGAAAAGAAAGCTTTTATCTTGGAAACTTTGCGCATAGAATTTAGAGATGTTGCTATTGAGGCTAGGGAAGTTTTTAAGAAATTTAATAAGCTTGGCTCGCCTGTTGAAGTTGTTGGTATACCCAATGAAGATTTTAGAGTGCCAATACCTTGTAAACTTGCAGGAATTCATGATGCTTTGGAAAAGAATTTTAGTTAGATTTATCCTGAAAACTTTTTTGACAAAAATAGTGTACCAAAGAGTGATCATAAAGGGTCTTCAAAAACTCATTTGGACACAATTTAATTCATTGTTGAAAAGACTCTTATAGTGGATCTTAATGCTTCTTTCGATATTACTTGATTCGCACTTTCTGCGCCTAGCTCAAAGGTGTTAAAGAAAAGCACTCTTGGGGGATAACCCAATGTTTTTACATTCAGTTATTTTTCTTTTATTTGAGTCTTGGAAGTTATTACTACTGTAATAACCTCTCCTTATCCTTTTTATTTCGTTTTTCCCCAAGAGAAGCCTCTAATTTGAGTGAGGTAAGATTTGGGGATGTTGCTGTCCTGAAACAGTTTTTGGTGCTGCACCGTAAAAATTCGTGAAAATTCTCTGTATATATTCTGGACCTGCAATTTCTTGTGCATATGCCCCAGGTTATATCCAAACTTTCATTAGTTGAACACTTTTTGATTTGAGCAACAGAAAACCCCTCAAAAATTCGACCTTTGTCAGCTGTTCTGTTTTGACAGATTTCTGCCAATATTTGTGTTTGCCGCTTTATCGCTTTCTTTTTGAGTTCTTTTGATCACGGAACTTTTGGGGAAGTTTCTACAGTATTGTATGCTTTATATGTGGTGGTTTTGAGTTGAAACCTGAAGCAAAAAGGGTTGATTCAATGTTATGCTTACACTAATGTTGCTAATAGATTTGTGTTTAGTTTTGTATGAAGGAAGTTTTCAAGTGTAGGGATTGGAGAATGATGAGATTGGTTGAAGAATGGACAAAAGCTCAAACTTGGGGATGCCCATGTCACCCCAAGAAATATCCAAGAATTACAAGCGTCAAAGCTTGGGGATGCCCCCAAGGCACCCCTTCTTCATCGGCAAAAATCAGGTCACCTTTCAACGCACTATATTTTTATTGCTTCATGCATTATGCGTTTTTCTTGGAGCGTCAGTTGTTTTTAGTTTTCAGTTTTGTTTAGTTTTGTTTGCTGCAATAAATGGTTGGACCCCAACAAATTACTTTTGGAGAAGTTGCCCTGCTTTTCATTTGTCAAGAACACTCCATTTTTCATTCTTATAATTTCAACGAGTGTTCTCTTTTTCTAGAACTGCGTTTAGCTTTCGATTTTTGCTTTGATTTGTGTTCAGATGGAGGTTCGAGTCTCTGCACTGTTGAGGAACTTGCTTGGTGTTCTGGGTTTCGCAGCAGCAGTATGAAAGTGGGGGCGGCAACACAGGTGAAGTTCAGAGTCTTGCCTTTCAGGGTGAAAATCCAAGGTCTGGCCTTAATTGGTAGTACCTGGCAATGTCCTTGTTGAAGGCATTGTTTTGAGAGCGGAGACTATCTTCAGGGTGAAAACCTAAGATCTTTGATCGGGCGACGACGGCGCTTGTGCACTGTTCCCTTCTTGAAGGCGTCGCTTTTGGAGAGCCTGGAGTTCAGGTGTTGTCTTGGTGGTGGATGTATTGTTGCTGCTAGGTTTAGAATACTGTAGCGGGTCTTTTCTTTTCTTAGTTTCTTTTTCTTTTTTGGCTGGGTCCATCCGTACTGCCATTTGGTATTGCGTAGTTGGAGAGGCTGGGTGTAATTGGTATCTCTTGATATTAATAAATTCCCTTTATCGAAAAAGATCTTGTTATATCTTTTCATCAAGGTGTGTTTTGACCTCTGATCCATGTTGGTTTTCATCAAAAGAGTTGTTTATAAAAAGTTCGAATGGTGTTGGAAAAGAGAAAAAGCTTTATGCAAAAAAGTGGTACAAGAAGGAGCTTGTGTAGACTGCGGCCTAGGCTTTTGCATATCGTGCTTGATGTCTTTTTGATAGTATGCTTAGTGGTTTTGCTGTAGCATGACTTGTCTCAAATGACTGAGATTGCTTAATGAGCCTTTGAAAAAATCATGCGTTGTTTTAATTATTTGGAAGCATTATTTTGGTTTTCTCCTTTGATGCTTTATTTGGGTTGACTTGGCGCATGCTCACACATGTTAGACTCATACAAAGTCGCCATTGCCTCTATGATCATTTAGTTTTTGACTTTTGATGCCATCTTATGCTTCTTTTAATGTCGCTTTGTCGCTATGCATGATTATGGCCATTATTGCTCTCTTAGATGGTCGCTCCCAGTCTTTGGCTAGCCTTCATTTTGTACTAAGTATGAGCTCTACTTGTGCATCCAACTCCTAAAAACCAAGTTGTTCCAAAGTGTCCACCATACATACCTATTAGCAATTTGCTATTCCAAAGTACATTTGACTTGCTTTTATCTATCCTTCAAATTAAACTCTTTTTGGTGTTATGCGAAAATTGGTCAGTAAAGCTCTCACGAACCGGATGGCACACTTTACTTTTCTCGCTTTAAAATTTTGACATTGTGGTCTCTTATGTTGAGTTGTGTCGTAGGGATTTAGAGACAGTAGCCATGGGGAGGCTTATCGAAGGGGCTCGGCGGTGGTAACGAGGGGCCCGGCTCGGGATTATGCCTACTGAGACACCACGATTTTACCCAGGTTTAGGGCCCTCCCGAGTGGAGGTAAAGCCCCTACTTCCTGCCTGCTTTGTATTATGAGGATAGTACCGATTACAGTGCTCCTCGAGCTGTTCGGGCTGGAGGAGGAAGAAGATCGGATCTCCCTAGACTAAGGGTTCAGGCCCCCTTATATAGGCGGGGGCCTGATTATAGGTTAGGTAGCATTTCGGCCGGCTGCCGGCTCCTCTGTGGCCACTTCCTTGGCGTGATCCTCTGGCCCTGCTCTAACGTATGTGGGAGGCATATGCCCTCCCTTTTGCCTTGGATCCTATCGTGGGGAAGGGTCCTCGATCGCTCATTGGCTGGGCCAGTCGTGGCGCTCGTCACTCCCGTCCTTTGCCTCTGCCACTCTTGTCGGGGCCAGCCCACTTTCGGCGAAACAGCCACTGGTGGGCTTTTGTCTTCATTGCCCGGCTCTAGCTCTCCTCGGCGGAATCGCCAGCCGGATGCTGGAACAGCCGGCCCTCCGGGCGGAGCCGGTCTCCTCATCTTCGAGTCGTGGAGATTCCTGGGACGCCAGCCGGCAAATAGCTCGGCACGTGGCATTCCCCGTTAGTCATCCCCACGACACTAGCCCCCGAAACTGGCGAAGTCTCATGGGTTAGCATGGGGCTTCGGCGGGTTCTTTTGCTCGCCGAAGTCTTTTTTTGTTTTCGTCGAAGTCCCAGGATTCTTCGTCTGGCCTGGAGGTCAAGCCCTTCGGAGCATTGCCGACCGTCTCGGGACGAGCCGGCTCCGAGACCAACTTGGTTGGCGACCGCCCCGCGGCCGCCCGCCGTGGTCCGGCTCCTTGGGACCTGCTCCCTCGGGGATTGGACCGAAACACCACTTGTGCGCGCACCGTCACGCCGCGTCCAATTGGCCCCGGCCCCTGGATCCTTTGCGGCAACCGTGGCGGTTGCCCGACCCTTACGCGATCGTGGCTCGTGATGAAGGGGTCAGTTGCTGTCGGGGGGATGACCCCCGGTAGGGTCAAGAGACTAGAAAGATACAAGGACTATGGTTGACTTTATGCCGGTTGACCAAGGAAGGGCCTGGCCGGAATATAAGAGCATCGGCCAGGCCGGCATATATGTGTATCCCGGCTAATGTTCGGATATGCCGGTATAACCGGAATACTTATTGAGGAGTGCCGGCATATGCTTAGATATGTCGGCCTAACTTATTTGATATGTTGTGCAGGAGCATGGAGGCCGGATTACTCGTCCTTCATAGGTCGTTGGTCCGGCATATAGGTCCAGGATATGGCCAACGGTCATATCCGGGATACAGAAGTCAACTAAGGTGTCATGTCCCTACAATCAAGGAGAGACTCTGCCAAGTATGGAGAGGGATCATGTTGACAGGGTGCACAGTGGTGGTCTACCTACCCTCACTGTGCACAAGTACATCCCTTACCTCACAGTGGTAAGGTCACAGTCCAAGAGGTACAAGGTACAGCAAGGGTGAGTCCCATCGAGAGCAATCAGGGAGAAAGTCAAGGGCATCTGCCTTCGTCAGCTTGCCCTATTTGGAGTGTAGCTGGTGTCCCCTGGTCTCAGGTGACCGTTGTAACACTGGCCACCACTATATAAGGTGGCACAGGGAGCCCTAGTAAAGGGTTGGTCACTCAGTGTTCCTACACTTAGCAGTTCATCTTCCTCCTCTAGCAGAGATCTTGGAAGTACCGTTGTTGTATACTCCATCGATCCAAATAAATAACTAGTAGAGCAGGAGTAGGGGTGTTATCTCCTTATGAGAGCCCCGAACCTGGGTAGATCTGTGTTCCTTTCTGTCGTGCTTTTCAGCTCGTTCCCCTCCCCCGAATCCTCCAGCATCTAGTTCGCCCCCCATTTAAGCCATCCCATGGCATATGTTGTTTCACCACGACGACATTTGGCGCCCACCGTGGGGCAGATCGATATACTGGGTGGAGTGTTTATTCGAACGGGGTCCATGATAGCAGCTTCGGGAGTGCGCGTAGTCTCTGGCCTCGTCCAGAGGCTAGGCTCGCTCAGTTTCATCAGTGACAACGCCGGATGTCTCAGCGACCGGCCGTTCCCCAGGGATGGCCGGATCATGTCTTTCGGTTCCCACGAGGTGTACGTGGGGACTGAGAGAGTTTGCAGGGAAGAGGTGCTGATGGCGGCGGATCCGCCGTCACATCGGCTGGCTCACGCTGGGCGTAGCGCTCGCTCAGTAGAGTCGGCCGAGGTGATGATGGCCGGCACATCTGTGCCGCCGGCGGAGGGTGCCGGCAAAGCAACAGCAGCAGCAGCAGGAGATACTCCCCCGGAGCCGCCGAAGGCCAAGAGGTCGGCGCGTCCTCCGTTGGAGCGCGTTGAGAACCTGGCCGGCACTTCCGGCGTGCCGGCTAGGGGCCAGGTGCTTCTTCCCATCATCGATCGGCTTCTCGAGCTGGTGCGATCCGGCGATGATCCGGAGCAGACAAGGGAGGTCCTGGAGGGATCTCGTCAGGCCCTCGTCGACGAGGCCCTGGCCATGCATCAGGAGCGCGAACGGTTTAACCGGCAACTCCGCGAGTATGAGGCAGCCCATGGTTTTAGTCCTGTGGTAACCCGGCCTAGCCGGATAGATGAGGTTAGAACTAGAGGTAGAGATCTTAACACTGAGCTAGGTAAAGATGCTAGAGCTAAGAGTCATACTGCAACTAGCACTGTGCCTAAGGTAGTCTATAGCTCACCAGTGAAGAACCTTAGAGCAGCAGCGGAGGTAGCTAAGGACTTATCTAATTTGTCCGGCGAAGCACTGCATGAGCAGCAAGCCCGGCTTAACCATCTTTTGTCTGAAGCTACCAAGCAGCAGGAGGCCTTTAAGAAGGCAAACCCAGGTGCCGGGGCATCCCAGTACGTTGCGTCGGTAGGAGGTGCCGGCGCAAGGTCAAGGGGGGAAGCTTCGTCCCCGCATCCAAGCGCCCGGCGTGCCGGAAGTGTGACCTCTGGCCGCCGGGACAAGCAGATCCAGGTGTATGATCCGGCAATCGCCAGAAAGCAAGCAATAGTTCAAAAGAGTGCCGGCCAAGCTGACAAGTATGTCGGCAGCAAGAAGGCTGGCCAGAATATGCCGGCCGGGCAAGGAGCAGTGTCGGCCGGTGGTGGCCGGAGTAATAGTGCTGCTCGGCGTCAGCTGCAAGGTGCCGGGGGTGCAACACAGCAGCAAGGTGCAGGTCAACCGAGACATCGGGAAGATGATGGGAACTCCGCCCTTGCCAGGGCGGGATATCAGCAGCAGCACCAGCAAGGCCAGCAGTATCAGCAAGGCCAGCTAAATGAGCAGTGTCAGCCGGAGCAGCAGCAGCAAAAGATGATCGCGAGCCCAATTGCATCCCGGCTAGGACCTCGGTCCTTGGCAGCAAGTGATGCGCGCTTCAAGCTGGACAGGATTCACCAATCAGAGTTGGTGGAGAGGCAAGGAGCTCCGGGTCCTATGTGCTTTGGACCCCGGATTATGGGTGAGCCGGTACGTTACTACTTCCAGCTCGCGCGTGGCGCGAGGACATACAACGGCAGTACAAAGCCGGAAGAATGGTTGGAGGATTACTCCACCACAGTGAACATTGCTGGAGGAAACCTCAGGTGGGCGGTACGATATGTACCGCAAATGCTAGAAGGACCAGCCAGGATATGGCTGAATAATCTGCCGGCCGGAAGTATCAACGGCTGGGTTGATTTCGAAGAGCAGTTTGTGTCAAACTTCACCAGTACATACAAGAGGCCTAACCGTCCGCAGCAGCTGGCCAACTGCCGGCAAGGAGTAAATGAGACCGACCGCGACTACCTGACCAGGTGGTGCACATTGCGCAATTCCTGCGAAGGAGTTGTGGAGCAGCAGGCCATCATGTGGTTCGCTCATGGGTGCCGGCATGGCACCATGTTGTGGCAAAAGCTTCAGAGGGAAATGCCGGCCACGTTGGCCGAGACAATCAAGATTGCCGATAGTTATGCTCTGGGAGATCCCATGCAGCCCACCCTTGATTCACAAGGACAGGGGCAGACCCAGGGGAACAATAACAGCACCGGGAGACCAGGGCAATACTATCGCTCTGATAACCGGAACAAGAGAAGAGATGAAAGGCCGGATTACCGGTATGGAACGACACAAGTAGCAGCTGTGGAGGAAGAGCAAGAGGGCGCCGGCAGTAGCCAGCGTCCGAGATATGAGGGCAATCAGCAACCTCAGTAGCAGCAGCAACAACCACAGCAGCAAGCGCAGCCCTTCCAGAAGAAGAATGTCTGGATCAACAAGAATGCCGGCGGCGGCGCCGGCCAGAAGAAGCAATGGCCGAAGTATACGGTGGGTCTGGCCATGGACAAGCCTTGTGTGTTTCACACGTTCCAGCCGGGTAAGCCGGCAAATCATTTGACGAGAAACTGTTCATGGCTGGACGACATATTAGTAGGTCGTGCAGGTCCCTGGGGACCGGCTAGACCATCTATCCTGGCAGCTCCATCGCCGTTGACAGGCGCAAATACAGTTGCAGTCCCACCCAGGCCGGTTAATCCCGGGAATCAGAGCAATGCCGGAAATGCCGGCGTAAATCAAGTAGATCAGAACTATAACCCGGAGTACTATGCCGGAGGCCCAGCAGCGGGCCGGAATGAGTACAAGGAACATGATCAGAGCTACATGGTCTTTGAGACCGAAAGAATAGACAAGCAGAGCTTGTACCGGCGGTGTTTGGAGGTGAATGCCGTTATGTCGGCAGTTCCGAAGCTAATGTACTGGTCTGACCAGGCCATTGGCTGGGACAGGGCAGATCATCCCAGGATCATGCCAAACCCCGGCGGGTATGCTCTGGTGATGGATCCGACATTCGTCGGGACGACTAATAACGTGAGATTCAGCAAGGTCCTCATTGACAATGGGAGCAGCATCAATATCATGTACCGGGATACGATGCAGAAGCTGGGCATCAAGGAAAATATGCTGGAGCCAAGCAAGACCACATTCCACGGCATTGAGCCGGGACTTTCGTGTGCGCCGATGGGCAAGATCCGGATGGATGTCATGTTTGGCAACCAGGATAACTGCAGGGTGGAGAACCTCATGTTTGAGGTGGTGGATCTGGAAAGCCCCTACCATGCTTTGCTGGGAAGGCCGGCACTGGCAAAGTTCATGGCCTCTACGCATGTTGCGTATCTGAAGATGAAGATACCGGGGCCCAAGGGAGTGATCACCATCATTGGTGATTACAAGCGCTCGATGGCATGTGCAACAACCGGATCTAATCTGGCCGAGACTCTGATCATTGCAGAGGAAACGAAGAGGCTCAAGCGAGCAGTGGAGATTGCTGAAACAGTCGTGACCGGCACACCTTTGCCGGGCATGACAAACCCAAGTGGCGGCACTTCTTTTCAAGTGGCCAAGGAAGTCAAGAAGGTGCCTCTGGATGAGGCTTTCCCGGAGCGCTATGCCCTCATCGGGGCAGGTTTGGATCCCAAATAGGAAAGCGAGCTCATCAGCTTCCTCCGTGAGAATCAGGATATCTTTGCATGGTCTACTTCAGACCTGCAAGGTGTGCCGAGGGAGCTGGCTGAGCACGCATTGCATGTGAGACCAGATGCTAAGCCGGTGAAGCAACCGCTCCGGCGGAATGCAGGTGATAGAAGGAAAGCCATTTGGGACGAAGTGGCCAGGCTCCTAGCCTCCAGCTTTATCAAAGAAGTGCTTCATCCGGATTGGGTGTCTAATCCGGTTTTGGTGGAAAAGAAGAAGGATGAGCCCGCCATAGTGAAAGTATGGCGGATGTGTGTCGATTACACCAACTTGAACAAGGCATGTCCTAAGGATCCATTCCCGCTACCTCGGATCGATCAAGTGATTGATTCCACGGCCGGATGTGAACTGTTATCATTCGTAGATGCTTATTCTGGTTTCCACCAGATCCCCTTGTATGAGCCGGATCAAATAAAGACATCCTTTATTACCCCGTACGGGGTTTATTGCTATCTCACTATGCCGTTCGGTTTAAGAAATGCCGGAGCAACTTACCAGAGGTGCATGCAAAAGTGTTTGCATGACCAAATAGATAAAAATGTGCAGGTATATGTCGACGATGTCGTCATAAAAACCAAGGAGAGCAAGACTCTCGTAGATGACCTCCGGGAAACCTTTGCAAACTTGAGGAGATTCCGGATGAAGTTGAATCCGGCTAAGTGTACCTTCGGTGTGCCGGCAGACAAATTGCTCGGTTTCCTGGTTTCCAGCCGAGGAATTGAGGTGAATCCCGGCAAGATTCGTGCCATAGAGAGAATGAAGCCGCTGACAGATTTGAAGGAAGTACAGAAGTTCACTGGGTGCCTCGCATCCCTGAGCCGTTTCATAAGCCGGCTGGGAGAGAAAGCTTTGCCGTTATATCAATTGATGAAAAAGTCCGACACATTTGTCTGGACAACGCAAGCAGATGCAGCTTTCAAGGAATTGAAACAGATGTTGTCAACAGCGCCGGTGTTGGCATCTCCGATGCCCAGGGAACCAATGCTGCTCTATATAGCAGCGACCAACAGAGTTGTCAGTGCGGTGGTGGTAGTAGAGCGAGAGGAAGGAGGCAAAACCGTGCAGCGGCCGGTATATTATTTGAGTGAAGTCCTCTCCACCTCGAAGCAAAACTACCCCCATTATCAGAAGATGACGTATGGTGTTTATATGGCGGCCAAAAAGCTCAAGCATTACTTCCAGGAGCACCCAATCCGGGTAGTGGCCGAGGCCCCTATCTCGGAAATCATAGGCAACAAAGATGCCAATGGCAGGATAGCCAAGTGGGCAATAGAATTGTCACCATATACACCTCAGTATGATAAGAGGGATACAATCAAGTCCCAGGTGTTGGCTGATTTCTTCATTGATTGGGCCGAGATACAATATGAGCCAACATTGCCAGATGCAAATTATTGGAGGATGCATTTCAACGGTTCCAAGACAATACATGGCCTGGGTGCCGGCAAAGTTCTCAGTTCACCCAAGAATGACCAATTGAGATATGTTCTGCAGATTCATTTTGCAGCATCAAATAATGTGCCGGAATATGAGGCACTTGTGCATGGCCTGAAGGTGTCTAAGGACATAGGAATTCGCCGAATTATGTGTTTCGGTGATTCTGACTTAGTGATTCAGCAGTGTTCCGGCATATGGGATGCGCATGACGCAAACATGGGATCCTACCGTTTCCTGGTACAGCAGTTGGGCAGTTACTTCAAAGGTTGTGAGTTCCGGCATGTTCTCCGGGCTCAGAACGATGCAGCCGATACATTGTCCAAGCTGGGATCTTCCAGAGATTCAATCCCGCCCGACATTTTGTTGGAGCATCTGAGGAAGCCGTCAATCAAGCCCTCGCCAGAATCATCGTCCATTTATGTCCCGCCAAGCCCGGAGGATGCAGTTCCGATGGAGATAGATGCCGGAGTCAGGTCAGATAGCCTGGGGATTGTTCTCTCAGTCCCGGGGACTGGGCCGACATATGCAGTGAGTGCAGTATTCCGGAGCAGAAATAAAGGCAAGGGTAAGATGTGCCAAGAGGTTGTGCCGGTATACCCGGGGACTGCTCCGGCATACCCGGGGACTGATCCCTCAACCCCGGGGACTTCGCAGCCCATGGAGATCGATTATGTGTCGGTCGAAATGATGGAGATAGATCAGGCAGTATTCACTGTCAGGGAAGTGCCCTCATGGGCACGTCCAATCATGGATTTCCTGGTGAATGGTCAAGTGCCAGCGGATGAAAATGAGGCCCGCCGGGTTACAAGGAGATCCAAAGGATATACCATCATCAACAAGGAAATATACAAGAGAAGTACCACCGGAGTGTTACAGCGATGTGTTGAATCTGCTGAAGGCTTGGAGATGCTCCGGGAAATTCATCAGGGGGAGTGTGGTCACCACGCTTCGTCCAGAGCATTAGTGGCGAAGGTATTCCGGCATGGGTTCTATTGGCCGACGGCACTGCAAGAAGCCGAAAACTTGGTCCAGAAATGCAATGGGTGTCAAAGATATGCCCACCAGATTCATCAGCCGGCATCTGCCTTGAAGACTATCCCGATAACCTGGCCCTTTGCTGTTTGGGGCCTAGATATGGTCGGGGCTTTTAAGCCGACAAGGGGAAAGATGACCCATATCCTGGTCATGGTGGACAAGTTCACCAAATGGATTGAAGTGAAGCCCATAAGCAAGTGTGATGGTCACACAACAGTGAAATTCTTAAAAGACATAATCTTGAGATATGGTGTTCCCCATGGCATCATCACTGACAATGGGTCGAACTTTGCACAAGGGCCATTTGCCAGATTTTGTGAGGAGGTGGGAATCCGGCTGGACATTGCGTCGGTCGCTCACCCTTGTACCAATGGCCAAGTAGAGAGGTCAAATGGACTAGTGTTATCCGGCATAAAACCCCGGCTGATAGAGCCACTGGAGAAAACTCCGGGATGTTGGCTAGATGAATTGCCAGCAGTGCTTTAGAGTTTAAGGACAACTCCGAATAGGTCAATGGGCTATACACCCTTTTTTCTTGTGTATGGAGCAGAAGCTGTGCTTCCTACAGATGTGATACATGATGCACCAAGAGTGGTGCTATATACTGAGGAAGAGGCTAAAGAAGCCAGAGAAAATGATGTTGATCTGCTGGAAGAAGCAAGAGAAATAACACTGTCAAGAACAGCAGTATATCAGCAGAACCTCAGACGCTATCATGCGCAGAAGGTGAATCCAAGGAGATTCCAAGAGGGAGATCTAGTACTCCGGCTAAGGCAAGGCACAGAGGGCCGGCATAAGTTAACTCCTCCATGGGAGGGGCCATTCATTGTGAGCAGAGCTCTGCACAATGATGCCTATTATCTTATAGATGCGCAGGCTCCCAAGAAGGACAAGGTGGACAGGTCCGGAGAAGAAACCAAGCGACCATGGAACATAGCCCTACTCCGCCCCTTTTACTCCTAAGCAGCATAATGTATGTATTTCCATATTTGCTTTTGTACGCCGGTGCTTTATGCCGGCACAAGACTAATGAGTGAAATGTCGGCATCCCGAAGAGAGCGGGCACTGCCTCCGAGATATATCCTTGTTTATTTTCAGTTTTGTTTATATGCCGGCTGGCTTGATTTGAATGTTTCCTATGTCGGCCTAGTAGTGTGTCGGCACCAAAGGCCGCTCTTCGACTTAGCTGCTGTCCGAAACCCGGCTTCATGGCTAGCAAGAGTAGATGCCGAAGATTGTCTACACATGGAAAACAACTAAGGAAATATAAAGCAAGCGAACCGACATTTATGTTGTTGCTAAAGTTAAAACTTCAAATGTCGGGTGATTTGAAGTCTAAGTTTCCAAGTTTAAGTACTGTATGTTTAATGAAGCAACCTTGAGACTCATATGTCGAAAGCCAAATAAGGTAGACAAGTAGCCAAGGTTGTGAAGTTGAGGAAACAGGAAAACAAACTCGGTGACTTAGCCAAAAGATGATCCGGCATTCATAAACAAGCAAACCAAGTTAAAACTTGTTCAGGTAGGAAACTAAAGGGAAATAGAGTATATATTACATCTGCACCCGGCATACCGGGGATCTGATAAAGCTTAAAGTTTTTCGTGCGGCAAAGTTAAGAAGCAGGGGCAGAAGCAGAGCCGCCGGCTGGTGGAGCTGTAGCAGTGGAGATGTCGGCTTCAGGAGTGCCGGACCCAGCAGATGGAATGGAGCCATCACCTCCGCCTGGGGCAGATCCCTGTTCCGGAACGTCAGTGCCGGCCTCTTCAGCTTCCTCTTCATCTTGGCTGGAGTCGGAGCCCTCAGCGTCGGCAGGAGCCTTGGCGTCGTCCTTCTTCTCCGGCTCGCGGATGTCCCGGACAAAGGCATCGGTGTCGGCATAGTCCACATAGCTGTGGGCCAGTTCCCGCCGGCGTCGGATGTGTTCTGGATCCGTGGTCCAGATAGATCCTTCGCGCACAGTGCGCAAAGTCTCCAAATCAGCTTTTTCGTACCAAGAGAGGAAGTAGGTGAGAGCTTCATCAGCTCCCACCCGGGCGCCGGAATCCCGCCATTCCCTGAGGCGAACCTTGGCGAGCTGCAGATCATTGCCAAGGTCGACGGGGTCAGCGGGCGTCCTTTGTCCCGGCCATAGAGCAGAATATGCTTCCTGAGCGCCAAGGAAGAGATCATCGGTGTAGGAGGTCATGGCGTCCTTCCGGGCTTGCAGGGCCACCAACTGCTCCGACATGTCCCAGTTGGCCGAGGTAACCGGAACACCCCAGTTCTCTCGATCCACCTGCAAAGCCTTCTCAACATCTTCGACGGAAGCAGGAAACATGTCTGAAACAGGACAAGCAAGTTAGCAAAAGGAAAAGATGTGTCGGCGTAAAGATTATGCCGGAAAAGATGTGTCGGCGTAAAGATTATGCCAGAAAAGATGTGTCGGCGCAAAGGTTATGTCGGGCAAGATAAGGAAAAGGATTTGAAGCTTACTGGCGAGTTCGGCATTGAGCTGGGCAATGGCAACTTCCCATTTGGTGGCCTGCTCCTTTAAGCCATCCAATTCAGCATGGGTGTTGGATGCATCGGCCTCAGAAGTGACAAGCAGCTCCTGGGCTTTCTTGAGTTGGCCCTCGCTCTGCTCTTTCTCCTCTAGAAGCTCAGCAATCCGGCCCTTCAACTGCTCAACCTCGGCCTTGTGGGCGGCATCCCGATCATCCAGCTGCTTGGCCACATCCACTGAGGGTGTACAGTCCTGGTGGCGTGCCTCCAGTGCAGCTTTCTCATCTGCAAGGATTTGAAGTTAAGAAAATGTCAAGATAGAGAACAATGGCAAGAGTTAAAGGATTTGAAGTACAAGTGGAGTGGTAAAAGATCCACAGAATCCGGCATACCGGTCAGCTCCTTCACCCGCTGGGTGAGCGCGGTGACTTGTGCTTCGGCACCAGCTGCAGAACGTCGAAAAAAGGTTATGTGTCAGCATATTAAGGTATACCGGCAGGAGGTGTATTCAGAAGTAAAAAAAGGCAAGTCACCCGGTATATAGGGATATATCGGCTGAGGTTACCTTTCTGGGACAGTTCAAGCCGGAGCTTGCTATGCGCATCTGACAACTTCCGGTGCTCGCACACCAAGTCGTGGTACATGTCGGCGCGTGCATTGTTCATGCGCTGCAAAGGTGTTAGGATTTGAAAGGTTATGAGAAAAGTCTAGCATACCAGTACAATTGAAGATTATATGAAATATTCAGATTGATAAAGACCCGGCACAGGTGCTGCGCACCTATCCCGACTCTCGGTGACTAGGATTTGAAGCTCGAATCGAGCTTATATCTCGGTCAAGAGGATTTGAAAAATGATTAAGATGTGAGATTGTTGAAGACCCGGCACAGGTGCTGCGCACCTATCCCGGCTCTCGGTGACTAGGACTTGAAGCTCGGATCGAGCTCATATGTTGGACAGTTAATTTGAGAACAACTAACTAAAAAAGGTATTGGAAAATCCCGGATGTTCGTATCCCGGACAGCCGACATTTTCGGGGACTGGGGATATATATGTAGAAAAGACTTACGTTGGTGGCATCGGCCAGGAGGTGAAGTCTTTGTTGGAGGCTGAGGAGCTCGCAGGCAATAGGAACAGGCTTCGCGGCCAGGATATCAGCTGGATTGCCTGTGGCCGAAGCTTCGGCCAACTTCTTGCTCCTGGAGTCGGCAGTGTCCATACTGTCGGCGTCATTCCACCTGATGCAGTGCTCCTTAAGAGATCCAAGGCTCTTGTCGCTTTTCGACAGCAGGGAGACGCGGCCCTCAAGTTCCGGCGTATCAAAGAACCTGGGCCGGGAGCCAGGCCGGGATGCTGCCTTGCCAGAATGCAGGGCCAGGGCAGAGCTGGGCCGAGGTGCTGCTTTGGCAGAGGCAGTGGCAGCGGACTATGTCCCGGGCTTGATGATCTGCTTGATCTTAAGGGTGCCGGTCTTGGCCGGGGCAGCGGTCTTGGCCGGGGTAGCGGTCTTGGCCAGAGCTGGAGTCTTCTCAGCAGAGGGAGTCTTGGGCGCGGGTTGTTCCAGCGCGGCCGGTGCGGCTTGGCCAGCGAGGGCAGGGGCCGGATCAGTCCGGATCTCCGGTACTTCCGGGGCTTTGCCCTTATCTAGGCCAGCGCTCTTGGTGCCTGCGCCGGCATCTTCAGTAGTCCCGGCGCTGCTGGTGGGCGCGCCGGCGTCGGGGGCATCTTGTTGGGCTCCTGTGTCCATGTGGACATCAGGAGCCGAAGGATCCTGTTGAGCCCCCGAGTCCATATGGACGTCGGGGGCAGGGTTGTCTTGCTCCGGCGGAGGATTGTCCTTCGCCGAAGAAGTGGTTTTGTCGGGCGCAGGCGAAGATGCCGGCGCCGGAGAGGTAGTGTGGCTTGCAGAGGGAATGTCGGAGGTGGCAGTGGTCGCCGGCTTTTCAATGTTGGGGCTGGCACTTGTGCTGGAAGCGTGTTCCGGCGCAAGAGGAGCCCTAAAAGAGGGAAAACACCAAGTTAGTAATCAAGGCAAGAGATATGTCGGAAATGAAACAAGGAAAAGAAACTTACCCCGGGGCAACAGGCCTCTGTTTCTTCGGAATGGGCACGCCAACCTTCTGCCTTTTCTGTTGCTGAGGTGTGTCGGGCTGGGGCTTCACGCCTCACTTCCGGCCGGCACGTCCGCCGGTGGAAGGAGGTCCCTGGTTCAAAGGGGCGGCATCGACAACCATGTCGTCCGGGATTGCTGAGGATGGCATTGGAAAGGCATAAGCAACAGGTGTTTCTGGAAGAGCATAAGCAAGAGGTGTCGGGCAGATAAACATCTGGCAGTCTTCATCGGAGTCATCATCACTCCAGTCTTGAGTGAAATGCCGGGATGAAGAGGCCTTACCCACGGCAGAGGTAGCACGGGTGTTCCGGGGCAGCTTGTCCCAATGATCCGGATCTTCAACGTCCGCAGCGGTGCGGTCTGCCGCGATCTGGATCCGGGAGTTCTCCATACTCTGGAAGCTGAACTTCTGCATAAGGCAAAGTAAATGGGTCAGAAGCAAGAAATATGCCGGTGCAAGAAGTATGTCGGATCAAGCATTATAAGTATGTCGGCAAATGACAATATCTCGGGCCATGCATGATAAGTGTCTATATGCCGGACAAGAGAGTATGTAACGGCCAAAGTATTTACCGTTGGGGCGGGCCGATCCCGGCTGTATGGTTCAAGTCCCCAGGCAAAGGTGGCCTGAGAGGACTTGCAGACGTCCTTGATCCGCCGCAGAATGTCGGCCGGAGTCAGCTCGTGTGTAGAATGCCGGGTGGGGTCCATGGGCCCGCTCATCTGGCAGATTTTATGTGGCCGGCGCTGCAGAGGAGAGATGCGCCGGCTGATAAAGCATGCCACTAAATCTTGAGGGGTAAGGCCGGCATCCCGGAGCTCGCCCTTAACCCGGTGGAGAGCATTCACCGGCATCACGAAGTTCTTCGGGTTATAGGTCCAGTTCTTTATCGCCAAGGGTGGCTCATCCACGAATGGCGGCAGGTTGAGCAGGTCGACATCGGTGGTGTTCTTGACGTAGAAGAAGCTCTTCTGCCACTTCTTGCAAGATTCAAGCAGCTCCACCTTGGGGAAGTCCGAGCCCTTCCGGGACATGATGGTGGCCGCGCCGCATAGGGTCATGGGGCGGTCCTTCTTCTCCTAGGCCGTCTCCGGCGGGTCATCCTTGCTCCGGGGCGGCTCTTGGATGACTTGCTTCCGTAGTTGGAAGTACTTCGCCCAGGCTTGGGAGAAGGGCTCTATGCCGGCGAAGCCTTCGCAGAATGCGGCGAAGGCGGAGAGGATCATCACCGCGTTCGCTGGGATATGGTGAGGCTGCAGGTCGTAGGTGTCGAGGAAGTCCCGGAAGAAGTCCGACGCCGGCAGACCGAAACCCCGCTCGAAGTGGGCAATGAAGACAACTCGTTCGCCGGGTTCAGGTGCCGGCACAGTCTCTCCCGCCGGTAGCTGGCATGCAACACCCTCCGGGACTCTCCTGGTGGATGTGATCCAGGATATGTCGGTCGGGGTAACCTCCGACCCCTCCCAGCCGGAGCGTCCTTGGAGCTGGGCCGAGTTATCTTCCTCTGAGGCCGAGGTACCCGTCATGCTTGAGGAAGCCATCTTGATGGCCGGAACAAGGCGTGAGAGCCGGAGTCCCGTGATGTTAATACTATCAAGATCAGGGAAAAGAGGGAGGTTAGTCTCTCCGGCATACTACTCTCACGGAAGTTAGCGGGAAAGGAAGATCTAGCAACGCAGTTAAAACCGGAAACAAAACATGGAAATAAATCCTACGCAAGAACATCTGTGAACTATAGAAGAGCTTCTCTGGCAATGCTAATCGAGACAAGAAGATACTAGGAAGAGAAACTGCTGGAGATCTAAGCGCGCAGTGATACCTGTACAAGGCTGCAGAAAAGCATGAAAGAGGAAGAACAGAGGATGAACTCACCGAAGCTTGGCCGGCGGCAATGGAACGGCGGTGAGCGTGCAGAGGAAGGTCTAATCTCCCAGCAATGTCGCGGAGAGGAGTGGCGGCGGTGTCGTCGATGAAGATGTCGGACATCGTCGAGCGTCGGCGCCGGCGTGGAGAAGGTCGGCGGCGGCGTTCCTTCTCTGTTCCTCGGTCCGGCGGCGAAGCGCAAAGGGCAGAGGAGTAGAGGAAGAAGAAGACACTGTGGGGGTAAAAAGAGCAAGTTTACCCCCACCCCCGTATTTATACCGCAGGACCAGAGTCGTGGGGATCGTGGCGAGTGTTCCACTACCCCGACCGTTTCTGTGGTAAGTCGCCACGTGGCGGCACGGAGTGGGGCGGCGGTTACTGTAACCGTGCCACTAGGCAATGATGGCAGGGACTAAATGCACTGTGAACCGTCACATCGTGTGACTGTTCGTGGTGGCAGGGCAGTTGTAAGTTTCGATGCAAACTGTCAGGCATGGCTTCTCAAGGAAGTCTCTGCCCGGAGAATAAGTTCCGTCCGGAATACCCTCAGGGCCGGCCGGATTAACTTTTGGAGAAGGAACAGTGGCCGGTATATGCGCGGATGTCCCGGCGTATAATCTGGTCGTCGGGATATAACGGAGAGTCGGGGTATAACAAAAAGATGATATGATTGAACCTGTCAAGGCTCCACAGTTGAGACTGGGGAACCTCGGCAGCTTCGGGGACTAGTGTTGGGGGGATGACCCCCGGTAGGGTCAAGAGACTAGAAAGATACAAGGACTATGGTTGACTTTATGCCAGTTGACCAAGGAAGGGCCTGGCCGGAATATAAGAGCATCGGCCAGGCCGGTATATATGTGTATCCCGACTAATGTTTGGATATGCCGGTATAACCGGAATACTTATTGAGGAGTGCCGGCATATGCTTAGATATGTTGGCCTAACTTATTTGATATGTTGTGCAGGAGCATGGAGGCCGGATTACTCGTCCTTCATAGGTCGTTGGTCCGGCATATAGGTCCAGGATATGGCCAACGGTCATATCCGGGATACAGAAGTCAACTAAGGTGTCATGTCCCTACAATCAAGGAGAGACTCTGCCAAGTATGGAGAGGGATCATGTTGACAGGGTGCACAGTGGTGGTCTACCTACCCTCACTGTGCACAAGTACAGCCCTTACCTCACAGTGGTAAGGTCACAGTCCAAGAGGTACAAGGTACAGCAAGGGTGAGTCCCATCGAGAGGAATCAGGGAGAAAGTCAAGGGCGTCTGCCTTCGTCAGCTTGCCCTATTTGGAGTGTAGCTGGTGTCCCCTGGTCTCAGGTGACCGTTGTAACCCTGGCCACCACTATATAAGGTGGCACAGGGAGCCCTAGTAAAGGGTTGGTCACTCAGTGTTCCTACACTTAGCAGTTCATCTTCCTCCTCTAGCAGAGAGCTTGGAAGTACCGTTGTTGTATACTCCATCGATCCAAATAAATAACCAGTAGAGCAGGAGTAGGGGTGTTATCTCCTTACGAGAGCCCCAAACCTGGGTAGATCTGTGTTCCTTTCTGTCGTGCTTTTCAGCTCGTTCCCCTCTCCCGAATCCTCCAGCATCTAGTTCGGCCCCCATTTAAGCCATCCCATGGCATATGTTGTTTCACCACGACGACAGTTGCCGACCCATCGTGGGCGAAATGCGCAACTGACCCGCCCCCTCACTTTTAAATCGGGAACCGTTCCTGGAGCCAAGCACCGGTCGCCCGCTTCTCTCCTTCCTTCAGCATTCGCTCCACCTGAAATTCTCTGCTTCCTAGCTTCGTCCCCACGGGATTAGGGTTTCTCGCTTGCTCCGCCACCATTCCGCTCATCCAGATCCGCACCCTGATGGCTCCCAAAGCATCCCGACCTAGGGGGAAAGGGGCAGCCTCGGACAAGGACGCCGCTCCACCCGCTTTGCCAAAGGGGTCCTGGGAAGGCTCTTGGGTGAAGGAGAAATAGATCGAGCTACTGCGCCAAGGTCGGGTGCTTCCGCTCGCGGATCTCGTGGGCTGCCGCCCCGCCGGCGGCGAGCGTGTCCCCGCTCCGGAGCCCGGGGAGGCGGTGGTCTTTTATAACCATTTCCCTCGGGGCTTCGCGCTGCCCGCCAGCAGCTTCCTACGTCAATTCCTGGATCATTTTCACCTGCAACCGCATCACCTTGGGGCGAATGCGATGATGACGCTGGCCGTGTTTGCGGCCCTTTGCGAGGCGTACTTAGGCATCTGGCCCAATGTTGAGCTGTTCCACCGGTTGATCTACTTCAAGACTCAGACGGCCGAGACCATTCCTGTAGTGTGCGGGACGGCCTCCTTCTACGCATGCAAGACCGCGGACTTCCCCGGATTAAAGGGGAATGAGTCTTGCAAAAAGTGGCAGCGCTCCTTCTTCTATGTGAAGAATCTGAAGGAGGGCGCGAATCATATCAACCTGCCGCCCTTTGACGCGAATGGGCCAGAGCGGGACAGCTGGAGCGCTGCTCTCCCTCCCACCGTGCCGGACATGGAGCAGATTCTTCAGCGGATCTCTGCTATGCAGAAGGATGGCGGCGTAAAACCTCACGATCTCTTGCTCGCCTGCGTTTCGCCCCTCCAACGCCGCTCGCACAAGATGTGCTTCCTGGGATCGGCCAGGGATCCGACTCGCCACTCCTCCAAGGAGCTGTCAGCGATCGAAGTGGTGCGGAAGGCGAATCAGATTGCCAACGTCAAGCTTTGGGCCTCATGGAAATGGGGCCTGAAACCTCATGACCGGTATAATCCAATCGCTGAGGTACGTTTGCCGGGCTTGGTTTTCATTTCTCCCCCTTCACGCTTTGGATCTACGTCCAAAACGTATCTACTTTCCCGAACACCTTTGCTATTGTTTCTCCTCTAATTTGTGTGTTTTGAATACAACTAACACAGACTAACACTGTTTTCAGCAGAATTGCTCTGGTGTCTCGTTTTTGTGCAGAAATCCAACTTTCAGTAAAAATTTGGGAAAAATCATCAAAAATCCTATTTCACCAGAAGACCCACAGAGCCAGAAGACGAGACGGAGGGGAGGCTCGAGGGGCCCACACACATAGGGGGCGCGGCCCAGCCCTGGCCGCGCCCACCTGGCGTGAGGGCGCCTCGGCCGTCCCCTCGACCTCTCCTTTTGCCTACATATACCCCCTGACTCGATTATATCAAAGAGACGGCGTTTTTCCTAGATAGACTTCCACTGCGCCGCCGCCATCAGAAACCGCGATTCGGAACCAGAAACTCCTTTCTGGCACCCTGCTGGGACGGGGATTTGGAGGAGATCTTCATCACCATCATCACCGACGCTCCTCCATCGACCATCCATGACTCCCCCATCCATGTGTGAGTAATTCCCCCGCTGTAGGTGAGGGGATGGTAGGGATTGGATGAGATCGTTCATGTAATTTGATATGAGATTGTTAGGGCATAGTGCCTAGTATCTTTATTTAGTGCCTATGACATTGTTGTGACTTGTTGTGCTTAATGCTTGTCACTTTGGGCCCGAGTGCCATGATTTCAGATCTGAACATGTTATTATTTCTATGATGATACTTGTTGTTTATGGTCTTATCTACAAGTTGTATACACATATTGTTGTCCGGAACCCAAGGCCCCAAAGTGACAGAAATTGGGATAACCGGAGGGGATGGCTATGATGTGAGGATCACATGTGTTCACCGAGTGTTAATGCTTTGCTCCGGTACTTTATTAAAAGGAGTACCTTAATTACCAGTAGTTTCCCTTGAGGCCCTGCTGCAACAGGCTGGTAGGACAAAAGATGTCGTGCAAGTTTCTCCTTGTGAGCACGTACGACTATATACGGAACACATGCCTATGATTGTTTGTACTAGGATGCTTTATCATTATTTATCTGCAATGCCCATGTCTCATTGATTTCATGAATTATCTTATCCATGCAACGCCCGTGATCCATCCCTATGCCTACAGTATTTGTTCCTACTGTTTACTACTGTTACTATTACCGCTGCTATTTTACTACTGCTGTTACTGTTTCACTACTATCACCACTATAAAACTGTTGCAACTGATAAACCACTGTGAGCAAGACTGTTTCCAGGTGCAGCTGAATTGACAACTCATCTGTTAAGGCTTACATATATTCTTTGGCTCCCCTTGTGTCGAATCAATAAATTTGGGCTTTACTTCCCTCGAAGACTGTTGCGATCCCCTATACTTGTGGGTCATCAAGACTATTTTCTGGCGCCGTTGACGGGGACCATAGCTTTATTTGTAAGTTCACTTGGTATTCATATTGTTCACTGCAATCCTTTCATCATGGGTAAACCTCGTGATGGAAAAGTTCCTATATTGCCATCCACTACAAGAAGAGGTACGACTCTCAACACCTCTGTTGCTCTTGATTCGCCATGTGTTATGAGTAAGTTGCTTACACCACCACATCCACATGCTACTGCTACTACTTCTGCTGAGTTTGAAAATGCCACTGATAATTTACATGATGCTTCTACTGTGCTTGATGAGAGTGGTTCACTAGGTTCCTTTTTAGATGCTACTATTGCTAGAGCTAAGTTGGGAAACACCATTGTTACACCTGTTAGTTCACCTGAGTCTAGGGAATGTCCTAGTGATGACCTTGATGATGATGCTTATATTGAGCTTAATGATGATTTTATTGCTGAAGCACGTGCTGCTCGTAATGCCGGTAATGTTAGAGAACTTCTTGCAAGACGTGCTGTTAAATATAATTTGTCTCCTGATCCTAAGTTTGCTGCTTCTCCCATAAATATTAGAGACAAGGATTATGATTTCTCTTTGGACTTATCTTACATATCTGTTGTTGAGAAAACTCCTTTTTGTGGTACTAAAGATGAGAGTGCTATGGGGCACATGAATGAGCTTTCTACTTTGAGTAATTTGTTTTCTGATGATATTAAGCTCTGCACTTATTTTGTTGCTAAGATTTTTCCTTTCTCGTTGAAAGATGCAGCTAAAACTTGATTTAATAACTTGTCTCCTGGATCTCTTAATAGCCCTATTGCTTTGATTAATGCTTTCGTTCAGAAATATTTTCCTGCTAGTGCTCAACATGCCGCTGTGCAGAAAATCTTTGATTTTGAACAAGGAAAAGGAGAGATATTGCCTGACTCTTGGACAAGGTTTTGTTCTTTAATTAGAGCTTTTCCTAAAGAACCATTGCCTAAAAACGAACTCCTTGATATATTTTATAATGGACTAACTGATGAATCTAACTCATATTTGGATAGTTGTGCTGGTTGTGTTTTCAGGGAAAGAACTCCGGCTGAAGCTGAAGAATTAATGGCTAAAATAAGCTAGAATCATGATGATTGGACTCTAGTTGAGCCAACACCAGCACCAACCCCTGCGCCATCTACAGAGCCTACGCCGAAGAAGAGAGGGATGATTGAATTAAATGATGAAGTTATAAAGGAAGCTAAGAAATCTCTTAAGGAGAAAGGAATTAAGGCTGAAGATGTGAAGAATTTACCTCCTATAGAAGAATTATGTAAGCCAATCCCTCATTCATCCACTATTGAGGTACACTCTCTCCAACGCTTTGATGAAAGAGATATTCCTTATTCTAAACCTCCTGATCAATGCTTAGATGAGTTTGATAATTTTATTGTTAAGCAAGAAAATTTTAATAGAATGGTTCATAATCATTTGTTGGAAAATTCTAGAGCTATTAACAAGTTGCAGGATATTGTGGAGAGAACCGCTAATGATGTGAAGATACTTATTAAACATTTTCAAATGGTTCAAACACAAATTGATCAGCTTACCATGGTGCAAAAAGACTTGCTAGTTAATGCTGCAAGAGAGAAGCAAGCGTGTAAAATACGCACAAGAAGTAGCGCTGCTACTCAAGATCCATTATATCCTGAAGGACATCCTAAGAGGGTCGAGCAAGATTCTCAATGCACTCCAAGTGATGATATTCCTTCTAAGAAGAAGAAGAAGGAGCATAAAACAACCACAGAATCATCCGATGCAGGTAAAGATCCTAACAGTGTTTCTATTTCTGATGCTGAAACTAAACCATGAGATGCTTCTGATAAAGAAGAAGTCGAAGAAGAACCAAAAAAGATTGATAAGAATGCAAAGTACACCAAAGAAGACTTCATTGCCAACAAGCATGGTAATGAGAGAGAACCTTGGGTACAGAAACCAATGCCTTTTCCTGGTAAGAAACACAAGTCCAAGGAAGAAGAACACTACAACAGGTTTTGTGAATGGATGAGACCTCTATCTTTGCAAATTCCTTTGACTGATGCTATTAGAATGCCTCCTTATGCAAAATATATGAAAGATATTGTTACTAACAAAAGGAAGATTCCTAATGAGGAAATTTCCACCTTACTTGCTAATTATTCTTTTGATGGTAAAGTTCCGAAGAAGCTTGGAGATCCAGGTATTCCAACTATTCCTTGCTCCATTAAAAATAACTATGTTAGAACTGCTTTATGTGATTTGGGAGCTGGAGTTAGTGTCATGCCTTTTTCTCTTTATAAGAGACTTGATCTAGAAAAACTGGTATCAACTGACATATCTTTGCAAATGGCTGATAAGTCTACTATTCCTATTGGTATATGTGAAAATGTTCCTGTTCAAGTTGCTAACAGTTGTTTAATATTAACTGACTTTGTTGTGTTGGAAATGCCTGAAGATGATAATATGTCTATTATTCTTGGAAGACCTTTTCTAAACACCGCAGGTGCTGTTATTAATTGCAAACAAGGAAAAGTGACTTTCAATGTCAATGATAAAGAGTATACGGTTTATTTTCCCAAGAAGATTGATAGAAAGAATGCTCTAAATTCTGTCAAGAATGTTGAGACCATCAAAGTTGGTCAAATTATTTGTTCAGAGCGAAAGCCCAAGGAAGAATATAAAATTGTTATGATTGGGACTATGCCTATCAAAGTTGAGGTAACATAAGCATTAAGTGAAGTGCAAAGTTTTTTCCTCATATAAAGTTAGTTTGGGAACAAGACTTGATCAACCTTGTTAACAAAGTGATTTTATATGAACGAAACTTCGTTTTCACCGCAACCATTCCACCTCACCCTTATTTACTTGTTCCTTTAGTTTAGTTACATGATTAAGAGTATCTCAGAGCTGCTGCATGCTTGGTTTTGATTTGCTTGAAATCATTTCACCTTTGTTTTTCTGAGTTTTTATCGATATGCCAATTTCTGAAAAATCCTTGAAAATAAAGTTTCTCGAAAAATTCCAGAAAATTCTTTATAAATTTTTATGTAAAAATTGAGGCAGAGAGGCACCTGGGAGACACCAGGAGGGGCTGCCATGCCACCTCCCACACAGGGGGCGCGCCCCAGCTTGGGGCGCACCCACCTGGTGTGAGGGGGCCCCACCTGGCCTCTCACTTATCTCTTCCTCCCCTGCTCTTTCTCTCTCCCGAAAAACAATGACACACCAGCTCAAACTCGAGTTCTTGCTGTTCTTCACTTCAATTTTTCGATCTCCTTGGTCAGCCCATCATTTCTGCTGAGATTTGGAGCAATTGTTCTCCGGTATGTGACTCCTCCGCTTGTCCAAGTAGAATTTCTTTTGGTGAAGTATTTCTTGAGTATTTTAGCATTGTAGGTGGCAGGATAAATGAGTATGCAAGCTTGTTCTATTGCTTAGAAATGTTATTTTGATGCATGATAGCTCTCTAGTAAGTCACTATAGTAGTTCCCTACATTTGCTTGTCTCAAAATCATATTTTATGAGTTTTGTGAAAAATTTCAGAAATGGAGGAGAATGCATATCAACTTTTTCAACATGAACCATACGAGCAACCTTATTATGATTATGCGCCTTCAGCTTCATCTTCACAAGCGCCGGAGTACGATTACACCCATGATGACCCACCAGCCTGGAGCAGCTACCGGGGCTGGAATTGATCTCCACTTAGGCCAAAAGCCTAAGCTTGGGGGGAGGTACGCCGACGATTCACTCATCTATATATCATATTTTGTCGGTCCTATGTACATCCATTTTTCGCTTTCTGAAGTGTTCTCGTTCTTATTTCCATCTTTCCAAAACACAAAAAGACCAAAAATATTTCCGTTGTTTCTCTTTGTTTGCCTTTTAGTTTTCTACCTTTGGTTCGCTTTACTTGCTATTTTCGGTTTGCTATTTGAAAAATCCAAAAATATTTGCTTTGTTTGCTATTTCCTTCTGTTCTTGTTTCAAAAATCAAAAATCCAAAAATATTTGTTGCTCTTCTTTGGTTTTGTAAAGTTTGTTGCAGAGTTCAGTCCCCAGTTACTCTATTGGAGCTTGGTATTTACTTTATATTATTCAAGCCACACAAGTGAAGAGCAATAATGACGACATATGACAATCCGAGATGTGGTAAGAGGCTGGTATGAACTCTATTTGTTTTCATTTTTGTACATATACTCACCTATGTGGACATGCTTAGTCGGTTCATGTAGGGTATATGTTATCTAATGGATGCTTTGTAGTTCTTGCTTTCATATGATTAGTTTCAATTTACTAATAGTTTGTAGCATGTCATGTAGACGCTTGCATGCATTGTTTTATTCATATTATGGTATGTTATTGTGGTATCCTCCTCTGAAAGTTTCATTTGAATTGACTTGGCACATGCTCAAGCATGCATATGACTGAAACAAAAGTCAATTAAGCCTCGATGATTTACTTTGCCTCAGAGTTCTTGTATCATTTTTATGCCTATATTAATTTTGTTTTGTCGCAAGCATGATTATGATAGGTATTGCTCTCTTGATTGTCGCTTCTGATGTCTACGCACTTCTATTCTTGTAGACACATGTTGGGCCTCCAAGTGCAGAGGTTTGTAGAGCAGCAGCAAGTTTCCCTTAAGTGGATCACCCAAGGTTTATCGAACTCGGGGAGGAAGAGGTCAAAGCTATCCCTCTCAAGCAACCCTGCAATTACGATACAGAAAGTCTCTTGTGTCCCCAACACACCCAATACACTTGTCAGATGTATAGGTGCACTAGTTCGGCGAAGAGATAGTGAAATACAAGCGGTACAGATGATTATAAGTAGCAAATGTGACTTGAAGTAAATATCGCTGCGAGCAAACATGTAACAAAACAGGAAGTAAACGGTGTGCAATGCTTGGAAACAAGGCCTAGGGATCATACTTTCACTAGTGGACACACTCCCAACAAATATAACATAATTGAACAAATAAACAACTTCTCTTCACTATGGTACTCTAAATTACTCTCCTATTGAACAACACTAATCATTGCGTAGTGGCTACAGAAGCACCCCTTAAAGTTCATCAAGTACTTGACAAACACCGCTCATAGAGATATCCAAATCAAAGCACAACTCAAGATAGATATTATTGCAACTTAGACCAAGTACTAACACGGTGCACACACTGTCAACATTACACCATGAAAGGAGGAATAGATCACTTCAATACTATCATAGTGATAATTATTCTCATAATCCATAAGAGATCACAATCGTAGCCTAGACCAAGTACCACCATGATGCACGCACTGTCACCGTTACACCATGGCAGGAGGAATAGATTACTTTAATAACATCACTAGAGTACACATAATATCTGAATAATAACATCTACTTGTTCAACATGATACAAAGCTCACGATCACATAAAGATCACATCATGGGAGAGAGAGGTGAACCACATAGCTACCGGTAGAGCCCTCAGCCCCGGGGATGAACTACTCCCTCCTCATCATAGGAGTCAGCAAGGTTGATGGAGATGGCGGTGAGGTCGATGGAGACGGCGGAGACGGCGATGGAGACCGATGGAGATGGCTCCGGGGGCACTTCCCCGTCCCGACAGGGTGCCGGAACAGAGACTTCTGTCCCTCGAAATTCGTCGGTGGCGGCGGCGGAACTACGGAACTCTTTCTGGAAATTTGCCGACTCCCTTAGGGTTTTCCCTCCCGAGGCTTCTTATAGGAGAAGGGGCGTCGTCAGAGGGCTGCCAGGGCCTCCTCACACCTAGGTGGCGCGGCCAGGGCCTGGGCCGCGCCACCCTGGTGTGAGGGCAGGCTCTGGCCCCTTTCCGGCTCTCTTTCGGTCTTCGGGAAGCTTCCGGGAAAAATAAGACTTCTGGAACTTGTTTCGTCCAATTCCGAGAATATTTCCTGTGTATCACTTCTGAAACACAAAAACAGCAGAAAACAGGGAACTAGCACTGTGGCATCTTCTCAATAGGTTAGTTCCGGAAATCGCATAAAAGTGCCACGAAGTGTAACAAAACACAAGGCAAATGGTGCAAAAACAAGCATGGAGCATCAAAAATTATAGATACGTTTGAGACGTATCAGCATCCCCAAGCTTAACTCCTGCTCGTCCTCGAGTAGGTAAGTGATAACAAAAGAAATAATTTTTGAGGTGACATGCACCTACACAATCTTGATCATCTATGTAAGCATTTGTGAGCTGGGATCATAAGAACTTAAAACATGGGCCTGAAAGATATAATCTTGATAGAAGAAACTTAGCAATCATGTTATAACATGAAAAAGAACACAAACAAAAGATCATGAATAATGAAACAATGAAAGTCAAACGTGTGTTCAAATCATAAGGAAAAACATACAAATGGTTTTCAGCTTGTCCTTCAAAGAGAGCAAAACATAAATGCATAGGACACCTTCAAGTTTAAAAGGGCAACTAGATACAAATAATTTGAGAACAAGTGAAACCAACAATATGAATCAATCAATGAACTTTGGGACAATGCATATTACACTAAGAATGACAACTATGCTCTCTTAATGGTGCATAAAGATAGAAGGTGGTGACTCAACATAAAAGTAAAAGAAAGGCCCTTCGCAGAGGGAAGCAGTGATTAAACATGTGCTAGAGCTTTTCATTTGTAAAACAGAGAGATAAAAATTGGTTTTGAGAGGTGGTTGTCTTTGTCAACGACTGGCAATGGGGTTCTTACTATCTTCCATACAAAAATGAAGCAAGTTTTTGAGAGAGAGATTGGCACTTTTGTGCTCTTTTATAAAGCTTGGCACTCCTCCCCACCTTTTTTCCTTTCACAAACCATGGCTAACCGATTCCATCGGGTGCCCACCAACATTCACATTCCATGGAGGAGTGCCTTTTTTCTTTTCTTTTTTCCTTTTATTTTTTATTTTTAGAATAAGCAATATGGAAGATAGCAAATCTGACCACTACGTCCCCATGAGCTAAAAACAGTGGCACAAAACGAGAAGTAGTTGAAAGTTTTGAAAGGTAGCACATGAAAATTTACTTTGGAATGGCTTACAAATACCATGCATAGGAATTTATAGTGGACACAATGGCAAACTTGGTTTTTGGGTGTTGAATGCACGAGTAGAGCTCATACTCAGTACAAAATGAGGGCTAGCAAAAGACTGGGAGCGACCAACTAAGAGAGCAATAATGGCCATACTCATGCAAAGCGACAAAGCAACATTAAAAGAAGCATAAGATGGTATCAAAAGTCAAAAACTAAATGATCATAGAGGCTATAGGCGACTTATTTTTGTAGTCAACATGGTGTAAGCATGCGCCAAGTCAACCCAAATAAAGCATCAAAGGAGAAAACCAAAATAATGCTTCCAAACGATAAAAACAACGCATAATTTTTTCAAAGGCTCATTAAGCAATCTCAGTTATTTGATACAAGTCATGCTACAGCAGAACCACTAAGCATACTATCAAAAATACATCAAGCATGACATGCAAAAGCCTAGGCCGCAGTCTACACAAGCTCCTTCTTGTACCACTTTTTTGCATAAAGCTTTTTCTCTTTTCCAACACCATTTGAAATTTTTTAAGACACCTCTTTTGATGAAAACCAATAAAGATCAGAGGCAAAAATACACCTTGAAGAAAAGATATGAAAAGATCTGAACGCAAATCAAGGCGAAAATGAAAACCAAAAGCAGTAGCAGAAAAAGAAGAACACTCGGTTTTTGATAAGAGTGAAAACTAGAGTGTTCTTGGCAAATGAAAAGCGAGTTCATCTCCTCCAAAAGAAACATGATGTGATCTAACCATTTATTGCAGCAAGCAAAACAAAAGAAAACTTAAAACAAAAACAACTGACGCTCCAAGAAAAACACATAGTGCATGAAGCAATAAAAATATAGTGTCTTGAAAGGTGACCTGATTTTTGCCGATGAAGAAGGGGTGCCTCAGGGGCATCCCCAAGCTTTGACGCTTGTACTTCTTGGATATTTCTTGGGGTGATGCATGGGCATCCCCAAGCTTGAGCTTTTGTCCATTATTCATCTCATCTCATCATTCTACAATCCCTACACTTGAAAACTTCCTTCATACAAAACTAAACACAATTCTATTAGCAACATTAGTGTAAGCATAACATTGTATCAACCCTTTTTGCTTCAGGTTTCAACCTAAAACCACAACATATAAAGCATATACTACTGTAGCAACTTCCCCAAAAGTTCCATGATCAAAAGAACTCAAAAGAAAGCGATAAAGCGGCAAACACAAATATTGGCAGAAATCTGTCAAAACAGAACAGCTGACAAAGGTTGAATTTTTAGAGGGTTTTGTGTTGCTCAAATCAAAAAGTGTTCAACTAATGAAAGTTTGTATATAACCTGGGGCATATGCACAAGAAATCGCAGGTCCAAAAGATATACAGAGAATGTATACGAATTTTTACAGTGCAGCACCGAAAACGGTTTCAGGACAGCAACATCCCCAAATCTTACCTCACTCAAATTAGAGGCTTCTCTTGGCACAACAATGAAATAAAAATGATAAGGAGCAGTCATTACAGTAGTAATAACTTCCAAGACTCAAATAAAAGAAAAAGTACTGAAAATAAACAATGGGTTATCTCCCAAGAGTGCTTTTCTTTAACGCCTTTGAGCTAGGCAAAGTAATTTGCAAAGATGCTCATGTAGGCGCCATATAAGAGCTTGAAGCAAAGACGCCATATAGGAACTTAAAGCAATAGAGAGCATCAAAAAGCAAATGTGAAAGGCATTTATATCTGAACCACTTCCTATGCATAGGAATCTTGTAAGAAAATAAATCAACGAGGCACATAGTAGCAAGCATGGATAGATAAAACAAGTGTCACTTCAAGATTTGCAACATAAAGAGGGGAAACTTAATATTGTTGAGATCCATCAAACCATGTTTCCCTCTCTCATAATAACTTTCAGTAGCATCATGAATAGAACTAACAATATAACTATCACATAAAACATCCCTATCATGAGCCACATGCATAAAAGAATTAATACTCACCACAGGAACAATAGTAGTAGGAGCAAATTCAACAGAATAATTATTCTCATCACCATAATCATCATAAATAGGAGGCATATTGTAATCATAAATAATTTTATCCTCAATAGTAGATGAACTGAAAATATTATACTCATCATCATAGCCATCATAAACTAGAGGTTTAGTATCATCACAAGCTAGAGAGCAACTATTTCGCAAGGCATATTCATCAAACATATCATCATAGCAAACTTTCTCCACTAAAGCTGGGGAACTAAAAATATCATGCTTAACAAAACCAGCTTCCCCAAGCTTAGACTTTTCTATAGCATTAGCAATAACGGTGTTCAAAACATTCATACTAACAACACTATTAGCATGCAAATTAAGCTCCAAAGGTTTTTCAACTTTCTCTTCAAACACTTCATATCTAAACTCAGGAAAAAGACTATAGAACTCTTTGTTTTCCATTAAGCCTAACTAGTGAAAATAAAAACAAGAAACAAAAAGATGTAATTGCAGAATCTAAAGGAAATAACTCCGAGCACTCACCAGCAACTAAAAGACTTAGTAGCCAAAGAATGTGAGTACCTTTTACCTTACCTCCCCGGCAACGGCGCCAGAAAAGAGCTTGATGTCTACGCACTTCTATTCTTGTAGATACTTGTTGGGCCTCCAAGTGCAGAGGTTTGTAGAGCAGCAGCAAGTTTCCCTTAAGTGGATCACCCAAGGTTTATCGAACTCAGGGAGGAAGAGGTCAAAGCTATCCCTCTCAAGCAACCCTGCAATTACGATACAGAAAGTCTCTTGTGTCCCCAACACACCCAATACACTTGTCAGATGTATAGGTGCACTAGTTCGGCGAAGAGATAGTGAAATACAAGTGGTACAGATGATTATAAGTAGCAAATGTGACTTGAAGTAAATATCGCTGCGAGCAAACATGTAACAAAACAGGAAGTAAACGGTGTGCAATGCTTGGAAACAAGGCCTAGGGATCATACTTTCACTAGTGGACACACTCCCAACAAATATAACATAATTGAACAAATAAACAACTTCTCTTCACTATGGTACTCTGAATTACTCTCCTATTGAACAACACTAATCATTGCGTAGTGGATACAAAAGCACCCCTTAAAGTTCATCAAGTACTTGACAAACACCGCTCATAGAGATATCCAAATCAAAGCACAACTCAAGATAGATATTATTGCAACTTAGACCAAGTACTAACACGGTGCACACATTGTCAACATTACACCATGAAAGGAGGAATAGATCACTTCAATACTATCATAGTGATAATTATTCTCATAATCCATAAGAGATCACAATCGTAGCCTAGACCAAGTACCACCATGATGCACGCACTGTCACCGTTACACCATGGCAGGAGGAATAGATTACTTTAATAACAACACTAGAGTACACATAATATCTGAATAATAACATCTACTTGTTCAACATGATACAAAGCTCACGATCACATAAAGATCACATCATGGGAGAGAGAGGTGAACCACATAGCTACCGGTAGAGCCCTCAGCCCCGGGGATGAACTACTCCCTCCTCATCATAGGAGTCAGCAAGGTTGATGGAGATGGCGGTGAGGTTGATGGAGACGGCAGAGACGGCGATGGAGACCGATGGAGATGGCTCCGGGGGCACTTCCCCGTCCCGGCAGGGTGCCGGAACAGAGACTTTTGTCCCCCGAAATTCGTCGGTGGCGGCGGCGGAACTACGGAACTCTTTCTGGAAATTTGCCGACTCCCTTAGGGTTTTCCGTCCCGAGGCTTCTTATAGGCGAAGGGGCGTCGTCAGAGGGCTTCCAGGGCCTCCTCACACCTAGGTGGCGCGGCCAGGGCCTGGGCCGCGCCACCCTGGTGTGAGGGCAGGCTCTGGCCCCTCTCCGGCTCTCTTTTGGTCTTCGGGAAGCTTTCGGGAAAAATAAGACTTCTGGAACTTGTTTCGTCCAATTCCGAGAATATTTCCTGTGTATCATTTCTGAAACACAAAAACAGCAAAAAACAGGGAACTAGCACTGTGGCATCTTGTCAATAGGTTAGTTCCGGAAATCGCATAAAAGTGCCACGAAGTGTAACAAAACACAAGGCAAATGGTGCAAAAACAAGCATGGAGCATCAAAAATTATAGATACGTTTGAGACGTATCAGCTTCCCTGTCTTTTGCTAGCCTTCACTTGTACTGAGTATGAGCTCTACTCGTGCATCCAATTACCAAAAACCAAGTCTTCCAAAGAGTCCACTATAAATTCCTATGCATGGTATTTGTAAGCCATTCCAAAGTAAATTTTCATGTGCTACCTTTCAAAACTTTCAACTACTTCTTATTTTGTGCCACTATTTTTAGCTCATGGGGACGTAGTGGTCGGAATTGCTATCTTCCATATTAAATTAAGTACCCCTCGACTAGGCAGCTTCATCTGCTCGTCATTAATTTTGCATGAGAGCTGGTCAGACCATTATAATCTAATTCTAAAAAGAAAGAAAAAGGCACTCCTCCAATGGAATGTGAAAGTTGGTGGGCACCCGATGGAATCGGTTAGCCATGGTTTGAGAAAGAAAAAAGGTGGGGAGGAGTGCCAAAGCTTTATAAAAGAGCACCAATGTGCTAAAATTTCAAAGAACTCGGAACCGCTCTCACTTGTTTATTATGGAAGATAGCAAGTCCCCATTGCTAGTCATTGACATGAAACAACCACCTCTCAAAATCAATTTTTATCTCTATTTTACAAACGAAAAGCTCTAGCACATATTAAATCACTGCTTCCCTCTGCGAAAGGGCCATTCTTTTACTTTTATGTTGAGTCATCATCTTGTAACTTTAAAGAACTTCTTGAGAGCATAGCTGTTATTCTTAGTGTAATGTGCTTGTCCCAGAACACGGTTAATTGTGGTATAACTTTGATGCTTGTATCTTTGATATTTTTACTTCTAGTCTTCCCTTGGACTTCAGAGGTGCCTCAGCATTTATGTTTTGCTCCACAAATAAAGGCAAGCTGGATACCACTCTTTCATATCATTTATGCATATTGCAATCTTGTAGTTTCTCATGTACATGTTACTTGTTATTAGTGCATTGGCACTCTTTCATAGCTTGCTTGACTATGAGGTGACATTAGTTGCATATTTCTTATTATGAATTGCCTGAGTACTTGATCACATAGTTAGTATATATACATCATATGAAGCAAATGTGTTCGTGAAAGTTTCTTTTATCGCTCTTAGTTGTTAACTGAATTGCTTGAGGACAAGCAAATAGCTAAGCTTGGGGGGAGTTGATACGTCCAGAACGTATCTACTTTCCCGAACACCTTTGCTATTGTTTCTCCTCTAATTTGTGTGTTTTGAATACAACTAACACGGACTAACGTTGTTTTCAGCAGAATTGCTCTGGTGTCTCATTTTTGTGCAGAAATCCAACTTTCAGTAAAAAATCGGGAAAAATCATCAAAAATCCTATTTCACCAGAAGACCCACAGAGCCAGAGGATGGGACGGAGGGGAGGCTCGAGGGCCCCACACACACAGGGGGCGCGGCCCAGCCCTAGCCGCGCCCACCTGGCGTGAGGGCACCTCGGCCGTCCCCTTGACCTCTCCTTTCGCCTACATATACCCCCTGACTCGATTATATCGGAGAGACGACGTTTTTCCCAGATAGACTTCCGCTGCGCCGCCGCCATCAGAAACCGCGATTCGGAACCAGAAACTCCATTCTGGCACCCTGCCAGGACGGGGATTTGGAGGAGATCTTCATCACCATCATCACCGACGCTCCTCCATCGACCATCCATGACTCCCCCATCCATGTGTGAGTAATTCCCCCGCTGTAGGTGAGGGGATGGTAGGGATTGGATGAGATCGTTCATATAATTTGATATGAGATTGTTAGGGCATAGTGCCTAGTATCTTTATTTAGTGCCTATGACATTGTTGCGACTTGTTGTGCTTAATGCTTGTCACTTTGGGCCCGAGTGCCATGATTTCAGATCTAAACATGTTATTATTTCTATGATGATACTTGTTGTTTATGGTCTTATCTACAAGTTGTATACACATATTGTTGTCCAGAACTCGAGGCCCCAAAGTGACACAAATTGGGATAACCGGAGGGGATGGCTATGATGTGAGGATCACATGTGTTCACCGAGTGTTAATGCTTTGCTCCGGTACTTTATTAAAAGGAGTACCTTAATTACCAATAGTTTCCCTTGAGGCCCTGCTGCAATAGGCTGGTAGGACAAAAGATGTTGTGCAAGTTTCTCCTTGTGAGCATGTACGACTATATACAGAACACATGCCTATGATTGTTTATACTAGGATGCTTTATCATTATTTATCTGCAATGCCCATGTCTCATTGATTTCATGAATTATCTTAGGGATTTCTATTTTCGTGCCCTCAGGTCGTTAGTTGTACTCAATTTTCCCCAGCTCGTTAGTTTTTCCTCAGTTTTCCCCAAGCCCTTGTCTGAAACCCTCAGAAGGAGCTCGGACGGGAGGATTCCCGTTAAGTTGACCATTTCCGTGCTGATGTGTGGGGCCGCATCGTGTGGGGTCGCGTCGCGTGGGGCTGGTAGAAAGGGACCGCGTGGGACAGGACGAGACCACGTTTGGTTGTACGTGAGAGCTCGGCTCTGTCTCTCTCGGGCCAAATTGGCATTGCCTTTTCAGAGCGCCTTTTTCCCCTCTCTCTCTGTAAACAGTTCTATCTCTTTTCACCAAATTAGTATCAAATCTAGAGAAGCTTCTATTTCTGTCTTTCTTCAATGATTGCTGCCTTTTGGCCCTCGTTTTTTGCCCAATATGGTAACAAATCTAGAAGCTAATCTAGAAGCTAGTATAGTATAATACATAAAATGCATACAGCAGCCAAAAGCAGCCAATAACGATGTTAATGTTCACGACAAACTAAGCTGAAAATAATATAAGACGCAATGTATGCCCAACATGAAGGTTCTTCATTCTTCATCATATATTTCAGAGTCGCTATATTCCATGAGACGGAAAAAATATTGACTGAACTCCTTCCGTCTGCAGTGTGCAGCCAATAGATCCTTCAAATGGTATGGCCTTTGTTCTATTTTCATACCGTCGGAATCTAATCTATCCACATGTCGTGGCCACTCATCCCAGGCCTTTCTATCATCAAAGTACTGTCTGATATAACCGCCCTCGTAGTAGATGCAGCCAGGTCGAACTGTCAGGTGCACTCTGGTGTCGACGGAGATACACCATTTATAACTGACGAAGAAGGCATGACTGCCAATGTTGACGGCATGGAGAGAGCGGCTCTCAGTGTCCACACGGTACACCAATGGTTGACCTTCCTCCAAATGTCTGTTGCCAGTGCTGCCACCGAACAACACAAGCAGCAGATCACCATCAGACTCCACAAGGTAGAACTTGTCATTTCCAAGTTCTGGAAATGAAAATAGTGTCTCCATGTTGATAGTGCTCGCGCGCTTCTCCAACTAGACATTGTTGGTGCACACTAATGTTCCGAAATCAAAATTGTTCACAGCTATTGCATACAATTCACCATTGAACGGGGTAAGGCAACGTAGAGAATCGTCCTCGATCGAAAATCTTCCTTCTCCCCAATCTTCTACATCTATATCCTTAGTAGGAGAGCTCTCATCGACCCAAGCAATTTCATTGGGGTAACCTGTGCAAATGAAGACCATAGTCGGGGACTTCATTACAGCGACTGACTCCACAATCATAGATGGCATCTGCGCCTCAAACGTAGCGTTCAATGTCTTTGTGAGTGGGTTCAGAAGCCATATCTTGTGCGGCTGGTTCCTCTGGGCAAGCACGATGATGCCACGGTAAAAGCCGACGAAGTAGTATCTAAAAGAGAGTTGATGAAGATAACATTCAGCACTAAGATGTTTACGATTGAAAATAAAAATAGATTAACTCTATAGATATGGAGGAATTTGAACCTTGCATGAACTTCCGTTAGATCGATGGTGACGTAGCGGGATGTGCGGAGGTTGAGGAAGGAGAACTCAGCGGCGCGTGGAAGGGCGTGTTCTACCATGATCCATTCGTGCAGGTGCACGTCGGGCTCAGGTAAATCTGAGCGCCAATTAGTACAAACTTGCCTCAAAGCAGAGTAGGTATCCACGTACTCCTCGTTTGCCAGTAAGCAGGCGCCGATCTTGTGAAGTCATCCATCAGCCCTGAGAGAGGCCCAGTTCACGGAGGCGCCGCGCCTGGATGCGCCGCCCTCGGAGGCGACGGGCTCGGCGGCGACGGCCTCGGATGCGACGGGCTCGGCGGCGACGGGCTCGGATGTGACGGGCTCGGAGGCGACGGGCTCGGGGGCGACGGCCGCCGGCGCATTCTTCTTCTCCATCACCGGCAGGGAGCGTGCGTAGGGCGGCTGGGGTTTTTTGGAGAAGGTGATGGGACGTGAGAGGCGTGGTTGCGTGCGTGTGCAGAGGGAGGGAGAGAGGGGCTCTATACTAGCAATGTGACGGTTCGTCTCAGCAGTTGAAGTTTGGTCTCAACACGCGCACCGCGCGGCTAACCGTTGCTCACCGCGACACGCGTCCGTGGGACTGCACGTCAGCACCGTTACGTGTACTCAGTTCTACCCTCGAGTCTTACACTGGAAAAATATCTGTACTCAGTTTTCCCCTCGAGTACTAATACTGGCTAGTGCAATATACTCAGTTTTACCCTCAAGTGGCTGGTCAACAGAGAGTCAACAGATGGGATTAAGCCATCTAATTGAGTCATTTCATGCGCAAAAAAATTCAAAAAAATAAAATCATAGTGCCTCCTACTCATGGAGTCTTGTTACGCGACCTGCCACATAGAAAATCATAACAATCATATATAAATCAAGTTTTCACACAAATGGCCACTTCTGAAATCACTAGTAGCTATGAAGGTTCATGGCTTTCCACTCAAACCCCTTTTCAAAACATCTATACCCAAAACATAGTTTGTCTGAATGAGGCCATAATTTTTACACTCATGTATATTTGAATTGCTAATACTTTGAGGTAGGCCAAACTGGGTTTCATTGTACAAAACATGTGTTTTTCTTTTTCTAAATCTCTTATTTAAATTCCTTAGCCTGTTTACTATTTACTTGCCCTTGTATCCTTGATACTACTCAGTTTTACCCTCTCCCTTCTCACAGAAGCCCAAACTTGGCCTAATTGGTCGAGCTGTTGTCACACGGATCGTGCCCACCTACCGTCGATCCTATGATCTAACGGGCAGGATCGTGCCACCCTCTCTCTATCTGTCGGTGGCAAACTACTACCCCTCTATGTATGCTAAATGATGAGTTTGCCACCAGATTCAACAAGTTGGGTAATCACGAATTTCTTGTAGGCATTACTTTTCACGGTAAAATGATAAACTATCACGAATTTCCATTTCTTGTAGGCTTTACTTTTCACGGTAAAATGATGAACTATCACGAATTTCCATTTCTTGTAGGCATTACTTTTCACGTTGAAATGATAAACTATCACGAATTTCCATTTCTTGTAGGCTTTACTTTTCACGGTAAAATGATGAACTATCACGAATTTCCATTTCTTTTAGGCATTACTTTTTTGTTGAGATATAAACCACCCCCACAATGGTCATCTCCTCCTTAATTTATTGTGTAAACCCCACAACGGTCATCTCTACCTTAATTTATGGTGTAAACCCCACAACGGTCATCTCTCCCTTATAAACCCCCACAACGGCCATCCCTCATGTCAATAGGTTCTGCCTCTCTCTTCTTCGTTTCTGCCTCTCTCTTCTTCATTCACATACACTTAATCCATTGCTATGGCTTCCACGTCTCGGACGCCGACCGGAAGGGGAAGGGGAAGGGGAAGGGGAAGGGGAAGGGGAAGGGGCGGCCGGGGTGGTGGATCATCATCATTGCCACCACCACCGTCAACACTGCCATTGATCATAGAGGAGTTCTTCATCACCATCTATGAAGACCCTTTGGCCAAGAAGGTACGTACGCGTTCCCACATATATGATGCATGTGATTAATTATGTGCATGTTCTAAAAAACCTTTAACTTCAAACGATCGGCGCTCGATCTCTTTGCAGGCACTCCCACAAAAGTTTGCGGACTATCTTGATGGCCAGGAGCCCGCAAAGGTGTATCTGCGAGCAGCTGACTGCGGTCCTCGTCTCTGGACCGTGGAGGTCCTATTTGATGGACAAGGCCGGATGTACCTCGACAAGGGCTGGGAGAATTTCGCCATCGCGCACGGTGTGGATTTCGGCTGCTTCCTACACTTCAAATATGAAGGCGATTATGTGCTCACAGTGAAGGTGTTCGACAGAACAACGTGCAGGAAGTACTACTACACGGACGACGAAGATACTGACGATGAAAGTGACGACGACGTGAAGCCATGCATCTAAGGGGATTATGACCAAGAATATATATGTAGCTTCATATGCATCGATTTATAGATCTAGCTATTTTCTATATATTATGCATGTAAAAATAATAGGGAATCGCAATTTCCACTATGATTCGAGCACCACAGCCTCCAAACGATGCCGATGCCGATGCCGATGCCGATGCCAATGCCAAACATGCACGCCGCTGTGGGCACGGCCACGCCGCCCCGCTATGCTAGACGCCATAGACCACCGCGAGGTCTTTCCCTTCGCCACCACAGTCCCCTAGCACCTATCTATACACGCCAGAAAGGAGAGAGACTAGTTTTCTCTACATTGCTCGCGTTCGTGTCCGACACCGTCAGTCAAAGTGTTGAGGTCGTCATCGATGTCCTCGACTATTTCTTCTCTTCTTTGCATGGTTAAACGCGTCTAGTTCATATCTATCTAATGCATCTGGTCTCGCCTCATGCAGTTCTTTGTGGACGTCAATCTCATCTCGGCACCCCGCAGGCCACCTCCTCCGTGCCATCGCTGTAGATCTCCGTTTAAAAATCTAATCATACCCCTGTATTGCCCCTTGTAACAGCGTCATGGCCCCACTTGTCATTCGATATACCGAAGCCCCACTCGTCCGCGTTTTGGTCAGGGATATGGCGATGCTTACGGTCAAACAAAGATGGATGCTCTGACGTGTCTTTGCGGGCTCTACGTGGCCCCACTAGTCAGCAGTTAATGGTCAAAGGTGTTCGCCGTCGGGCAACCGGCTGTTCCAGCACTTGTGACGGTTTCAGACAAGGGCTTGGACAAAACTGAGGAAAAACTAAGTAGCTGGGGAAAACTGAGTATAACTAAGGACCCGAGGGCACGAAAATAGAAATCCCATTATCTTATCCATGCAACGCCCGTGATCCATCCCTATGCCTACAGTATTTGTTCCTACTGTTTACTATTGTTACTATTACCGCTGCTATTTTACTACTGCTGTTACTGTTTCACTACTATCACCACTATAAAACTGTTGCTACTGATAAACCACTGCGAGCAAGACTGTTTCCAAGTGCAGCTGAATTGACAACTCATCTGTTAAGGCTTACATATATTCTTTGGCTCCCCTTGTGTCGAATCAATAAATTTGGGCTTTACTTCCCTCGAAGACTGTTGCGATCCCCAATACTTGTGGGTCATCACCCTTGCTTGTCTGGCTCGGGCAGAACTTGTTCGCTCTGCAAACCACAGAGAACTTGACCCAACATCAGGCCGGCTTTTCCACCGATAGGGTGGATTCGGACGACGGGGTTGTCTGGGACGACGCTGAAGAGGACGAGGATGCCGGCTCCTGCGCCGCCGTCGAGAGCTCAAGCGCCACCCATGGCGATGAAGGAAGTGGAGAGCTCATGGACTCAGGCGAGCCCCTCAGCCATTCCAGTAAGTTTCCAGGTCCCTCCTCCTTAAGAGATTGGTCCGAGGATGATGATGACGAAACCGGGCCGATTGCCGCCCCTGGGGTTGCAGCCCTTCATGTAGCTGCGACGGCCGCCGCTGGAGCTTAAGCTTCCCCGGTTGTAGACTTTCCGGAGTCTTCGGAGCGACATCCTGTTGCTCCAGAGCTGGCCAGCCCGGAACCGGCAGACCCAGCGGGGACTGAGGGCAGGCCGGCTGGCGCCAAGAGAAGAAACCAGCCGGCATCGGCCGAGCCGGTTGAAAAGCGGAAGAAACCGGAGCCGGCGACGAGGAGCCAGCTCCACCCCAAGACGAAGAAGGTGACCAAACGGCGGGCCACCATCGTAGCCGGGTAAGTTCTCCGATTCAGCGCCTCTTCCGCTGTTGGCCGCCACAGCTCTGATTGGCCTAACTTTGAGGTGCCCCCTTCGTAGGTCTCCCATTGCCATCGACGTGGATACGCAGCCTCCCCCCGCTTTCGCATCAGGGGAGGCTGAGACTTCGGCTCCTAACCTCTCGCGTAGCAAGAGGATGCGCAAAGAGGGTACTGGCGACGACTCGGGTCGCGCTGAGGAAGACCGCCTCTCCACGCGGTTGGAGTTTACGGTGAGCGGAGCTGGGGCAGAGGAGCCTGTTCGACCGGAGGTGGCTGCGGGTGCTATTTCCAGCCCGGCTGTCGCGACTGGGGCCAACTCATGCCAGCCGGGGAAATCACCCCAGCAGAGGCTGCCACGCCTCCTCCTCCCGTTGACAAAGATGCCGCGGCGGGGAACGACGCCACTGCCCACGCATTCTCTGACCCGCCCAGCCAAGAAGGTACACGCGAGGCCGTGGCGGAAACGACGGTGGAGACCTTGGCGCCCGCGGGGTCGTTGGAGCCCCCGGAACCGGCTGGTCAGAGCCCTTCCGGCCCTAGGCTTGCGCCGAGCGTGCAGGCTGTAATGCCCGCATTTGGGGCAGGGGCCGGTGCGGCCGCTGGTCCCCCTCTCTTCGGGCTGGCCTCCAATTCTAGCGGAGCTTCCCAAGGATCCCTCGCCACTCGGGTGGCGAGGAGTGAGCGCGGTGAAACCCCTCCAGCTCTTGAGGTTGCGACTAAGGATACCTCAAGGGGAAAGGCCCCTGCTGCAGCGGCTGGGTCCGGCGTCGGGAGTCTGAGCTCTGCCAGCCAGCTTCAGCAAGAATGGGCGGACACTGCTTCGAGCGTCGACGCTGGAGAAGGACTCAAGGTCCAGGGCAGTAAACTGACCTTGGCGGAGCTGAACAAATAGTTCTCTGTTGTCAAGGAGTCGCTACAGAATGTCGGGCTCCAGTTCCTCGATGTTGTGCGGACGACTAATGTGAGTATCGATCCTTTAGCCTCTGATTTCTTCTGCTAGCTGAAAGATAAGGCCCGTAGCTCCGTGGCCCATTTTGCCATACACCCTAGCCCCTGAGTTTCGAGGTAGCTGTAGAAGCAGCTGGCTCGAAAATGAATTTTGCTGAGAATCATTGCCTTTCTGTCTTCCACAGGATCTGAACGCACTTCGAGCTAACGTCTTCCAGAAGCTGCTGGCGAAGTATCGTGCCGGCAAGGCTCAATATCAGGATCTGAAAAGGGAGCTGGAGAAGCTGTCAGGTAAGCTCGGGACCCTTCGCTTCAAAATGCTGCTACTGCCCTTTCTGCTCTCATGCTTCCATTCTCAGGTGCCGCCTCGCTCATCGCTTCGCTTGAGTCTCAGTTGGCCAACACGGTGTCGGCCGACACAGTTGAGTCGCTCAAACAAAAGCACGCGGAAGAGCTTCAAGGCCTGCGGGCTCAGGCTGCCCGGGCTCAAGATGTCGTGGTTCTTACGACACGTATGCCATGAGGGGTACCTCAAGGCGATAGAAAGAGGGGATAGGCGATCTGGTGCCCAGGACGGTGATAGACAGGGATTACCCAGGTTCATGTCCCCGCGGTGGAGGATCGCTACATCCTGCTACAACTCACTATAATGGCACAATGTGTATAGATTACAATGATGGTGTTGGTCGCTATGCGATCTGCTATGTCTTAGCTATCTCGTGGCCTCAAGGGCTCCTCCACGCCGGCTTATAAAGGTGCCTGGCGTGGGCATCACGGTGGTTCCGAGGCGGATACAATATGGAGTCCTAGACTAAGTTCTATGCGTGTACTACAAGGCAACCTGCCATGGGCCTGTCTTTGAATCCGCCATAAGCTCCTACGTCCAGTAATCCACCATGGTATGGCAGCATTGAATCTGCCATAAGCTCCTGCTATCTGGGAATCTGCCATGGCATGGATGCGTCTGGGAATCTGCCATGGCATGGCAGCCTTCAATCCACCATACCACCAGCAACTAGGCCGCCTGGTTGGCTATCCGCCATACCACCTCCATGGGCCACCCTGGTTTGCTGGTATGAGACTACGTCACTGGTATACCCGTTTGGTATATCCACAACAGTAGCCCCCGGAGTTCTTTGAGATCTTCTCTTCTGTCTTCAATGCTTGATGGGCTTTTTATTTTCATCTTCATCTTCGTCTTCAAGATAGTCGCGTGAAAGATCTCGTAGAGCTCCCAAAGAATAAATTTTATCCGCCTAGAACTTTAGGCGGACCAGTGACGTCTCATACTTGCAGGGCAATTCTCCAGATACATGCTGGTATGCTACTGCGAACGAATCCAAGGCGGATAACTAGTATTTTTTCCGAGCTCAAGGAACGTTCTTTCCAGTATAAGATGTTGCCTCAAAGCTTACCAAACAGTGAGCGCAAAATTATCGCACTGCTTCTGTTTTTGAACTTCGATGCTTTTACACCATGTGTAGCCCCCGAGCGCCATGGCGGGTTCTCATAGAGAATCCATCAGGGTGCTCTTAGAGAAACTACTTAGAATTTTTAGCCTGTAGCCTCCGAGCGTTATGGCAGATTTGTATCCAGCATAGGGCTCTAAGAGAATTACGTAGTTAAAATGCGATGAGTAGCCCCCGAGCGTTATGGCGGATTTCTATCCGGCGCAATGCTCTAAGAGAACTTCACAAAAACTAGCATCGGTGTAGCCCCCGAGTGTCAAGGTGGAATTTACTTGAAAATCCGGCTTGATGCTCTTAGAGAACTTCGCCAGTTATTAGATCAACATAATGTGGTCGCAGCCCCCGAGCGGCCAGTGATGTCTACGCACTTCTATTCTTGTAGACACTTGTTGGGCCTCCAAGTGCAGAGGTTTGTAGAACAGCAACAAGTTTCCCTTAAGTGGATCACCCAAGGTTTATCGAACTCAGGGAGGTTAGAGGTCAAAGCTATCCCTCTCAAGCAACCCTGCAATTACGATACAGAAAGTCTCTTGTGTCCCCAACACACCCAATACACTTGTCAAATGTATAGGTGCACTAGTTCGGCGAAGAGATAGTGAAATACAAGTGGTATAGATGATTATAAGTAGTAAATACAATCTGGAATAAAAATTGCTGCGAGCAAACATGTAACAAAACAGCAAGTAAACGGTGTGCAATGCTTGGAAACAAGGCCTAGTGTTGGGGATATACCAAATAGGTATACCAGCGACGTAGTCCTAAATCAGCAAGCCAGGGTGGCCCATCAGGGGTGGTATGGCGGATTCGCTATACCGGGCGGCCCAGTTGTTGAAGTTGCCACGGCGGTACTGGACGCAGGCGCTTATTGTCGTGGGGATGACTTAGGGGGCGCACCACGGGCCGGGCAATATGCCGGCTGGTGTCCCAGGAGTCCCCACGGCTTCAGCACGAGAAGACCGGCTCTGACCGAAGGGCCGGCTGCGCCAGCAGCCGGCTGACGACTCCACCGAGGAGAACTGGAGCCGGGCGATGGAGACAAAACTCCCCAACGGCTGTCTAGCCAAAAGCGGAACGGCACCGACAAGATCGTCAGGGGCGCAGGACAGGAGTGACGAGCGCCACGACCACGTCCAACCAATGAGAGACCGAAGACCCTTCCCCACGACGGGATCCGAGGCAGAGGAGAGGGGATATGCCGCCCAGATGCCGGTCCAGGGGAAAGGCACTTTATAAAGTGCCTTTGCCAGAGCAGGGTCAGAGGATCACGCCAAAGACACCGCCGCCGGGAAGCCGGTAGCCGGTCGAATCGCCATCTAAACCTGTAACCAGGCCCCCGTCTATATAAGGGGGCTTGGACCCTTAGCGTAGGGGAGACGCGATCTTCTTCTTCCTCCTCTAGCCGAACAGCTCGAGGAGCACTGTAATTGCTATTACTCGATCAATACGAAGCAGGCAGGAAGTAGGGGTTTACCTCCAACCGGGAGGGCCCTGAACCTGGGTAAACCGTGGTGTCTCTGTTGGCACAATCCCGAGCCGGACCCATCGTCACCAACGTCGAGCCCCTCCGATAATCCACCCCATGGCTACTGTCTCTAAATTCCCCCGACAGTTGGCGCCCACCGTGGGGCAAAGCGCGGTGGCGAGCGGAGTCAAGTTCCGGCCGGGACCCTCCGGCGAGAAGGTCGCCTCCGGTCTCGTCTGGAGGTTCGGCACCTTCGACTGCGTCGACGACAACTTGGCCCACTTCAAGAACGGCTTCGGCAACAGCGGCTCCTTCCTCGACGTTGGCAGCCACCGCTTCTACGTCGCCAAGCCCTTCCCAGAGGAGATCACAGACGTCTTCGACTCCCTCTGCGACGGAGGCTCGAGCTGCGGTGAAAGCAGCAACCTTGGCGCCGTGGTCGAGGTGATGACCCTGGGAGAGGATGGGGGCGGCGACCTACCGCGCCCCGAGCGCCCGTCGCTCGAGCGCCCACCTCCTCAGGAGCAAGACGCTCCACTCCCAGAGTGGGACGCCCTGGACGTCTCTGTGGTGGACCTGCGCGCTCCCCTCGACCGCGTCATCGATCCTGCCCGGGCCGCCGAGGCCCTGGAGCGGACGCGCCTCGTTCTCCTTGGCAAGGTGGCTGAGGACGAGGCCAACCGGCGCCGCGCGAGCACCACGCTCGGCGAGTTCTACGACGTGCATGGAGACGCGCCGACCGAGCCCGCTCGTAACTCGTACCTCAGCTTCGCCACCATCGTCCCCGGCCAGATCCAGCGGTCGCCGTCGGCAAGCCGAGGCCGCGGAGGGCGTTGACAGGGCGGCCGTGCTCCGAGTGGCAACGCCCAAGGCCGCCGCCCCCAGCAGGGCGGCGGAGCAAGCAGACCACGCTTGATCGCGGAGTCAGCGCCAGGGTCGGAGTCCCAGGCTCGCCCACCGGCGCTGCACATCCACCTGTGGCTCGACCACGTCAAGACGTCCTCTAGGGGACCTGCTTGCTCAAAGCGAGCGGCTTCAGACCAAGGACGCCCGGGGGCTGCAGGCAGCGGTCATAAGCGCAAAGAGGGCAAGTACACCCTCGATGCTGCACTTGATCAGCCGTGCAAATTCCACACCTCCCCGGGCAAGGAAGCGACCCACTCCACGCGTCAGTGCCGTTTCATGAGAGAGCTGGAGCAGCGTGCTCGGCAGATCCCTCATACATCGCAGGCTCAACCGGCCGGAGGTCAGGAGGACCAACAGCGCGACCCGGCTGGAGGCGAGCCGGATCAAGATGATGACTTCCCGACAGATGTGGAGCAGTATCACATCTCCAAGCAGAACTACCTGCACTACCAGAAGGTCGCGTATGGCATGTACATGGCGGCCAAGAAGCTGAAGCATTACTTCGAGGAGCACCCGATCACGGTGGTGAGCACCACACCGCTTTCGGAGATCATCGAGTGCAAGGATGCGTCGGGAAGAGTGGCCAAATGGGCGATCGAGCTCGCAGCTCACACCATTCAGTACAAGCCCAGAACGACTATCAAGTCGCAGATCATTGCGGATTTCTTCGCTGACTGGGGAGAGCACCAGTACTTGCCGCCGGCTCCGGACTCCACCCACTGGCGCATGCACTTCGATGGCTCCAAGCTGCTCGGGGGCTTGGGAGCCGGCGTCGTCCTCACCTCACCCAAGGGAGACAAGCTGCAGTACGTGCTGCAGATGCACTTTCGTGCGTCGAACAACGTCGCCGAGTACGAAGCCCTGGTGCACGGGCTCAAGATGGCCAAGCAGATTAGAATCAGGAGGATTCTTTGCTTCGGAGACTCTGACCTGGTAACGCACCAGGTCTCCAGGGATTGGGACGCAAAGGACGCCAACATGGCCTCCTATCGCTTCTACGTGCAGCAGCTCAGCGGATTCTTCGAAGGCTGTGAGTTCCACCATGTCCCCAGAGCAAACAACGAGGAAGCAGACCGGCTGTCCAAGATCGGCTCCACCAAGCAGGATATCCCAGCCGGGGTGTCCCTGGAGATCATTCACAAGCCGTCTATCAAGCCTTCGCCGGAGTCCATATCCATCTATGTGCCTGGAGACCCAGCCCCGGCTCAGGTACCGCCACCGGACCCGGGGGCTGCCGTCTCGGATCTGAAGGAGGCAGCCGGCCAACCCAGCACAGCCGGCTCGGCGAAGGACGAGGGGACTGCCGGCTCCACGCCCGCTCTCCCAGCCGGCCAATCGGGCGAAGCTGGCTCAACGACGGACCCGGGGGCTGCTGACCCTCTGGTCGCCAGTGTCTTCCATATACGGGAGATACCCTCCTGGGCGGAACCATTTCCCAACTACCTCATCACCGGGGACCTGCCGCAAGACGAAGCGGAAGCTAGGCGAATTCAGCGTCGAGCTGGGGCATACACCATCATCAACAGCGAGCTGTACAAGCGCAGCGTGTCGGGCATCTACCAGAAGTGCATCGAGCCGGAAGAAGGGACAGAGCTGCTAAGAGAAATACACCAAGGGGAGTGCGGACATCACGCATCTTCTAGAGCCTTGGTGGCCAAAGCCTTCCGCCATGGCTTCTATTGGCCAACGGCCAAGCAGAATGCGGAGCAGCTGGTGAAGCAGTGCAACGGCTGCCAGCGCTTCTCCAAGCACAGAAACACTCCAGCGGCAGCCCTCAAGACCATCCCGCTCACCTGGCCGTTCGCGGTCTGGGGCCTGGACATGGTGGGGCCATTCAAGACCGCACCCGGGGGCTTGACGCATCTGCTGGTTGCTGTAGACAAGTTCACCAAGTGGATCGAGGCCAAGCCAATCAAGAAACTCGACGGTTCGTCCACAATCAAGTTCTTCAACGAGATTATCACGAGATATGGAGTTCCCCATAGCATCATCACCGACAATGGGACGAACTTTGCGAAGAGAGTCTTCGCTGATTACTGTGGTCAGAAGGGCATCCGGTTGGACTTAGCGTCAGTAGCGCACCCTCAGTCAAATGGACAAGTGGAGAAGGCAAATGGGCTGATCCTGGCCGGCATCAAACCAAGACTGGTCGAGCCTCTCGAGCACTCAGCCGGCTGTTGGGTCGAAGAGCTACCCTCAGTGCTCTGGAGCCTGCGCACCACTCCAAACCGCTCTGTTGGCTTCACACCTTTCTTCCTAGTCTATGGAGCAGAAGCGGTGTTGCCCACGGACATTGAGTTCGACGCACCTAGAGTTGTCCAGTACGCGGAGAAGCAAGCAAAAGAAGCTCGCGAAGATGGCGTCGACCTCCTCGAGGAGGCTCGAGAGCAGGCTCTGGCTAGATCAGCACTCTACCAGCAGCAGCTGCGACGATACCACAGCCGGAAAATTTGCCCGCTCGCGTTTCGCGAGGGTGATCTCGTACTCCGGCTGGTCCAAAGCACTAAAGGCTTGCACAAGCTGTCTTCTCCCTGGGAGGGACCGTTCATTGTCAGCCGGGTGCTGGGCAATGGGGCATATTACCTCATCGACTCACAAGAGCCCAGAAAGAACAAGGCAAATAACTCTGACAAGGAGACCGAGCGTCCCTGGAATGTCAGTCTCCTAAGACCTTTCTTCTGCTAAGGCAAAAGCTTGTACCCCGAAAAGCGTGTCAATGAATAAAGGAAAACGGAACGGCTAGTTACGGCCGGCTCCGAGAAAAACACTTCGTGTATGTTTTGCTTCCTGCGTTATTCACTTGACCGGCAGCCGGCTCCAGGCATCGAGCCACAGCCGGCAGCCCCGAAAAAATCGATCTCTCGCCAGCCGGATTAGTACTGCGTATGAAGAAGGTCTCGAGCCCAATCTCCGCCTTCCGGCTCCGCGCAGCCGGACGGATAGGAGCCGGCAGGCCACATACGAAGGAAAGCCGCAGAGCGGAACCATAAACGATAGAAAAACCGCTCAACCAGGCGTTAAGGGCAGTGTCTGTTAACTAAGCGTTGGCTAGCACGAGTCGGGGGCCCGACAGACCGAAGTACTACTTCTCACTCCACAGCACGCTCCCACCCTAGGCCGGCATTCGGCTGCCGGCCCAAGGGAGACCAACCGGCACCAGGCTGCCGGTTGGGGGTAGAAGGGCCGAAGGGTGGGGAGATTAAGGAAAAGGTTGAGGGAACCGGACGAAGGCAAAGCCAGCGAGTAGCTGATAGTCACTGTTTTTTATGTTTGGGCTGAGAAGCCACGCCCAAGAGGTTCGAGGCTAGAGCTACCTCGCTTGGCATCGGCACCGTCCGCGAAGAGTTAGTTTCGAGCTAGCTGATAGTCCAGCTACCCCAAAACTCGGGGGCTAGGGGGAAAGGGAATTGGCCCTCAGAAGCAGGCCGGCTCCAGTACCTCGCCGGCTGTTCATTCAGCTGGCGCTGTGACACGATCAGCAAACGAGCAACAAAATCGAAACTTAACATTCGCAAAGCAACGGCTAGAGCCGGAAACTGGGAGATTTACTCCAACCGTGGCTTGGGACGCGCGAAGGCTCGGGAAAGGAAACGTGCCGGCTTCGACCTCGCCCGAGCTGGTGCAAGACTCAATCTCCGCCTCAACCCCGCTGAGCTGGGACTGGTCCGTTCCCCCCGGAGCCGGCAAGCGGAAGCACCGTTCCCTCCGCGTTGAAGCCGGAAGAGCCCGCCCGGAGCGTCTGCGCGGGCCAACGACCATCGCGGTCCCTACCTACAGATTCGCATGACAGCGGTTTCGCTAAGAGAAGAACCATCGCATCACAACGGCGTCGAGCGGGAGACGCTTGCTCGATGGCAAAAGCACACAATGAAGGGAGACACTCACACAGCAAGCGATGAAAAGCAAGTAAAGATTTGCACGAAATTAAGGAGGTTCTTAGCCATACGGCTGGTGGTTACATAATAAGGGCCACGCTAAGGGCCGGAGTAGCAAAAGGACTCCCCCACCTAACCCCTAGACTCCTGTTGACGACGGCGTCGCCGAGAGGGAAGCTTCGGGGCAGCTCGCCGATCATGGCCAGGGGGAGTAGGCGCGGGCGCAGCCGGAGCCGTCGATGACGCGAACGCAGAGGATGTGCGACCCGGCGCGGTGGGTCAGGATGAGAGACCACCCCTGCTCCAGGCCGTAGTCGTGGAAGAACCGCCCCCAGCCCCCGGTGAGGTAGCTCTTCCCCTCCCCGTCATGGAGGACCTCGACGTCGTACAGCGGCTGCCCGCCGCTGCCGTCCTCGATCATGAAGCTCGTCGGGGGATTCTTCCCCATGGTGCCGATGAAGCTGGCAGGGAGCGGTAGACACTCATTGCTCCCGGCCAGCAGGGGCGCCAAGGCGGTGGCGAACCCATGCACCGGAACATAGGAAAGACGCTGCCTGGTGGGCGGCCGCGGCGGCGCCTTCCACACTTTCCCAGCGGCCGTGCTGGAGGAGCCGCCGACGTCCAGGCCGGCGAGGCCCGGAGGAGCGGCCCCGAACGCCATCGCGGCGCCGACGAGGGCCGCTGCCGCCTGCAGGGGCGTCCCGGTGAGGCCGGCGACAGAGGTCGCGGCCGCGGGAACCACGGCGCCGCCGCCGGCCGTAGCCACGATCCCGCCAGGGGCCGCGGCAAGGTTGGAGGAGCGGCCGGTCCCGAGAGGCCGGGTGGCGGCCGCGGTGCCGGCTGCTGCCGCGAGCGCGGCCAGGGTTTTCTTGTTCCGGCTGCCCTGCGGGCAACCGCGCTTCCAAGGCAACGGCGGCGTCGCCGCCGGGCCTCCAAGTGGACGACCGCGCTCGAGCTCACCCGGCCCCTCGCCGGCTCCGGCTCCGGCCCCGGCCCCGCTGGACGTCCTGAGTGACGACATCAAGGTCGCGGCGGGAGAAGCGAAGGCGACGGTTTGTCGGGGGAGAAGGAGTGGAGACGCTCGGGAGTGAAGAAAACCCTCGAGAGCTCCAGGATTTAAGGGCTGGCGGGGCACGAAAAGCCGAGCCGGTTTAATGCAATTTAATCGCACGCGCGGCGTTTTGATGGGACGCGCCGCTGACGCCTGCCCCGCCTCGTTACGTGACGTCCGCCGAAATCATTATGGCGGCCAAAGGGTCAAAACAATTAGACTGGACACTGGCGCACTGCGCCGGCCGCCGCGTGGGAACGAGATTCGAAGCGGCGCATGTTCCCGGGAGGAGGCAAGCCGGGTCGCGGCTCACCGGCTTGCGGTCGCCAGCCGGGCCACCACCGGAGCCGGTTCGTCCCGAGACGGCCGGAGAAACTCCGCGAGGCCCAGCCTCGACGACTAGAGCGACCAGGCCGGACTAAAAATCCTGGGACTTCGACGAGGACGAGCAAGACTTCGGCGAAAAGAAGAACCCGCTGAAGCCCCATGCCGGCCCATGAGACTTCGCCAGTTTCGGGGGCTAGTGTCGTGGGGATGACTTAGGGGGCGCACCACGGGCCGGGCAATATGTCGGCTGGCATCCCAGGAGTCCCCACGGCTTCAGCACGAGAAGACCGGCTCCGACCGAAGGGCCGGCTGCGCCAGCAGCCGGCTGACGACTCCACCGAGGAGAACTGGAGCCGGGCGATGGAGACAAAACTCCCCAACGGCTGTCTAGCCAAAAGCGGAACGGCCCCGACAAGATCGTCAGGGGCGCAGGACAGGAGTGACGAGCGCCACGACCACGTCCAACCAATGAGAGACCGAAGACCCTTCCCCACGACGGGATCCGAGGCAGAGGAGAGGGGATATGCCCCCCAGATGCCGGTCCAGGGGAAAGGCACTTTATAAAGTGCCTTTGCCAGAGCAGGGTCAGAGGATCACGCCAAAGACACCGCCGCCGGGAAGCCGGCAGCCGGTCGAATCGCCATCTAAACCTGTAACCAGGCCCCCGTCTATATAAGGGGGCTTGGACCCTTAGCGTAGGGGAGACGCGATCTTCTTCTTCCTCCTCTAGCCGAACAGCTCGAGGAGCACTGTAATTGCTATTACTCGATCAATACGAAGCAGGCAGGAAGTAGGGGCTTACCTCCAACCGGGAGGGCCCTGAACCTGGGTAAACCGTGGTGTCTCTGTTGGCACAATCCCGAGCCGGAACCATCGTCACCAACGTCGAGCCCCTCCGATAAGCCACCCCATGGCTACTGTCTCTAAATTCCCACGACACTTATGGCGGATCCGGAGACAGGCCCATGGCGGATTGCTGACAACAGGCCCATGGCGGGTTCGGAGACGGCCCATGGCGGGTTGCCTCGTAGTACACGCAGAGGACTTAGTCTAGGACTCCAAGTTGTATCCGCTCCGGTACCAACGTGTAGCCCACGCCAGGCGCCTTTATAAGCCTGGCGTGGAGCAGCCCTTGAGGCAAGATTAGAGTCATACGGCCAATCGCATAGCGAAACAGCCAACCTCATCATTGTAACCAAGCACTTGTTGCCATATAGTGAATTATAGCAGCACGTAGGGTCTCGCCACCGTTGCGGGATCTGAAGCTGGGTAAACTCGTGCTACCACCGTCCTGGATCGCTCCTCCGTGTTCACCCCCTTCCACAAACCGCCATACCCCTACCTCTATGGCAGATCTGTTGACGAAACCATGACAGTTGGCGCCCACCGTGGGGCTTAGCGCGTCAGGAGCGCGGATCTAGGCGGGATCCGCCTTTGCAGGCATCGGTGACACCGTCGCCATCGGGCGCGTCCTCTACGATTCCGGCTTCCCCATCGTCCCAGCGGATAACCTCTGGGTGCCGGCTAGAGAAGACCCTGCTCGATTCACCGTCGTCCCGATTGGAGATATCCATATCTTCATTGGAGAGACAAACCCTACCCCCGCTACGGAAACCAATTTCCGGCGGATTGGTATGGCTGAAATCCCCAAACGGACCGCTTTCGAGCTGGATACGGAGGAGGACTCATCTGATCTGGAACTTTCCAAGTTGCCTAGATCGGATCTGAAAAGTAATCCCACCCAGCCCGCCCTAGAGGTAGAGGAAGTGGTGGAAGACCGCAGTGAATCCGCCATGAGTAATCTGGCGTTAGAGGCACCGTGGTACTGCCTTGTTGCGTTCGCAGGTATCACTTCGGGATCTACCTCCAATGGAGAAGATAGCCCAGGTGAATCCATCCTGGAGGCACTTAACAAAAGTGGTGAATCGGATGACTGGGACAACAAGGGCTATGACTCTGACCACTACGATGCCGCCATGAGGAAAATCGAGGCGGAATTGGAGCGGCAGGCACTTGAAGAACAGCAAGCAGCGGCCAAGCAGGTGTTCGTAACCAACAAAGGAGATGATGCTGGGCAGGCAACTGGTGATCCGCCATCTCAGGCAGTCCACGACGGAGATGTCGGCAAAGAGCAGGGTAACCCGCCACCAGCCGCCGATCCCGCCACGGAGCAACTTCCTGAGATTCACGGCGGACCTAGGCCTCTGCAACCCGCCATCCCCGAGGATCAGCACCCAGAAGACTTCATGACCCCGCTAGACAAGGTTGTCTATGGAACTCTGGCAGATCCAATCACCCCTGACTATGTCAGAGATGAGAACGATCTCGAGAAGAAGAGGCGAGCACTCCTCAAGGAAGCAAAGCGAGTCGAGAAGATGGGCCAGCAGCTTGATGGCGACATCGCTAAAGCTCAAGACACGCTGAAACGCGCAAGGAACATGGAGGAGAAGTACGTTACTCTCATCCAGAACCAGATCAACGAGGGAGGCGATCCGCAGCTGGTACGAAACCTTGAGTTCACCGTACCAACGGCGGAAACTCTGGCCAAGATGTATATCAAGAATCCGCCATACGTGGATAAAAACCGCGATGAAGTCAGGGCTACGCCCATCGAGAACATCATGGCTGCAAAGGAGCTATTGGAGCATAATAAGAGCCCAGCAGCCCTAGAGACGGCGGTGAAACTGATGACCAAAGCATTAGTACAGCAGGAGAAGGCTACATCGTCACGACGGCTCGAATCTGATCCTGTGCTATGCAGGTCCAGTACTGCCTCTAAGGCTCAGGGGGCTGGCAACCATGGTACGCACCCCGACAACGAGTCTCATACCAGATCCTCGGAAATCCGAAGAAGAGAAGCTCGTAACCGGGCGAACGCCATCCCAATATCCTCCGATGACAAACCAAATGGCAAAGGCCCGCAGAGAAATCCATCGCCACCCCGCAAGAATTACCCTGCTTACGGATACCAACAGGACAATGCTGCCCCTCGCCATAAGACCAACATGCCGCCACCAAAGTATAAGACGTTCGAAGTCCCAAAGGGAGGGATCGTCATACGCGACAATGATGGCAAGCGAGGACGAAGCCGTGACGCTGGACGCAAAGACGATCCGCCACGACGGGAAACCAGCAGAGACGGCGGATCCAAGAGAAGGGACCGATCTCGCCATGACGACGGCGCGCACCGTGACGGCGACAAAAACAAGCATCGCTCCACTCGCCGCCACGATGACAAAGGGCAGGGCTCCCGCCGCCATGACGACGATCCATCTCCACGACGAACGGAAGGAAGCCGTCGTAGCTGCAAAGATCAGTCGCAGGACGGCGAGAGTAAACGACGACGCGACCCTTCGCCATCCCCACCAGGGAGCCCCCATGGCGGCGGCGGTGGTGGTGGCAGACCAGCAAAGTCACGCAACTCTCGCAAGGATCCGCCAGACCAGAAGCCCTACGACGCTCGTACCCATCTAAACGAGATTGCCAAGTCTCAAACAGCCTTCTTCCTCGGCCCAAAGTGCTTTGGACAACGGATTCGTGATGAACCCATCCCGCATGGGTTCAAAATCGAGAAAAATATCCGCCAGTACAATGGAGTCGATAGGCCTTTAACTTGGCTACAAGACTACTTCAACGCAGTACAGTTCGCCGCGGGGTCACCCAATGTTGTTGTCTGCTATTTGCCCCTGATGCTATCCGGCACTGCGAGGCAGTGGATCAACGACTTGGCAGAAAACTCTATCCAAACATGGTTCGATATGCAAACTGCGTTCACCGAAAATTTTGAGGGGACTTACAAGAGACCCCATAACATTGGTGACCTCCAACGGTGCTGACGCGCCGACGACGAGACCTCCCAAACTTTCCTTGCGCGATGGCTGGATATGAAGAACTCCTGTGAAGGGGTTACTGACGAATCCGCCATCCTCGCGTTTATTGACAGTTTGGAGAGAGGCCAACTGCTCCGCCATCGCCTGTTGCGGGAAAGGAACGAAGGGAAGTTGAACCTAAATTCCATGATCACCATCGCAGGCAACTACGCGGCCGCCGACGACGACGCCCACGAATCTCTGAAGGCTTCCGCCATCCAGAACACTGGAAAGCGGAATAGCAGCAATAAATGGAAGAATCCGCCAGAAGAGCCGCAGGCTCCGGACATGGTAGCCACAACCTTTGCTGATAAGGGCCAAAGCAGCCAGCGCGGCAGAGGACGCGGAGGTAGCGGTGGCCAGCCGCGGAGTTCTGCAACTCCCGCTTCAGCGCCATCCGCTCCCGTATCTTACGATGAATACCGCGATATGCCATGTTTTGCCCATCGCGACGCTTCAGGAAAATGCAACCATACTAACCGGAACTGCAAGTTTGTCAATGACCTCAAGGCGGATCAAGAAGCTGGCTTCAAACGCAGCCGGCGACAACGGCCTCATGGCAAAGGAAAAGCGGACAAAGACAAGGAGTCTAGGGATGGCAGTGATATGGATGAAGACCTTGCGCCCAAACCCGCCGAAAAGGCAGAGGGTGGTGCTGGCAAGGGAAATCCAATCAAGGACAAAAAAGGTGCCTTTCACACATTCCTTGGACCCCCCACGGCAAAGGCACAGAGAGCTGCTATGCGCTCCCTCAATGCCACCGTGCCTAAAATCCGCCAGTACGTCCGATGGTCCGAAGTACCGGTGCGCTGGAGCCGTGATGATCATCCAGAGCACATCCCAGATGGATATTACGCCATGGTGGTATGCCCTGTAATCCATGGTTATGAGTTCTCCAAATGCTTAATGGATGGCGGCAGTAGCCTGAACATCATGTACGTGGAAACTTTGACAAAGCTCGGCCTTACCAAAACCCAACTCCGCCATAGCGCGGTCACCTTTTATGGGGTGGTTCCTGGTCGCCAAGCCAAGTCCCTCGGGTCCATCACACTCAAGGTTGCCTTCGGTAGTGAAGAAAACTATAGAGAAGAGCCCATAACCTTTGAGGTTGTCCCGTTCAAAAGCACATACCACGTGATCTTCGGTCGCCCTGCCTTCCACAGCTTCCATGCAAGGCCATGCTACATCTACAATCAGCTGAAAATGCCAGGACCGGATGGCATAATTACCGTTTATGGCAGCTTCAGAAAGGCAAAGGAGTGCGAGGAAGGAGAAGCCGCCTTCGCGGAAGCAGTGTTCTTCGGCGAGGAGTTCGAAGAAATCCATGCCGCTAGGGACCCCGCGGAGATGCCGGCATCCAAGCAGGAGGTTTCCGCCTCCCCGCCCACCTTCAAGCCTACAGTCGATACAAAACAGGTGGAACTTGTCGCTGGCGATGCCGCCAAGACCACCGCCATTGGGACAAATTTGTCCCCCAAATAGGAAAGCGCGCTCATCGAGTTCCTCCGTGAGAACCGGGACATCTTCGCATGGCAGCCATCTGACATGATGGGTGTACCCAGGGAACTCGCCGAGCACGCTCTGCAGATAATTCCTGGCTCCAAGCCAGTAAGACAAGCCATGAGACGCTTCGGAGATGAAAAGCGCCGCACCATAGCAAAGGAAATTTCCAAGCTGTTGAAAGCAGGCTTCATCAAGGAAGTAATCCATACTAAATGGGTGGCAAATCCGGTGCTAGTTCCTAAGAAAAACACAAAAGTTCTGCGCATGTGTGTAGATTACACTGGCCTGAACAAAGCGTGTCCAAAAGACCCTTTTCCCTTGCCTCGCATTCACCAAGTCATTGACTCGACGGCGGGATCGGAGCTGCTGTGTTTCTTAGATGCCTACTCGGGATACCACCAGATCAAGATGAAAAAGTCCGATCAGCTCGCCACGTCGTTCGTAACACCTTATGGCACATATTGCTATGTCACAATACCATTCGGTCTGAAAAACGCAGGAGCAACGTATCAGCGCACCATGCAAAAGTGCCTGGCGGATCAAATCAGACGAAACATCCACGCATACGTGGACGACATCGCAGTTATGTCTAAGAAGCAAGATGGCCTTATAGCGGATTTGCAAGAGACCTTTGACAATCTTAGGAAGTACAACATGATGCTTAACCCCACGAAGTGTGTCTTCGGGGTCCCAGCTGGACAACTTCTAGGATTCATCGTCTCCCACCGCGGAATTGAGGTTAACCCAGAGAAGATCAAGGCAATCCTCGACATCTCCCGGCCCATAGATCTAAAAGACGTACAGCGACTCACAGGCTGCGTGGCAGCAGTGAGCAGATTCATCAGTCGTCTTGGCGAGAAGGCTTTGCCACTCTACAAGCTGATGAAGAAATCAGACGAATTCGTCTGGACCGACGAGGCAGACGCTGCACTTAAGGATCTGAAGAGAGTGTTATCCACTGCACCAGTCCTAGCAGCTCCCGAAGACCAGGAGCCCATGTTACTATACATGGCGGCAACTAACAGGGTGGTCAGCATCGTCATGGTGGTAGAGCGTAAGGAAGAAGCGCAGCAGTATGGCATACAGCGACCAGTCTACTATGTCTGCGAGGTCCTGACGGAATCCAAGCAGCGCTACCCTCACTACCAAAAATTGGCATACGGAGTTTTCCTAGCTTCTCGTAAGTTAAGGCATTACTTCTATGACCATAAGATCACAGTGGTGAGCAAAGCCCCACTGAAGGACATCATCAACAACAGCGACGCAACAGGACGAGTTGCGAAGTGGGGCATTGAATTGGCCTCTTTCGACATCGACTACAAGCCTCGCACCGCCATCAAGTCTCGGGCCTTGGCGGAATTTATGGCGGATTGGAAGGAAGCACAGGAAACTACGCCAGTCCCAGAACCAGAGCATTGGGTGATGCACTTTGATGGCTCAAAGTTGCTACACGGCTCGGGGGCTGGAGTGACACTCAAATCTCCCAAGGGGGATGAGCTAAGCTACGTTCTCCAGATCCACTTCCCCACCACCAACAACATTGCGGAGTATGAAGCGCTACTACATGGGCTACATGTCGCAAAGGAGATCGGCGTACAACACATCATGTGCTGCGGAGACTCTGACCTTGTGGCTCAGCAGGTGGCTGGCACATACAAAGCTCGGAACGAAGTCATGGCGCCATACAGAGACGAAGTGGACGAGATGGCCAAAAGTTTCCTCGGCTACGACACAAAACACGTGCGGCGAGAAGATAACATGGCAGCCGATACCTTGTCCAAATTGGGATCTAGCCGTAAGGCGGTTCCGCCAGGCGTATTCCTTGAGCATCTGCGAGTACCATCAGTCAAGATGGTTGATCCAGAAAATCCAGAGCTAGCGAGCTCCCCTGTTATGGCGGTCTTGCCAAGCAATCCGCCATGGGCAGAGCCCTTCCTGGAATTTCTGACGAACAAGAAGCTTCCCGAAGACGAAGTTGAAAAAAGACAAGTCGAGCGTAGAGCCAAAGCGTACACCATCATAGATGGCCAACTCTACAAACAAAGCATCTCGGGAGTTTTCATGAAGTGCATATCGCAAGTGGATGGAATCGAAATACTAAGAGAGATCCACGAGGGCGAATGTGGGCATCACGCCGCCGCCAGATCCCTAGTAGCTAAAGCATTCCGCCACGGATTCTACTGGCCAACAGCCAAGGCAGATGCAGACCGCATTGTGGAGCTCTGCCATGGTTGCTAGATGTACTCCAAGCAAACCCATATGCCCGCCACAGCACTGCATACGATCCCTATAACTTGGCCTTTTGCAGTCTGGGGGCTAGACATGGTGGGTCCGCTGAAAACAGCACCTTCGGGATTTACGCACCTTCTGGTAGCGGTCGACAAATTCACGAAGTGGGTGGAAGCTAAGCCCATCAGAAAACTTGATGGCAAAACTGCCCTCAAATTTGTCAAGGTCATTGTGGTTAGATTCGGCATCCCACATAGCATCATCACCGATAATGGCACTAATCTGTCTTAGGGAGAAGTTGAAGAATACTGCCATCACAACGGAATCCGCCTTGACCTGGCATCTGTGGCACATCCACAGTCTAATGGCCAAGTTGAGCGGACCAACGGACTAATCATGTCAGGGATCAAGCCACGCCTAGAAGCACCGCTACACAGAGCAGCTGGAGCCTGGGCAGAAGAGTTGCCATCTGTGTTGTGGAGTCTACGGACCACGCCAAACAGATCAACTGGCCTTACCCCTTTCTTCTTAGTCTACGGAGCAGAGGCAATCTTGCCAAGTGATGTTCAGTACGATTCTCCAAGAGTCGACGCCTACAAGGAAGAAGATGCAGAAGCGTCCAGACAACTATCTGTGGACCTGCTGGAAGAAGAACGGGACCTAGCAGCCCAGAGATCCGCCATCTACCAGCAGAATCTCCGCCGCTATCACAGCAGGCGAGTTCGCCAACGCTCGTTCAAAGAAGGTGACCTGGTGCTACGCCTCAAACAGCAGAAGTCCCACAAGCTATCCCCGCCTTGGGAAGGACCCTTCATCATCAGCAAAGCTCTACTGAATGGTTCCTACTACCTCGTTGATATTCGCGAGCTAGATAAGCGACCAAGTAAGAAGCGCAAACGAAGAGACCCTGACAATATCTATGACGAGACAGATCGTCCATGGAACATCGCACAGCTACGTCCTTTCTACACTTAGCACCTCTCTAGCTATGTAATAGGCATCTCTATATGATCAATGAAATAAAGCATTTGGTTCACTCTTGATTTTTTCTGAGTCTTTTACCTCCTTTATTGTTCATTTAGATCGTATAGAACCTTTTGCGCAATTGTGCTTTGCACTTGCGTCGCTTTTAAATCCGCCATAAGCGGTCCGCGTAGCTTTTTTATGTTTTGATCTTCATCCGATGTTCTCTGTGTGGATTCCAGAGTAGTGACTTTTTGACGATCTAAGCTGCCATCTGCTACGGGTTCTGGACGGTTGCTATTAAGTATCGTCGCCCTAGCGGATTGTTCGTGCGAAGATTTTGCCATCTCACGAAAAGTCAAGCACAGAGAGCCGGATGGCGGATCGCATAATCCTACGCGTGAAACTTTTTTTTTAAGTGTTGTTTTTGGGCATGGCAAAAACTGCAAGTTGCATAAAATTAGGCCTGGCAGTTTCTTCGCGCAATCAAACCACTTCATAAAAAACAAACTGCAAAAGTTCACAAGCATTCCACTGATCCGCCACAAGCAGATCAGTTGCAGTGCACAAGCATTCACACGCAGTTTAAGTTTAAGATTACAGACCCACTCAGGGGCCAAATTAATGCAAAGTATTTTTCCTGCCATATCGCAGGGCACATCTCAAGAAGATGGCGGAACCTTGGAGGACACCTCGTCACCGCCATCACCACCTGCAGTTGCCGCGGAGGCGGATGCCGAAGCTTGGCTTGGCGACCCTGGCAGCTCGTATGCTTCATAGTATACGTTCAACTGAGTGCCAAGGGCACACAGTTGATCGTATCCAAGCACGCTCTGCCGGATGGCGGCCTCGTCCACCGGCGCGCCGTCCTCGCCGCTCTTAGGGATGCCGGATGTGAGCTGGTCCAGGTCCATCTCGGGATAGTGGGCCTTCGCCAAGGTCAACGCTGTCCTGGCACCACCCCGAGCAGAGGACAGTTTCCAGTCCGCCACCAGCCCTGGCACCAGCAGAAGCTTCTGTGTGAGCGCGATGGCGGAGAGATTGGAAGAACCCGCTATCTGCAGGCTCCCACATGCTTGGCGACCAGCGCTGAGAAGGCCATCAAGCTCCTTCCTCGCTGCGTCGGTGGCCATGCGCAAGCCCTCAGCGGTGTCCATCTCCCCCTGCCCCAAAGCGACTGCATAGCGGAAAAAGAAGATGCATCATGCACGGCATAGCAGAAATTGAAAAACTTTACGTTATAAGAAGAAATGGTACCTAGCAAGTTGTCCTGGAAGTGATGGAGGAGCTCGTTAAAGCCTTCACGCTGCTTCTCAAAATCAGCGGCGGCTTTGCGGAGGTCCGCTATCTCCTTGTCCTTCTTCTTGCCCTGGTTCTCCTGGTCCTTCAGCTGCCTCTCGAGGGTGGCGTTTTCAGCCAACGATTTCCGGAGCTGTTCATTCAGCCCATCCATCGCAATGGCGTGGCCCTTCTTCATCCCCTCAAGTGTGGACTTGAGCTTGGCAGCGTCTGCATGGCGGAAATTTGTCAGCTCAGTATTGATTGAAAGGAAAACAAGCTTGTTAAGGTAAAAGTACCGCTATTCCCAAGCTGCTGCTGCAAATCCGCCACAAGAGCGTTTTTGGCTGCCAGCTCCTTCTCCTGCGAGCTGACAACCTGGACCAGGTCTTCCACCACCTTCTTGTAATTCTGGCAAAACAAAATTGAAGTGTTAGTTACTCTTAGAGCTTCATGCCGGATACATATCCGCCATAACGCTCGGGGGCTACTCGCGATGATTTTTTAGTCACTCTTAGAGCATCATGATGGATAGAATCCGCCATCATACTCGGGGGCTACTTATGCTGATTTTTTTGTCTTCTTAAGAGCTTTATGCCGGATGGTTATCCGCCATAACGCTCGGGGGCTACTCAGTATGAAAATTAAAAAGTTCTCTATAGAGCACTGTGTGAACTACCAGCGCTCGAGGGCTAAGCTATTCAAAAACTTACAGAAGTCAATCTCGAAAGCCCCATAGCGGATCGAATCTGCAAATCCGCCATGGCGCTCGGGGGCTACTGGGAGTACATACCTTCTTCATAGTCGATGTTTTCTCAACAAAAGCGGCAATGCCGCTGGACAGCTGGTTGCTGGCATCTTCCTGGCTAGAAATAAGATTGACGACCTCAAGTTGCTTTTGTCTCCAGTATAAGCTGCCCCCAGACGAAGTATCCGCCACTTGACCCTGAGAGCCAGAAGCCTTTTCGCTTTGGACGACATCATTAGCCGCAGCTTCAGTCGTTGGGTCAATTTCTGGCATTGGGTCAAACTGACCACCAGCATCCTCCATATCAATATCGATACGAACGGAGGGAGTTGGTGCATCAGGGGTGAGCGGGATAGTGGCAGGGGAGGGCTTGGCTCGCTTGGAGGACGGCTCCTTGACAATAGGCTTCTTTCTTCTGAGAAAAAGGGGATTAGAGATGGAAAGCAGCAAAACAATGAAGAAGGGTGTCCAAAAGTTACCTTGACTTGGGCAAATTGATGGTAGCGGTATTCTCGGATGGCGTTTCTAACTCCGCCCTGCGTTGAGCTTCGAAACGACGGGAATCAGCAGATTTCCCGCCACCACCACGAGTTTTTCCACTACCAGCCCGTTTCTTGGGAACCACCTTCTCCTGGGTCGTATGGGCTGTATCATCCACATTCCCCGCCATCTCCTCTTTGTTTCCGCTAGAATGAACAACTTCTTCCTTAGCGGCAGATTTGAGGTTGGAACGGCGAAGGGGATGGGCAAAGTGAGCAGGACCAAGCGATTTGAGCTGATAAGAAGAAAAATATTATGAAATGTCAAAGTATCAAAAGGTACTATGGCGGAATGGGAACTTACCAAAGGACAGCTGCCATTCTCAAACATAGCCATGCCAAACTTTAAGGGCTTCTTCCTAGGAGACTTCATCAAGGAACGAATGCGCTTCTCGACAATTTTAGGGTCTAGCTCCTGGTCCGAACAATGCATGCCATCATTTGCACCAGTATACTCGTGCATCAGGCGATCGCGGTGTTGCAGCGGCTGGATCCGCCAGGATATCCAGCAGTTGATGGTGTCGATCCCTCTCAAGCCATCCACAGATAGCCTGGCAATCCGCCGAGCCAAGAGCTTGACATAGGGGGTGGCGGATTCGTCGTTGACAGCCGTCCAGGGGTCGCGGGACTCAGCAGCTACGTTCTTGAATGGAGGAAGGCCGTGGGCTTGAGATGGCGCAGGCTTGTCCGCCATATAGAACCAGGACCCTCTCCATCCTATGGCGGAATCCAGTGGCATGATGAAGGGGTATTCCTTCGACCTTCGTGGAAGAAAGCAAACCGTCCCGCAGGTTCGAAGAGATCCGTCATCTTCATAGTTGGCCCGCACAGAGAAGAAAAGTTGGAAGAGGTCCACCCTGGGGCGGATCCCAAGGTATCCCTCACATAAGGCTGCGTAACCCGCCACAGACACTAGGCTGTTTGGTGATATATGGTGGAGCTGCAGTCCATAGAACTTCAGAAGATTAGTGAAGAAAAGTGATGGAGGCATACTGAGACCCCTCTCCACGTGAAATTTGAGCATCATGATCTCGGAGGGGTTAGGAAGAGGCACTGGGGCCTTGAAGTCAGTCCGCCATCCGGATTCAGCTTGAGGAGCCACAGTGCCCTCGCCTTCCATGGCTTGGACGTCAGAATCCTTAACATGGGATTTCTGCCAATACCCATGAAGGTTCTGAGGGATTTGCTCTTCCTCGTCCTCAGCACCTTCCTCCTCAGCCTCGCCATCCGCTTCCCTATCTGCAGGATCATCCGGGTTTGTACCCGCCATTTCCTCTTCAGCTTCGGACATGTTGTCCTCTGGGTCCAAATCCGCCATCCCGGGATGTTCTCCCTGGACTGACTGTTGCAGAGGGGAGTCTTACTCCTCAGCATCGGAATGGTGGCGGGATGGTGATCCGGAGTTCATGGCGTCGGGCGAAAGGAAGCTTTCGCTATGAATTGCTTGAAGAACTCGAGCGAGTTGGTCCGGCGGAAAAAGCTGCCGGCGGCGAGGTTTTTCGCGGTGGCTCGTCGGAGATGACGAAGCTCTCGTGGTGGCGCTAAGGAGAGAGAATGCGACGGAGGTGAATGAGGGGTGACCGGCCAGGGGTGAGAGGCCGGGGTATATATAGACCCTGGGCCTCGAGATTCGTGCCCGCCATCACCACCGTTCGTCCTGATCGCAGAAACCCTAATCTGGCGACACGTGTCCGGGGGTAAAAAAGTAACTTGGTGAAAACAGTGCGTGCACTGTAAGTCTTGCCCTAGAAGGAACTATGCGCCGAAATTTACGGCGGATTTCAACGGTATGATCCAACGGATCCCGAAAATCTCGCTAAGATAACTACGTCGCTTGATCCGTTATTTACGGCGGATTGATAGATGAAAGAAGGAGCATCAAGATAACCGCCATCTCGGTGCAGAAGAGCTATGGCGGAAGTAACTCACCAAGAATATGCATGGCGGATGAAGATGGCGATCTTGAAGTTCCCTGGGGGCTACTGTTGGGGATATACCAAATAGGTATACCAGCGACGTAGTCCTAAATCAGCAAGCCAGGGTGGCCCATCAGGGGTGGTATGGCGGATTCGCTATACCGGGCGGCCCAGTTGTTGAAGTTGCCACGGCGGTACTGGACGCAGGCGCTTATGGCGGATCCGGAGACAGGCCCATGGCGGATTGCTGACAATAGGCCCATGGCGGGTTCGGAGACGGCCCATGGCGGGTTGCCTCGTAGTACACGCAGAGGACTTAGTCTAGGACTCCAAGTTGTATCCGCTCCGGTACCAACGTGTAGCCCACGCCAGGCGCCTTTATAAGCCTGGCGTGGAGCAGCCCTTGAGGCAAGATTAGAGTCATACGGCCAATCGCATAGCGAAACAGCCAACCTCATCATTGTAACCAAGCACTTGTTGCCATATAGTGAATTATAGTAGCACGTAGGGTCTCGCCACCGTTGCGGGATCTAAAGCTGGGTAAACTCGTGCTACCACCGTCCTGGATCGCTCTCCGTGTTCACCCCCTTCCAAAAACCGCCATACCCCTACCTCTATGGCAGATCTGTTGATGAAACCACGACACCTAGGGATCATACTTTCACTAGTGGACACACTCCCAACAATATAACATGATTGAACAAATAAACAACTTCTCTCCACTATGGTACTCTGAATTACTCTCCTATTGAATAACACTAATCATTGTGTAGTGGCTACAGAAGCACCCCTTAAAGTTCATCAAGTACTTGACAAACACCACTCATAGAGATATCCAAATCAAAGCACAATTCAAGATAGAAATCATTGCAACTTAGACCAAGTACTAACACGGTGCACACACTATCAACATTACACAATGAAAGGAGAAATAGATCACTCAATACTATCATAGTAATAATTACTCTCATAATCCACAAGAGATCACGATCATAGCCTAAACCAAGTACCACCACGATGCACGCACTGTCACCGTTACACCATGGCAGGAGGAATAGATTACTTTAATAACATCACTAGAGTACACTATAATAATTAAGCATAGGAGTAGCATAATATCTGAATAATAACATCTACTTGTTCAACATGATACAAAGCTCACGATCACATAAAGATCACATCATGGGAGAGAGAGGTCAACCACATAGCTACCGGTAGAGCCCTCATCCCCGGGGATGAACTACTCCCTCCTCATCATAGGAGACAGCAAGGTTGATGGAGATGGCAGTGAGGTCGATGGAGACGGCGGAGATGGCGATGGAGACCGATGGAGATGGCTCCGGGGGCACTTCCCCGTCCCGGCACGGTACCGGAACAGAGACTTCTGTCCCCTGAAATTCGTCGGTGGTGGCGGCGGAACTGCGGAACTCTTTCTGGAAAATTGCCGACTCCTTTAGGGTTTTCCGTCCCGAGGCTTTATATAGGCGAAGGGGAATCGTCAGAGGAGGAGCCAGGCACCCTCACGCGGGGCCCGCGCGGCCAGGGGCCTGGCCGCGCCACCCCTGCATGTGGGGCCCTGGTGGCCCACCTCCGACTCTTCTTCGGATCTCTGGAAGCTTCCGGGTAAAATAAGACTTCAGGATGTGGTTTCGTCCAATTCCGAGAATATTTCCTGTGTATCACTTCTGAAACACAAAAACAGCAGAAAACAGGGAACTGGCACTGTGGCACTTGTTAATAGGTTAGTTCCGGAAAATGCATAAAAGTGCCACGAAGTGTAACGAAACAATAGGCAAATGGTGTAAAAACAAGCATGGAGCATCAAAAATTATAGATACGTTGGAGACGTATCAGCATCCCCAAGCTTAACTCCTGCTCGTCCTCGAGTAGGTAAGTGATAACAAAAGAAATAATTTTTGAGGTGACATGCACCTACACAATCTTGATCATGTATGTAAGCATTGTGAGCTGGGATCAAAAGAACTTAAAACATGGGCATGAAAGATATAATCATGACAATAAGAACTTAGCAACCATGTTGTAAACATGCAAATGAACACAAACAAAAGATCATGAAAATGAAACAATGAAAGTCAAACGTGTGTTCAAATCATAAGGAAAAACATACAAATGGTTTTCAGCTTGTCCTTCAAAGAGAGCAAAACATAAATGCATAGGACACCTTCAAGTTTAAGAGGGCGACTAGATACAAATAATTTGAGAACAAGTGAAATCAACAATATGAATCAATCAATGAACTTTTGGACAATGCACATTATACTCAGAATGACAACTATGCTCTCTTAATGGTGCATAAAGATAGAAGGTGGTGACTCAACATAAAAGTAATAGAAAGGCCATTCGCAGAGGCAAGCAGTGATTAAACATGTGCTAGAGCTTTTCACTTGTAAAACAGAGAGATAAAAATTGGTTTTGAGAGGTGGTTGTCTTTGTCAACGACTGGCAATGGGGTTCTTACTATCTTCCATACAAAAATGAAGCAAGTTTTTGAGAGAGAGATTGGCACTTTTGTGCTCTTTTATAAAGCTTGGCACTCCTCCCCACCTTTTTTCCTTTCACAAACCATGGCTAACCGATTCCATCGGGTGCCCACCAACATTCACATTCCTTGGAGGAGTGCCTTTTTTCTTTCTTTTTTAATTTTTTTCTTTTTTGGAATAAGCAATATGGAAGATAGCAAATCCGACCACTACGTCCCCATGAGCTAAAAACAGTGGCACAAAACGAGAAGTATTTTGAAGGTTTTTTGAAAGGTAGCACATGAAAATTTACTTGGAATGGATTACAAATACCATGCATAGGAATTTATAGTGGACACAATGGCAAACTTGGTTTTTGGGAGTTGGATGCACGAGTAGAGCTCATACTCAGTACAAAATGAGGGCTAGCAAAAGACTGGGAGCGACCAACTAAGAGAGCAATAATGGCCATAATCATGCAAAGCGACAAAGCAACATTAAAAGAAGCATAAGATGGCATCAAAAGTCAAAAACTAAATGATCATAGAGGCTATTGGCGACTTTGTATGAGTCTATCATGTGGGAGCATGCGCCAAGTCAACCCAAATAAAGCATCAAGGAGAAAACCAAAATAATGCTTCCATACAATAAAAAACAACGCATGATTTTTTTCAAAGGCTCATTAAGCAATCTCAGTTATTTGAGACAAGTCATGCTACAGCAAAACCACTAAGCATACTATCAAAAAGACATCAAGCACGACATGCAAAAGCCTAAGCTGCAGTCTACACAAGCTCCTTCTTGTACCACTATTTTGCACAAAGCTTTTTCTCTTTTCCAACACCATTTGAAATTTTTATAGACACCTCTTTTGATGAAAACCAATAAAGATCAGAGGCAAAAATACACCTTGATGAAAAGATATGACAAGGTCTGAACGCAAATCAAGGCGAAAACGAAAATCAAAAGCAGTAGCAGAAAAAGAAGAACACTCATTGAACGATAAGAGTGAAAACTAGAGTGTTCTTGGCAAATGAAAAGCGAGTTCATCTCCTCCAAAAGAAACATGATGTGATCTAACCATTTATTGCAGCAAACTAAACTAAACTAATACTGAAAACAAAAACAACTGACGCTCCAAGAAAAACACATAGTGCATGAAGCAATAAAAATATAGTGTCTTGAAAGGTGACCTAATTTTTGCCGATGAAGAAGGGGTGCCTCGGGGGCATCCCCAAGCTTTGACGCTTGTACTTCTTAGATATTTCTTGGGGTGCTGGGCATCCCCAAGCTTGAGCTTTTTTCCATTCTTCAACTCATCTCATCATTCTCCAATCCCTACACTTGAAAACTTCCTTCATACAAAACTAAACACAAATCTATTAGCAACATTAGTGTAAGCATAACATATAATCATCCTCTTTTTGCTTCAGGTTTCAACTCAAAACCACCATATATAAATCAAATACTACTGTAGTAACTTCCCCAAAAGTTCCATAATCAAAAGAAAGCGATAAAGTGGCAAACACAAATATTGGCAGAAATCTGTCAAAACTGAACAGCTGACAAAGGTCGAATTTTTGAGGGGTTTTCTGTTGCTCAAATCAAAAAGTATTCAACTAACAAAAGTTTGGATATAACCTGGGGCATATGCACAAGAAATCGCAGGTCCAAAAGATAAACAGAGAATTTATACGAATTTTTACGGTGCAGCACCGAAAACAGTTTCAGGACAGCAACATCCCCAAATCTTTACCTCACTCAAATTAGAGGCTTCTCTTGGCACAAAAACGAAATAAAAAGGATAAGGAGCGGTTATTACAGTAGTAATAACTTCCAAGACTCAAATAAAAGAAAAATTACTGAAAAGAAAACATTGGGTTATCTCCCAAGAGTGCTTTTCTTTAACGCCTTTGAGCTGGGCGCAGTAATTTGCAAAGATGCTCATGTGGGCGCCATATAAGAGCTTGAGGTAAAGGCGCCATATAAGAACTTGAAGCAATAGAGAGCATCAAAAAGCAAGTATGGAACACATTTATATCTGAACCACTTCCTATGCATAGGAATCTTGTAAGAAAATAAATCAACGAGGCACATAGTAGCAAGCATGGATAGATAAAACAAGTGCCACTTCAAAATTTGCAACATAAAGAGGGGAAACTTAATATTGTTGAGATCCATCAAACCATGTTTCCCTCTCTCATAATAACTTTCAGTAGCATCATGAATAGAACTAACAATATAACTATCACATAAAGCATCCCTATCATGAGCCACATGCATAAAAGAATTAATACTCACCACAGGAACAATAGTAGTAGGAGCAGATTCAATAGAATAATTATTCTCATCACCATAATCATCATAAATAGGAGGCATATTGTAATCATAACTAATTTTATCCTCAATAGTAGGTGAACTAAAAATATTATACCCATCATCACAAGCTAGAGAACTACTATGTCGCAAAGCATACTCATCAAACATATCATCATAAGAAGGAACATCACATATGGGAGATAAAATATCATCAGAGCAAATTTTCTCCACTAAAGCTAGGGAACTAAAAATATCATGCTTAACAAAACCAGCTTCCCCAAGCTTAGACTTTTCTATAGCATTAGTAATAACAGTGTTCGAAACATTCATACTAACAACACTATTAGCATGCAAATTAAGCTCCAAAGGTTTTTCAATTTTCTCTTCAAACACTTCATATCTAAACTCAGGAAAAAGACTACAGAACTCTTTATTTTCCATTAAGCCTAACTAGTGAAAATAAAAACAAGAAACAAAAAGATGTAATTGCAGAATCTAAAGGAAATAACTCCGAGCACTCGCACAGGAGGATGCAAGTACCTTTTACCTTACCTCCCCGGCAACGGCGCCAGAAAAGAGCTTGATGTCTACGCACTTCTATTCTTGTAGACACTTGTTGGGCCTCCAAGTGCAGAGGTTTGTAGAACAGCAGCAAGTTTCCCTTAAGTGGATCACCCAAGGTTTATCAAACTCAGGGAGGTTAGAGGTCAAAGCAATCCCTCTCAAGCAACCCTGCAATTACGATACAGAAAGTCTCTTGTGTCCCCAACACACCCAATACACTTGTCAAATGTATAGGTGCACTAGTTCGGCGAAGAGATAGTGAAATACAAGTGGTATAGATGATTATAAGTAGTAAATACAATCTGGAATAAAAATCGCTGCGAGCAAACATGTAACAAAACAGCAAGTAAACGGTGTGCAATGCTTGGAAACAAGGCCTAGGGATCATACTTTCACTAGTGGACACACTCCCAACAATATAACATGATTGAACAAATAAACAACTTCTCTCCACTATGGTACTCTGAATTACTCTCCTATTGAATAACACTAATCATTGTGTAGTGGCTACAGAAGCACCCCTTAAAGTTCATCAAGTACTTTACAAACACCACTCATAGAGATATCCAAATCAAAGCACAATTCAAGATAGAAATCATTGCAACTTAGACCAAGTACTAACACGGTGCACACACTGTCAACATTACACCATGAAAGGAGGAATAGATCACTAAATACTATCATAGTAATAATTACTCTCATAATCCACAAGAGATCACGATCATAGCCTAAACCAAGTACCACCACGATGCACGCACTGTCACCGTTACACCATGGCATGAGGAATAGATTACTTTAATAACATCACTAGAGTACACTATAATAATTAAGCATAGGAGTAGCATAATATCTGAATAATAACATCTACTTGTTCAACATGATACAAAGCTCACGATCACATAAAGATCACATCATGGGAGAGAGAGGTGAACCAGATAGCTACCGGTAGAGCCCTCAGCCCCGGGGATGAACTACTCCCTCCTCATCATAGGAGACAGCAAGGTTGATGGAGATGGCAGTGAGGTCGATGGAGACGGCGGAGATGGCGATGGAGACCGATGGAGATGGCTCCGAGGGCACTTCCCCATCCCGGCAGGGTGCCGGAACAGAGACTTCTGTCTCCCGAAATTCATCGGTGGCGGCGGCGGAACTGCGGAACTCTTTCTGGAAAATTGCCGACTCCTTTAGGGTTTTCCGTCCCGAGGCTTTATATAGGCGAAGGGGCGTCGTCAGAGGAGGAGCCAGGCGCCCTCATGCGGGGCCCGCGCGGCCAGGGGCCTGGCCGCGCCACCCCTGCATGTGGGGCCCTGGTGGCCCCCCTCCGACTCTTCTTCGGATCTCTGGAAGCTTCCGGGTAAAATAAGACTTCAGGATGTGGTTTCGTCCAATTCCGAGAATATTTCCTGTGTATCACTTCTGAAACACAAAAACAGCAGAAAACGGGGAACTGGCACTGTGGCACTTGTTAATAGGTTAGTTCCGGAAAATGCATAAAAGTGCCACAAAGTGTAACGAAACAATAGGCAAATGGTGTAAAAACAAGCATGGAGCATCAAAAATTATAGATACGTTGGAGACGTATCAGCCAGCTCCAAGACGGCCTGCTCCAAGGTGACCTCAAGGCATCCTACTCCATGGCGGTCTCAAGGCATCTTGTTCCATGGCGGACTGCTCCAAGGTGGCCACTCCATGGCGGACTCAAGGCGGTCTGCTCCATGGCGGACTTCTCCAGGGTGCCGCTCCATGGCAGATTTGGGCTGCCATCGAAAGTGACCGCTCCATGGCAGATTTGGGCTGCCATCAAAGGTGACTGCTCCATGGCAGATTTGGGCTGCCATCGAAAGTGACCGCTCCATGGCAGATTTCGGCTGCCATCAAAGGTGACTGCTCCATGGCAGATTTGGGCTGCTGTCAAAGGCGGCCGCTGCATGGCAGATTTGGGCTGCCATCGAAGGTAGCTTGCAAAGCGTCCAAGCGTCATATGTACCTGTGACATGACACAAAACACAATTGTATTAAATCGTTCTTGTGTTCAACGAACAAATGCAAGGCAGGTAAAACACGGCCATTGAACATATGTTTTAAGGCTGAAACTATGCAGCAGTTGAACAACATAAAACTGTCAAGGCGGAAAAAACTCGACTATCTTGAACAGTTCATGTGCATTAATATGATTTTAGCAAGTGCTGGTTTATCCGTTCTTCCGGTTTATATGCTTGACTTTTCGTCAGATGGCAAACTTTTGCACGAACAATCCACCAAGGCGATAGCGCTTAATAGCAGCCATCCAAAACCTTGGAAACGGATGGCGGCTTTAAAGTGCCAAAATGTCACTACTCGGGAATCCACATATAAAACATCAGAAAACGTGTAGGCCAGAAAACTTAAGCTAACGCCGGATGGCGGATTTTTGCATGATACCGGCGCCTTTAGAGGCAAGCCAGTCAAAATTTACTCATGAGCGCAAGGCAAATCGTGGAAAAGTTATGATCAAAACGAAAGCGGTAAAAGACTCAGAATATGAGTGAACCAATCTTTATCTCATGATCATAAAGCATAAAGTATAAAATATAAATAAGGACTTAGCTGTTTGAGCGGAGTCGGTGTCGATCACGTCGAAGTTAATGTCGAAGTAGGCCATGACGATGCCGTTTATAGCTCATCTATCTGTCTGTAGCGAAGACATGCGCAACTGACCAAATAGGTCACGGTGGAATCGATGTTGTCCGCGACAGAGATGAAGCTGTAATCGACTGTAATGGCGGCGATGCGATCCATGACGAGGGCAGCCGAGTCGGTGAAGTAGTATGGTAGCACGATGAAGCCGAACTCCATAGAGGCAAAGCTGGCCATGGCAACGGCTTCGCTGCTCACACGTACGGTCTTCATGCGTCGCCAGAAACACTTGACTTGGCCGGTGAGCTTATGCCGACAACGACGGAAGCTGCATGGCGGAAATCAGCTGACTTGCACGACGTAAAGTATACAGCCTTATCAATCTTTTTTTCTCATGGCTGCCTTGGATCAAGTGAAGTAGCAAGTACTAAGACACCAAGAGTGGCAAACCACGTGAAGTAGTAAAATTGATGACCAATCTTTTTGGGACTTGAGTCAGCGATTGATGTTTGCTGATGAGACTTTTCCGCCTAGGACCGATCGGGCTGCACAGCTGCCACCGACCGCGCGAATGGCAGTTTTGTTGTCGGGGCAATAACAGCCGCTGAAAAACAAACACTAAACTGACCTCCGGCAAATAGTGTGGTCATCTTGGCGGATCTGTGCTGTGAGGATCCCAGAGCTATGATGAAGTCAACTAGGAAGATGTATTTATCGGCGACAAAGTTATAGCCAGTGACGATACAAGGCGAAGCAGTCCGAGACAGCGATGATGCCGGCTGGGGCGGAGCTGTAACCGGTGCGACAATAAAAGTAGTCCGTGATGACGGCATGACAAAGTAGGGGTTATCCGCGGCGGCGGCGGAGCCAGCGACGCCTAGCAGATGGCAGATCGACAATCAGATAAGATCGGCGCCGCCTCAAACACAAGGGATCAGGTCAATCCGCCAGTGTGAGGGCTGTTACGTCGAGCCCCCGATTGCTAGCCTTGAACAGTAATGAACTTTCTGCCATTGGTGGCGAAGTCGTACACGCCTGGTTAGACGTGATCCTGCCGCCGGTGTTGCAGATGAAAGCGATCCAACCGCCGTCGAAGACCATGAAAAATCCGCCCGGATCGATTCCAGACGCCCTCGCCCCACGGTGGGCACCAACTATCGTGGTTCTTACGACACGTATACCATGAGGGGTACCTCAAGGCGATAGAAAGAGGGGATATGCGATCTGGTGCCCGAGACGGTGATAGGCAGGGATTACCCAGGTTCACGTCCCCATGGTGGAGGATCGCTACATCCTGCTACAACTCACTATAATGGCACAATGTGTACAGATTACAATGATGGTGTTGGTCGCTATGCGATCTGCTATGTCTTAGCTATCTCGTGGCCTCAAGGGCTCCTCCACGCCGGCTTATAAAGGCGCCTGGCGTGGGCATCACGGTGGTTCCGAGGCGGATGCAATATGGAGTCCTAGACTAAGTCCTATGCGTGTACTACAAGGCAACCTGCCATGGGCCTGTCTTTGGATCCGCCATAAGCTCCTGCGTCCAGTAATCCACCATGGTATGGCAGCATTGAATCTGCCATAAGCTCCTGCTATCTGGGAATCTGCCATGGCATGGATGCGTTTGGGAATCTACCATGGCATGGCAGCGTGGAATCTGCCATGGCATGGCAGCCTTCAATCCGCCATACCACCAGCAACTAGGCCGCCCGGTTGGCTATCCGCCATACCACCTCCATGGGCCACCCTGGTTTGCTAGTATGAGATTACGTCACTGGTATACCCGTTTGGTATATCCACAACACAAGAGTTGGAAGCTGAGCTGGCAAAGGTTCGAGGGGCGGAGTCGTCGCTGCGACTGGAGTTTGACCGCCAGCTGGCCGAGGAGAAAAGAATTCTCTCCGCGAAGTACAACAGCGAGGTGGACGAGCTTCGTGTGTCCCTGGAGAGCAAAATTGAGAACCGCAACGCCCAGATTAACGAACTGGAGACTCTCCGACAGCTTGCCAGTGAGCGCCATGACTAGGAGGTCGGCATTTGGCGTGCTCGCGACCGTAAGGTCCACTCCGGCCTGCTGGGGCTGGAAGAGGCTCTTCACGGTATACTTTCCCTCCTGCTTCTCAGCTCTTGCTCTTTCACGTCGCCTCCTCATTCTCTGATTTTCCCTGCAGGAGCTTTCCCTGACTCCAATGAGGCCGCCACAGCGGCGCTGAAGGAGTATAGGATGGAGCAGGAGATCGTCCCTAGCAGTGACCCCAAGGCCCAGCTTTCCTCAGGAGAACTGGTTGCGCTGGCTAAAGGCCGACTTCATCCAGTCGCTAAACTGGGCGGGGAACTCCGCCAAGCCATTGTTTCGGTCTTTGAAACCTTGTGGCCAGGGCAAGCGGCGTCTGACGAGATCCAGGCGCTTCTCAAGTGGATCCCTCTTGCACCCAACCGAGTTGACGTCTGGAAGGAGTCCGCGGCCCGAGCCGGCGCTGAGCAGGCCTTGGAGTTTGTGCTCTCCTGGTATCCAGGCGTCAGCCTGGATCAACTGGAGAATCTTCGCGAGGGTGGGTCGGCAGGTCTCAACAGAGCCAAGCTCCGCCATCGTGCTTGCGCCATTGTGGAGTGCGCCGAGACCAACGTGCTTTTTGATGCGGGGGATAGTGATGAGTCCCTGGACGACATGGACTTCGAGGAGCCCAGTTCCGCGGAAGAACCCCAGAAAGCCCCCGAGGATCTTGCTGACAACTCCATTCCTCCGTCCCCCAGCGGCGACGACTTTGTCTTGGCGTCTCGAACTGGCGACGCTGTTCCGCTGGAGCCGGCTGGCTCGCCGAGCACCCCCTGACCGTGTCAGGACTTCTTTATTCATTTTATGTACGTTGAACTTATGTCGTGCCCAACAACACTTCGTTCGTGTGTATCGACGACACTTCACCCTAAATTCCTTACGTATTGGTTTCTAGTTGTTTATGAACTGGATTTAACCTGACCCCTTTCGACTTTTTCCTTTATCTCCCCATCCTTCGGCCCTTCTACCCCCAGCCGGCAGCCTGGTGCCGGCTGGTCTCCCTTGGACCGGCAGCCGAATGCCGGTCTAGGGTGGGAGTGTGCCGCGGGATGAGGAGTAGTAGATCTGGCTTGGTCCAGTCCACGCACAACTATTAACCAATGCGCGCGGTTTTTGGGTGAACGCTCGTTAACGGTTTCGCGTTCTGTCCTCTTAGCGATTTTCCTAGGTGGGTGACCTGCCGGCTCCATCTCACGCGGCGCGAGGTGGAGGTTGGGCTCGAGGTCCAGTCCGCACACAGTACTCGTTCGTCTGACAGGAGGATTGTTGGTGCCAAGTTGACGTGTAGCAGACGGTCCTTGTGCGTGGTGAATAACCAGCCCGTTGGGAACCCCAAGAGGAAGGTGTGATGAGTATAGCAGCTAGTTTTCCCTTAGTTAAGAAACCAAGGTTTATCGTTCTTGGAGAGGAGAGACAAACGACTGAAGGTGATGCTTGCTAGTTTGCGACAGCTTTGGACAATTTATATATGGCGCCTCGTCCAAGCTTTGCTTGCTAGCTGCAACGCGGAACCTGCACACACACAACCAAGTACTTTGCTCCCAACTTGCGATGAGGTTGTCAATGTCACCGGTTTTCTTGAAACAAAGGTTATGAGCGTATCGAGTGGAAAACAATAGAGTATGCGAATAAAGTAAACAGTGTGAGTAAAGTAAACAGGTGATAGCAATATGATGGAAATAGGACCGGGGTCCACAGTTCACTAGTGGTGTCTCTCCATCAGATAAATAACACATGATGGGTAAACAAATTACAGTTGGGCAATTGATAGAATAAACATAAACGTGATATGTCAAGAAGATCACTATGAGATTTACTCTGGGCATTACAACAAAATACATAGACCACCATCCAACTGCATCTATGACTAATAATCCACTCACGGGGATATCGTCCGAACACCCCATGAGTATTAAGTTGCGAACAATGGATAATTGCATTAAGCAAAGTGTGTAATGTAAACAAAGCATATGCCCTTGAGCATATGAATGTTGTTTTCTCCCTAGTAGCAACAACACATCTACAACCTTAGAGGTTTCTGTCACTCCCCCAGGTTAAATAGAGGCATGAACCCACTATCAAGCATAAATACCCCCTCTTGGAGTCACTAGCAACTACTCGGCCAAGATAGCTACTAACAACGGAGAGCATGCAAGATAATAAACAACATAGAGATAACAAAAGATAATATTCAGTACAGCAACTCAATCATAAACACCAATATTCATCGGATCCCAACAAACCAAACATGTAGAATTACATAACGGTGATCTCAATCATGTAGGGCAGCTCATGAGATCTGAACATGAAGCACATGGTGGAGAAGACAACCATCTAGCTACTGCTATGGACCCATAGTCCAAGGTAGACTACTCACTCATCGCTCCGGAGGCAAGCATGGCGATGAAGAAGACCTCCGGTGGCGATTCCCCTCTCCGGCAGGGTGCCAGGAAGAGCTTCTGGACCCTCCCGATCTTCGGGTCGACGGCGGCGGCGGATCGCGATGTATTCTGGAAAAGTGATCGGGTACTTAGGTTTTTTCCGTCGGGGGGTCTTTATAGGCGAAGGGGCGATGTCAGAGGAGGGGCCAGGTGCCCTCATGCCAGGGTGGCGTGGCCCAGGCCCTGGCTGCGCCAGTCCTGTGTGTGGGGCCCTGGTGGCCCCCCTCCTACTCTCCTTCGGATCTCTGGAAGCTTCCGAGTAAAATAAGACTTCAGAAACTTGTTTCGTCCAATTCCGAGAATATTTCCTGTGTATCACTTCTGAAACACAAAAACAGCAGAAATCAGGGAACTTGCACTGTGGCAACTCGTTAATAGGTTAGTTCCAGAAAATGCATAAAAGTGCCACGAAGTGTAACGAAACAGTAGGCAAATGGTGTAAAAACAAGCATGGAGCATCAAAAATTATAGATACGTTGGAGACGTATCAAGCATCCCCAAGCTTAACTCCTGCTCGTCCTCGAGTAGGTAAGTGATAACAAAAGAAATTTTTTTGAGGTGACATGCACCTACACAATCTTGATCAAATATGTAAGCATTTGTGAGCTGGGATCATAAGAACTTAAAACATGGGCATGAAGATATAATCTTGACAATAAGAAACTTAGCAACCATGTTGTAAACATGCAAATGAACACAAACAAAAGATCATGAAAATGAAACAATGAAAGTCAAACATGTGTTCAAATCATAAGGAAAAACATACAAATGGTTTTCAGCTTGTCCTTCAAAGAGAGCAAAACATAAATGCACAGGACACCTTCAAGTTTAAGAGGGCGACTAGATACAAATAATTTGAGAACAAGTGAAACCAACAATATGAATCAATCAATGAAAACTTTGGGACAATGCACATTATACTAAGAATGACAACTATGCTCTCTTAATGGTGCATAAAGAAAGAAGGTGGTGACTCAACATAAAAGTAAAAGAAAGACCCTTCGCAGAGGGAAGCAGTGATTGCAAGTTTTATAACCTTAAAAAATTATGGTACTTACCGGCTTTGAGCTCTCATTGCCCCCATCATAAGCATCTTGAATGGTTAAAGTTAATGCGAGAACAATTATGATGCATATGCTTGACAAATCATAAGTTGAAAACCTCGTGCCCCGTGAATACGAGTACCCAAACCTCATGCTACTTTACTTAGAGTCCCAAGCAAGGCTCTTGTCATTGTAAGTATATGCATATCATTGAGAACCGCCAATGGGGTACCTCCGTGCCCAATGACATGGAACAAGCCCACACCAAAATGACAGGACAAGCAGACAATGAACACCTCGACATCTCTTTTATTTGCCATTTGTTTAGCTTTTTATTGTGAGATGCGTCGTCGAATGTTCACCATGGGTATGCTGCAAATTTCCACCATGAATTATGCATGGCTTAGATTAGCGGCCCAGCGTTTCCCTAACACATATACAAACTCCATGATCCCCACAAGATTCCCAATTCATTTCACACCGCGGGCATCCATAAACAAAAGATCACGATATCAACTCAAATAAGAAGTGCAATGTTGAAAGCTTGCCCATGACTGCATGGCTGGGCTAGTCTCCAACTTACAACTTGCAAGCATAACAACTCAACATAAGAGACCACAATGTCAAATTTTTAAGAACAGGAAAAAGTAAAGTGTGCCTTTCGGTTCGTGAGAGCTTTACTGACCGAATTTCGCATAACACTGGTAAGAGTTTAATTTGAAGAGAAAATAAAAGCAAGTCAAATTTACTTGGAATAGCAAATTGCTAGTAGGTATGTATGGTGGACACAATGGAAAAGTTTGGCTTTGAGGAGTTGGATGCACGAGTAGAGCTCATACTCAGTACAAGGCGAGGCCTAGCAAAAGACTGGGAGCGACCAACTAAGAGAGCAATAATGGCCATAATCATGCAAAGCGACAAAGCGACATTAAAAGAAGCATAAGATGGCATCAAAAGTCAAAAACTAAATGATCATAGAGGCTATTGGCGACTTTGTAAGATTCTAACATGTGTGAGCATGCGCCAAGTCAACCCAAATAAAGCATCAAGGAGAAAACCAAAATAATGCTTCCATACAATAAAAACAACGCATGATTTTTTTCAAAGGCTCATTAAGCAATCTCAGTTATTTGAGATAAGTCATGCTACAGCAAAACCACTAAGCATACTATCAAAAAGACATCAAGCATGACATGAAAAAGCCTAAGCCGCAGTCTACACAAGCTCCTTCTTGTACCACTATTTTGCACAAAGCTTTTTCTCTTTTCCAACACCATTTGAAATTTTTATAGACACCTCTTTTGATGAAAACCAATAAAGATCAGAGGAAAAAATACACCTTGATGAAAAGATATGGCAAGGTCTAAACGCAAATCAAGGCGAAAACGAAAACCAAAAGTAGTAGCAGAAAAAGAAGAACACCCGGCAAAATTGTAAGAATGAAAAACGGAGTGTTCTTTGCAAATGAAAACGAGTACATCTCCTCCAAAAGAAATTTGTTGGGGTCCAACCATTTATTGCAGCAAACAAAACAAACTAAACTAACTAAGAAAACTAAAACAACTGACGCTTCAAGAAAAACACATAGTGCATGAAGCAATAAAAATATAGTGTTTTGAAAGGTGACCTGATTTTTGCCGATGAAGAAGGGGTGCCTCGGGGGCATCCCCAAGCTTTGATGCTTGTACTTCTTGGATATTTCTTGGGGTGATGCATGGGCATCCCCAAGCTTGAGCTTTTGTCCATTCTTCAACTCATCTCATCATTCTCCAATCCCTACACTTGAAAACTTCCTTCATACAAAACTAAACACAATTCTATTAGCAACATTAGTGTAAGCATAACATATAATCAACCTCTTTTTGCTTCAGGTTTCAACTCAAAACCACCACATATATAGTAAATACTACTGTAGCAACTTCTCCAAAAGTTCCGTGATCAAAAGAACTCAAAAGAAAGGGATAAAGTGGCAAACACAAATATTGGCAGAAATCTGTCAAAACTGAACAGCTGACAAAGGCCGAATTTTTGAGGGGTTTTTTGTTTCTCAAATCAAAAAGTGTTCAACTAACGAAAGTTTGGATATAACCTGGGGCATATGCACAAGAAATCGCAGGTCCAAAAGATATACAGAGAATTTATACGAATTTTTACGGTGCAGCACCGAAAACAGTTTCAGGACAGCAACATCCCCAAATCTTTACCTCACTCGAATTAGAGGCTTCTCTTGGCACAAAAACAAAATAAACAAGATAAGGAGCGGTCATTACAGTAGTAATGACTTCCAAGACTCAAATAAAATAAAAAGTACTGAAAATAAAAACATTGGGTTATCTCCCAAGAGTGCTTTTCTTTAACGCCTTTGAGCTAGGCTCAGTAATTTGCGAAGATGCTCACATAAGAAATATGAATGGAAGCCAAAGAGAGCATCAAGGAGCAAATATAAAACACATTTAAGTCTAGGGATTTCTATTTTCGTGCCCTCAGGTCGTTAGTTGTACTCAGTTTTCCCCAGCCGCTTAACTTTTCCTCAGTTTTCCCCTCGCTCTAGTTTGAAACCCCTCGCAGACGCTCGGACGGGAGGAATCCCGTTAAGTTGACCGTTGGTTGGTGCTGGCAAGTGGGGCCGCCGTTGGTGCCGGCAAGTGGGGCCGCCGTTGGTGCCCCGCAGTGGACACGCCTCCACTTATCCAGATCATCGTGGGACCCGCAACTTGTCCACGTTAGCGCGCCGGACCCACAGCTTACCCAGGTGCCCGTTGCAAAATGGGAGCCCGAGCCAGCCCCGCGCCCGTGCCCGTGCCCGTGCCATTGCTTCCCCCTTCTTTCCCCGCGCCCCATTGTTCTTCTTCTCCGGCAGCGGCAGCCCTTCCCCGGCAGGCGGGTGATGTCTAGTTTCTCTTCGACCTCCCGTTCTTCATGGCCGCAGTATGGACCCGTGCCTTTGACAAGATGCCCTGACTGCCCACGCCAAGAGCCTCTGAAGCGGTCGATCTGTAAGACGAACGACAACGGCAACCGTGGACGTGAGTTCCTTGCATGCGAGAGCTTGCCATATAGAGAGGGGGATAAGGTTAGATCTCGCTCCAATTGCTCTGTTTTCTATCGATTTTCTTGTTATTCCCTCGAATTTGGGATTTAGGGTTCACGTTGTTATTTTCAGATCCTGGAGAAATGCAGGTATTTCGAGTGGATCGATGTGTACGTACAGAGGCTTAAATTGCAGGAATCAATTGGCGGTATTGGGGAGCGCAATTTGGGAGGGGGGGGTACTTGCTGTAGAGAATGCGGTGGAGAGAGGGGCCGTCCCGATTATGCCTAATGCTCCCAATGCAGAACTGGTGGAAGTGAAGGGAGAACAGAAGAAAATGAACAAGCAGTTAAAGCAGCTGATCGAGTTGAAGAAGCAAGCTAATCTGATGGCTGGTTGTTTTTTTTGTTGTATAATTGCGATCGGATTCTTATCATTGCTCGTCAAGCGCTAGAAGTTGTTACAAGGGATCCCTTGTTACAAATCCATTATTCAGTTACATGTACTTGTAGTTGTTTTGAAAGTTAGTGTGTGCATTCACCGAAATTACCAAAAAAATAAGTGTTAGGGAATATAGGAATGCTAAAGATAGTTGATAATTGTTAGAGGGGTGACATATATGTATGTCTCATGTTTATACCAAAATTATACCACTTTTGGGACGTTTCAAATAACCAAAACTATATCCCAAACTATATTCCCTAAAAGAAAAGGAATGCTAAAGAAAGTTGATAATTGTTAGAGGGGTGATAAATAATCCATTCACCGAAATCCCACAAATATGCCAAATATGTATGTCGCATGTTTCTACCAGAATTATACCATTTTTGGGCCGTTTCAAATTGCCAAAACTATATTCCCTAAAAGAAAAGGAATGCTAAAGATAGTTGATAATTGTTAGAAGGGTGATAAATAATCCATTTACCGAAATCCCACAAATATGCCAAATATGTATGTCTCATGTTTCTACCAGAATTATACCATTTTTGGGCCGTTTCAAATTGCCAAAAAACTATTTTCCCTAAAAGAAAAGGAATGCTAAAGATAGTTGATAATTGTTAGAGGGGTGATAAATAATTCATTCACCGAAATGCCCCAAATATGCCAAACATGTATGTCTCATGTTTCTACCAAAATTATACCACTTTTGGGCCATTTCAAATTACCAAAACTAAATTCCCTAAAAGAAAAGGAATGCTAAAGATAGTTGATAATAGGGGTGATAAATATGTATGTCTCTTGTTTACCACTTTTTAGTTTAACATTTTTAAATCGTGGAAAATAATGCATAAATAGACTCCATAAATAATCCATAAATGCACACGGATCGACTCCACCAACCGTTGATAATAGAGGGAAGGGATAGTTACGTGGTAAAATAATCCATAAATGCACACGGATCGACTCCACCAACCGTTGATCCACCGACAGAGAGAGAGGGGTGGCCACGAAGAGACGGATAGGGGTATACTGCTCGTTAGATCAGTGGATCAACGGTTGGTGGAGTCGATCCGTGTGACAACCGCTCAACCAATCAGGATAAGTTTGGGTTTCTGTGAGCATTTGTGACAGTACTTGAGGGCAAAACTGAGTAGTACTAAGAAACCAAGGGCACGTAAATAGTAAATAGACTAAGGGATTCAAACAAAATAATTACAAAATGAAAAATGCGTGTTTTGTACAATATAATTCATATTGGGCTACATCAAATTATTTGCAATTCAAATAAACATGAGTGTGACAATTATGGCCTCATTTAGACAAACTATGTTTTGGGGAAGATGTTTTGCAAAGGGGTTTGAGTGGAAAACCATGCATCTTCATAGCTACTAGTGATTATGAGAAGTGGCAATTTGTGGTAAAACATGATTTATCTATGTTGGTTAAGGTGGCAGGTTGCGTAGGAAGACTCCATGAGTAGGTGCCACTATGTTTTTATTTTTTTGGATTTTTTTGCGCATGAAATGACTCAATTAGCTATGTTAATCTCATTTGTTGACTCTCTGTTGACCAGCTACTTGAGGGTAGAACTGAGTATATTGCACTTGCCAGTCTAGTACTCGAGGGGAAAACTGAGTGCATATAAAATTTCTGAATAAGGCCCGAGGGTAGAACTGAGTACGCGTGTCGCGGTGCACGCTGCAGCCGTGCATAGCGGACGCGTGTTGCGGTACACCAAACGCCACCTTCGTCTTTATAGAGCCCCTCTTTCTCTCTCTCGATGCTTGCCCACTCTCATTCTCACTGCAACCGCCTCTCCTGTCCCATCATCTTCTCCACTTCGCGTCAAAAAACCCCCTAAGAAAAAACCCCGGCGATGGAGAAGCATGAGATGCCCATTGCCGACGTAGCCGCCGGCGCATCGGCCGCCGGCCCATCTTCCGGCGCATCGGCCGCCGGCGCATCTTCCGCCGGCGCATCGGCCGCCGGCCCCGTCCAGGCCCCCGTCGCTGCTTCTGACGTAGGCGCCGGCGCATCAGCCGCCGGCGCAATGGCCGCCGCCCCCGTCCAGGCTCCCGTCCAGACCCCCGTCCAGGCCCCCGTCCAGGCCCCCGTCCAGGCACCCGTCCAGGCACCCGTCGATTGGGACCTGTACGTAGACCCGTACGAACCAGTGCCGTACGTCGCGCCGGCGAACCCCTACGACACCAGCATCGTCGACGACTACCCGGAGGTAACCCTTTGTTCCCTTGTTCTTATGCCATTTCAATCCTTTTGTGTTAGATCTAGCGTTATTAGGGTTCGTCTGTTCCTAGTTCAATCCTTTTATGATAGATCTAGCGTTATTAGGGTTCGTCTGTTCCTAGTTCAATCCTTTTATGATAGATCTAGCGTTATTAGGGTTAGTCTGTTCCTAGTTCAATCCTTTTATGATAGATCTAGCGTTATTATGATAGATCTAGCGTTATTAGTGTTTGTGATTTGCTTTTGTTTACGATTCGGTTAACTTATGTGAGTAATCAATCCCATCCTGTTAATTTGTGCCGATGATGATGAATATTTGGGCACAAATTGATTCAGGGTTTGGTCTGTGAACAATTGGTGTGTACAAATTTGTTGTGCATGATCTTTGGTTCAGTGACCCAAATCTTGGATATAAGTGTGTCCAATGTAACTGAGGCTTCTTTTTTTCGTGCCCATATTATCATGCATGATCTTTTGTTCACTCTCTGTTCCATCATCGCTGCAATTGACTCCGTGTTTTTCGATCTTTGGTGCTACGTGACAGGTGCAGAGCAGCGACGTCGACAGCGACGATGAGTCCTTCCACACCAAGACTCGTCACGTCCTCAGGAGGCTGCAGTCCGGCCATTACGATCGCCACTTTGCTCGAGGCGTTTACAGGTGCCCCTTCTGCAACAGGAGGCTCCGCGCCACCGACTTCAACTGCCTGGTGAACCATGCCGAATCCCTTGGCAGTGCCACCGGCGGCGCTAGAGTTGGAACGACCGTGAACGTGCATGCGTTCATGGCCAAACACAAAGCACTTGGGATTCACCTGCGCAGCCTCCAAGCTTAATCCCATGTAAAATGTAGCTTATGTTGGATCTAGGGATCGGTAGTACTGTTGGATCTGTCCTCAATATATATATATATATGCTATGTTGGCTGCTGTATGCAGCTTTTCCTATATTTTCTCGATTTATTATGCTACTGTGAATTTATCCTCTACTAGCTTCTAGATTTGCTACTAGATTTGTTAACATATTGGGCAAAAAACGAGGGCCAAAAGGCAACAATCATTAAAGAAAGACAGAGATAGAAGCTTCTCTAGATTTGATACTAATTTGGTGAAAAGAGAGAGAACTGTTACAGAGAGAGAGAGGGGAAAAAGGCGCTCTGAAAAATGCCAATTTGGGCCGAGAGAGACAAAACCGAGCTCTCACGTACAACCAAACGCGGTCTCGTCCTGTCCCACGCGGTCCCGTTCTACCAGCCCCACGCGACGCGGCCCCACACGACGCGGCCCCACACGTCAGCACGGAACGGTCAACTAAACGGCAAACCTCCCGTCCGAGCGTCTGCGAGGGGTTTCAAACTAGAGCGAGGGGAAAACTGAGGAAAAACTAAGCGGCTGGGGAAAACTGAGTACAACTAACGACCTGAGGGCACGAAAATAGAAATCCCTTAAGTCTAACACACTTCCTATGCATAGGAATCTTGTAAGAAAATAAATCAAAGAAGCACATAGTAACAAGTATGGGTAGATAAAACAAGAGCAACTTCGGAACTTTCAATATAAAGAGAGGTGTTTTAGTAACATGAGAATTCCAACAACCATATTTTCCTCTCTCATAATAATTTTTAGTAGCATCATGAACAAACTCAACAATATAAATATCACACTCACCCTCTTTTATTAAGCATGGAGGGCGATCAAATAAGGTATTAGTTAGAGAGTTACTCTTATTGGGAGGTAGACATGGGTAGCTCCATTCTTCCTCCTCTTGGTCATCACTCTCCTCCTCTATTTCATCCAATGAGCTTCCAATTTCAGCAATTTCTTCTTCCATAGGCTCCTTCAAGGCATTAGTCTCTTCTGTTGGAGAGCATCTATTAAGATATTTAAGAATATAGCCATTTTCTTCCTTGTAATTATCAAAGCAGAATGTAAGTATATCATAAACCTCATATTTATAAGGTGCATCATCAATATCAAGCAAATAAGCAAGTTCGAATGCACCCTTCCAAGCAATAAATTCTTCAATTTGTTCCACATCATAAAAGTCATAATTTCCATTAATATAAGAAGATATGGTAACATCATCATTATACTCACATTGAAAAGGGAGGTATTTATACCTCCTACAACAACAAGATCTATCAAGGCAATAAGTAACATTATAAGTAGAGCAAACATTTCTAGCAATGATATACAATCTATTGATTTGTTCCCATAAGTGTTTCCCTTTTTGTGACAAGCGGTGTTCCTCATAATAGTTTTGCTGCTCTTCCGTGAACCCACCTTGCCAAAAAGATTTAGTTTCAAAGAAACCAACCATTGATAGAAAGCATGATAAAGCAAGACAAGTAAAAACAACTACCAAGGATTCTAATTTTTTTTGGGTTTTTCATATAAAATGATGCAGGTAAAATAAATAAAGTAAAGCAAAACAATAACAAAGTAAAGGATGTGCGTGCGAAAACTCCCCTCGCAGAAGTCTTCTACTTCCTCCCTGGCAACGGCGCCAGAAAAGACTTGATGGGAGAACCTGCACACACACAACCAATTTCTTGGAGAGGAGAGACAAATGACTGAAGGGGATCCTTGCTAGTTTGCGACAGCTTCGGACAATTTATATATGGCGCCTCGTCCAAGCTTTGCTTGCTAGCTGCAACGCGGAACCTGCACACACATAACCAAGTACTTTGCTCCCAACTTGCGATGAGGTTGTCAATCTCACCGGTTTGCTTAAAACAAAGGTTATGAGCGTATCGAGTGGAAAACAATAGAGTATGCGAATAAAGTAAACAATGCGAGTAAAGTAAACAGGTGATAGCAATATGATGGAAATAGGACCGGGGTCCACAGTTCACTAGTGGTTTCTCTCCATAAGATAAATAACACATGCTGGGTAAACAAATTACAGTTGGGCAATTGATAGAATAAAGATAAACGTGGTATGTCAAGAAGATCACTATGAGATTTACTCTGGGCATTACAACAAAATACATAGACCGCCATCCAACTGCATCTATGACTAATAATCCACTCACGGGGATATCGTCCGAACACCCCATGAGTATTAAGTTGCGAATAACGGATAATTGCATTAAGCAAAGTGTGTAATGTAAACAAAGCATATGCCCTTGAGCATATGAATGTTGTTTTCTCCCTAGTAGCAACAGCACATCTACAACCTTAGAGGTTTCTGTCACTCCCCCAGGTTAAATAGAGGCATGAACCCACTATTGAGCATAAATACCCCCTCTTGGAGTCACTAGCAACTACTCGGACAAGATAGCTACTAACAACGGAGAGCATGCAAGATCATAAACAACATAGAGATGACAAAAGATAATATTCAGTACAGCAACTCAATCATAAACACCAATATTCATCGGATCCCAACAAACCAAACATGTAGAATTACATAACGGTGATCTCAATCATGTAGGGCAGCTCATGAGATCTAAACATGAAGCACATGGTGGAGAAGACAACCATCTAGCCACTGCTATGGACCCCTAGTCCAAGGTAGACTACTCACTCATCGCTCCGGAGGCAAGCATGGCGATGAAGAAGACCTCCGGTGGCGATTCCCCTCTCCGGCAGGGTACCGGGAAGAGCTTCTGGACCCTCCCGATCTTTGGGTCGACAGTGGCGGCGGATCGCGATGTGTTCTGGAAAAGTGATCGGGTACTTAGGTTTTTTCCGTTGGGGGGTCTTTATAGGCGAAGGGGCGATGTCAGAGGAGGGGCCAGGTGCCCTCACGCCAGGGTGGCGCGGCCTAGGCCCTGGCCGCGCGAGCCCTGTGTGTGGGGCCCTGGTGGCCCCCCCTCCTACTCTCCTTTGGATCTCTGGAAGCTTCCGGATAAAATAAGACTTCAGGAACTTGTTTCGTCCAATTCCGAGAATATTTCCTGTGTATCACTTCTGAAACACAAAAACAGCAGAAAACAGGGAACTGGCACTGTGGCAACTCATTAATAGGTTAGTTCCGGAAAATGCATAAAAGTGCCACGAAGTGTAACGAAACAGTAGGCAAATAGTGTAAAAACAAGCATGGAGCATAAAAAATTATAGATACGTTGGAGACGTATCAAGGATCGATTCGTCGGATTGGGGCTACCGGCTCTCGTTTGAAGCCGGTTTCCAGCCCCCGTGAATAACGTTTTAGAAAGGTAAAAAGCGCCTTAGAGCACTCTTTCCAAGGATCGGCCGTATGCCACCCAACTTTATTTTATTCAACGACACTTGTTCGGGATACAAGGTTTTTGCCTTGGCTTAGCCGAAGGTCTTAAGCGATCTTGACTTGTCTCAGGCAAAGCCGTGAAGCGCTCCCCCTACCTCGAGGAAGGGCCAGCCCCCAAGACAAGAGCTTCGGCCACCTTGCCCGCTTCGGGCGGGACCTCCTTGGCACTGCTTGCCGGCTTGAGGTGGGGAGTCGGCAGGCTCGACGCCGGGCGGCCCGGCTGGACTGCTGGCACCCGCTGCAGCAACTGCCGCTTCTCCTCAGCAATGACCAAGGCCTCCGCCAGCTTGGAACTGGCTCTCGCGCACTCTATTGACTTCTTGTAGCATCCAGTGACAGTGATCACCCCACGGGGGCCTGGGAGCGTCATCTTCAAGTAGGCATAGTGCGGAACTGCCATGAACTTGGCCAAGGCTGGTCAGCCAAGCAGCGCATGGTAGGGGCTATTGAGGTCTACCACCTCGAACCAGATTGGCTCGCGACGGTGATTGTCCTTCCCTCCGAACAGCACTACCAATTCGATCCTTCCCATCGGCGTGCAGGAGTGTCCAGGCACAATCCCTTGGAAGGTGAGCTTGGTTGGCTTCAGTTGGATCTCTGGGATCCCGAGCTTCTCTATCGAAGTGCGATAGAGCAGGTTGATGCTGCTGCCTCCATCGATGAGCACGCGCGAGAATCGGCAGGTGTGCATCTCTGAGAACACAATCGGGTCCAAAACCAACGCGTAGCCCCCGGGTCTCGGCATGAGTGGCGGATGGTCTTCGCGCCCCCAGGTGATAGATGCATCAGACCAATGCATGTACTGCGGTCCAACTTTAATGACTGCATTCACCTCGACACCAAACCATGGCTCATCCTTTGGCTCCTCCGTCTAGGAAGTGAACACATGATATTGTTCCACGTTTGCTTCCTCGGGGTAGTCCCCCACTGCCTTATCCGGTTGCCGATTCTTGTTTCCCTGCGCCTCAGCTGGCAGGCCTGGTGGTGGACCAGGCAATTGGTGATTTCCCTGCTCTAGGTCTCTGGTGAAACTGCACTGGCGGGTGGTATGCGCTGCCGGCTTGCCTGAGACGCTATAGAATTTGCAGGGCTGATCTAGCATCACCTCGATGGTGTACTTGTCCTTGCTAAATTTATCCCCTTTGCACTTCTCGCTGCCACCCGTAGCCCCCGGGCTTCCTTGAATAGCAGCCACTTGCTGAGAGCCGTACTTGTTGTCACGGCGCTCCTCTTTCCTTTTGCCGTATCGATCACGGTTGTGATGTCCTCCTTGACCAGCTGCCGGCTGAGATTGGCCCCCAGCTAACGCCGGCTCAATGCATTGCACTCTTGCAGCGGAGTCGGCGGAAGCATACTTGTCCGCTATCGCCATGAAATCCGCCATTGACTTCGGCTCGGCCCTGTGGAGCTTATGCTTCAACAAGGTTCCCTCTCTGCATCCGTCCGTGAAGTAGCCGATGGCTTGCTCCTCGCCCACTCCTTCGCATGAGTTGCGCAGCTCGGACCATCTCGTGAGGTAATCCCGGTCTGGCTCATCAGGACCTTGCTTGCAGAGGGCCAGCTGTCGCGAGCGGGGCGGTCGCTTGTAGGTTCCCGTGAAGTTCTTGATGAACGCCTCTTGGAAATCATGCCAGGAGTTGATCTGCAGAGCCGGCAGGCTGTTGAGCCACGTCCGAGCAGATCCCGTCCGCATGAGCGGCGCGTAGCGCACCGCTGTCCTCTTGTTGTCGCCCGCGATGTGGACGGCGGTGACGTAGTCCGACAGCCAGTCTTCTGGCTTCACCGCCCCAGTGTACTTGGGCATATCGCGAGGGAGCGTGAACTTGGCTGGGAAGGGCTCGTTGCGGATGCGAGGGCCGAAACATACCGGCCCCGCTGAAGACTCCTCCTCGTCAAACTTGGAGTCCGCCAGCTGGTTGAGCCGATGGCGAGCGTCGTCCTTCGGCGGGTCGATGCGCTCCCCGATCCTCTAGCTCACATGCGAGCGAGCTGGCTGAGGACCTTGAACACCATGGCCGGCTCCCTGGACCGGCTGGGCTGGCGCCGCAGACCTGCCGTGCACCGGCTCCACCGCATCCACCCGAGGAGGGTGGCACGGCTTACTGGTAACCGCGGCAGGATCCCAAGGCTGCCGGTTGTGGTGACCAGAGTGCTGGGTGCAATGGTTTCCACCGCTTTTGCCAGGAGCTCGGTTGCTCCGGCTGTGCTCCGCCGGGCCATGGTTGGGCGACGAAGCTTGCCCCTGCGACTTGTTCTGGCCGGCGACGATGACGCGGTTCTCGTATCGCGTTCCGCTTGCCTCTCCGCACGGCTCCATCGCCTGCCGCTGCAGATCGGCCGCATCCAGGAGTTCTTGGATCCAGGCTTGCTTCTCCCGCAAGTCCTCGCCTTGCAGCCCATCCAGTTCGGAGGTGATGTAGCGCGCGACACGGAGGTTCTTTGTGGGCATGCTGTAGGTGGGCTTGGTGATGATCGGCGGCAGCTTTGCCGAGGGCGCTGCCTGGTTCAGCTCCGCGCCCAGCTCGCGGCCTTATTGACGAACTTGTCCCGCCCAGCTAGGGCCGTCTCTAGCCGGGGTGAAGCCGTGGGCGACATTGTACTCGTTAATCGTGGAGAGGACGCGCCGAGGCGTGTCATCGATGTCGACCGCTTCCTTGAGAAGGTTAAGGCGTGTCCGCTCCAAATCCTCGGAGATCTTGACTGGATCCGTGGTGATGTCGAGCGGGGCGCGCAGGTCCGTGATGGCTGCATCCAACACGTCCCGCTCTGGAGGTGGAAGACCATGTTCCGGTGGAGGTGAGCGTTCGAGCGGCGGGCGCGCGGAGCGCGGTGGGCCGCCGCCACCATCCTCCTCCAGGGCCAGCACTTCAACCATGTTGCAAAAGTCGCTGCTTTCGCCGTCTTCTGAGTCTACGTCACAGAGAGGATCGAGGACGTTAGTTACCTCCTCTGGAAGGGCTTGGCGAAGTAGAAGCAGTGGCTGCCGATGTCGAGGAAGGAGCCGATGCCGAAGCCGTTCCCGAAGCAGTCCAAGTTGTCGCTGATGTAGTCGAGGGTGCCGAACCTCCAGACGAGGCCGGAAGCGACCCTCTCGCCGGGGATCGATGGGGATCCCGGCCGGAACTTGACTCCGCTCGCCGCCGCGCTTTGCCCCAAGGTGGGCGCCAACTGTCGTAGGGATTTAGAGACAGTAGCCATGGGGAGGCTTATCGAAGGGGCTCGACGGTGGTAACGAGGGGCTCGGCTCGGGATTATGCCTACTGAGACACCACGGTTTTACCCAAGTTACGGGCCCTCCCGGGTGGAGGTAAAGCCCCTACTTCCTGCCTGCTTCGTATTATGAGGATAGTACCGATTACAGTGCTCCTCGAGCTATTCGGGCTGGAGGAGGAAGAAGAAGATCGGATCTCCCTAGACTAAGGGTCCAGGCCCCCTTATATAGGCGGGGGCCTGGTTACAGGTTAGGTAGCGTTTTGGCCGGCTACCGGCTCCTTCGTGGCCACGTCCTTGGCGTGATCCTCTAGCCCTGCTCTGACGATCACGCTTTATAAAGCGCCTTTCCCCTGGGACCGGTATCTGGGAGGCATATGCCCTCCCTTTTGCCTTGGATCCTATCATGGGGAAGGGTCCTCGATCGCTCATTGGCTGGGCCGGTCGTGGCGCTCGTCACTCCCGTCCTTTGCCTCTGCCACTCTTGTCGAGGCCATCCCACTTTCGGTGAAACAGCCGTTGGTGGGCTTTTGTCTTCATCGCCCGGTTCCAGCTCTCCTCGGTGGAATCGCCAGCCGGATGCTGGCATAGCCGGCCCTCCGGGCGGAGCCGGTCTCCTCATCTTCGAGTCGTGGAGATTCCTGGGACGCTAGCCGGCAAATAGCTCGGCACGTGGCATGCCCCGTTAGTCATCCCCACGACAAGTTGTTATGCTTACAAGTTGTAAGTTGGGAATTAGCCCAGCCATGCCGTCATGGGGCAAGCTTTCAACATTGCACTATCTTTCATTGGAGTTGATATCGTGATCTTTTGTTTATGGATACTCGCGGTGTGAAATGAATTGGGAATCTTGCGGGATCATGGAGTTTGTATACGTGTTAGAGAAACGCATGGGCTACTAATCTAAGCCATGCATAATTCATGGTGGAAATTTACAGCATGCCCATAGTGAATATTCGACGATGCATCTCGCAATAAAAAGCTATACCAATGGTAAATAAAAGAGATGCCAAGGTGTTCATTGTCTGTTTGTCCTGTCATTTTGATGTGGGCTTGTTCCATGTCATCGGGCATGGAGGTACCCCGTTGGCGGTTCTCGATGATATGTGTATACTTACAATGACAAGAGCTTGCTTGGGACTCTAAGTAAAGTAGCATGAGGTTTGGGTATTCGTATTTCACGGGACACGAGGTTTTCAACTTATGATTTGTCAAGCATATGCAGCATAAGTGTTCTCGCATTAACTTTAACCATTCAAGATGCTTATGATGGGGGCAATGAGAGCTCAAAGCCGGTAAGTACCATAATTTTTGAAGGTTTATAAAACTTGCAATCACTGCTTCCCTCCGCGAAGGGCCTTTCTTTTACTTTTATGTTGAGTCTCTACCTTCTACCTTTATGCACCGTTAAGAGAGCATAGTTGTCATTCTTAGTATAATGTGCATTGTCCCAAAGTTTTCATTGATTGATTCATATTGTTGGTTCCACTTGTTCTTAAATTACTTGTATCTAGTCGCCCTCTTAAACTTGAAGGTGTCCTATGCATTTCTGTTTTGCTACTCCATGAGGGACAAGCTGAAAACCATTTGTATGTTTTCCTTATGATTTGAACACACATTTGACTTTCATTGTTTCATTTCATGATCTTTTGTTTGTGTTCATTTTCATGTTATAACATGGTTGCTAAGTTGTTTCTATCAAGATTATATCTTTCATGCCCATGTTTTAAGTTCTTTTGATCCCAGCGCACAACGCTTACATAGATGATCAACATTGTGTAGGTGCATCTCACCTCAAAAATTATTTCTTTTGTTATCACTTACCTACTCGAGGACGAGCAGGAGTTAAGCTTGGGGATGCTGATACGTCTCCAACGTATCCATAATTTTTGATGCTCCATGCTTGTTTTTACACCATTTGCTTAGTGTTTCGTTACACTTCGTGGCATTTTTATGCATTTTCCAGAACTAACCTATTAACGAGATGCCACAGTGCCAGTTCCCTATTTTTCTGCTGTTTTTGTGTTTCAGAAAAGTTACACAGGAAATATTCTCGGAATTGGACGAAACCAAAGCCAGACGTTCGGATATTTCATAGAGCTTCCAGAAGACTGAAGAGGAGCCGGAGAAGAGTCACTGGTGGGCCACACCACCAGGGGGCGCGGCCTAGGGCTGCCCCGCGCCCCCCTATGGTGAGCCCCACCAGGGCCACTTCTGACGACGCTCCTTTGCCTATAAAGACCCCCCGACGGGAAAAACCTAAATCCCCGATCACTTTTCCAAAACACATCGCGATCCGCTGCCGCCGTCGACCCAAAGATTGGGAGGGTCCAGAAGCTCTTCCCGGCACCCTGCCGAAGAGGGGAATCGCCACCGGAGGTCTTCTTCATCGCCATGCTTGCCTCCGGAGCGATGAGTGAGTAGTCTACCTTGGACTATGGGTCCATAGCAGTAGCTAGTTGGTTGTCTTCTCCACCATGTGCTTCATGTTTAGATCTCGTGAGCTGCCTTACATGATCGATACTACCATTATGTAATTCTACATGTTGTGTTTCTTGGGATCCGATGAATATTGGTATTATGATTGAGTTAATGTGCTGAATATTATCTTATGTTATCTCTATGTTGTTTATGATCTTGCATGCTCTCTGTTGTTAGTAGCTATCTTGGCCAAGTAGTTGCTAGTGACTCCAAGAGGGGGTATTTATGCTCGATAGTGGGTTCATGCCTCTATTTAATCTGGAGGAGTGACAGAAACCTCTAAGGTTGTAGATGTGCTGTTGCTACTAGGGGGAAAACAACATTCATATGCTCGAGGGCATATGCTTTGTTTACATTACACGCTTTGCTTAATGCAATTATCTGTTGTTCGCAACTTAATACTTGTGGAGTTCTAGGATTGATTCGCCACAAGTGAATTATTAGTCATAAATGCAGTTGGATGGCGGTCTATGTATGTTGTTGTAATGCCTAGAGTAAATCTCATAGTGATCCTCTCGACATATGCACGTTGTCTTTATTCTATCAATTTCCGAACTGTAATTTGTTTACCCAGCATGTGTTATTTTATCTTATGAAGAGACACCACTAGTGAACTGTGGACCCCGGTCCTATTTCCTTTATATTACTATCAGCTGTTTACTTTACTCGCATACTATTATCATTTTCCACTCAATACGCTCATACCCTTTGTTTCAAGCAAACCGGTGAGATTGACAACCTCATCGTCAGTTGGGAATAAAGTATTTGGTTGTGTTGTGTGCAGGTTTCACGTTGCTACTGGTTGAAGATGCGCTAACAAGTTATCGTTAACGGCGCCCTTGTTAGAGCATCACGCAGCTAGTGGGCATCACCTTCAGTCGTATTTCGTCCTCCTACTGGATTGATAACCTTGGTTTCATAACTGAGGGAAAACTTGCTGCTATCTTCATCAAAACCTTCTTTTGGTTTTTCCAACTGGCCGGTTTACTACACATTCCCACGTCAACTTGGTTCACTACTACAGAATAGCTTATAGCCGCCATCGTATTAGTGACAAAGCCTGTCACTAATAATAGTCATCAGTGACTGTCACTGATAGCTCTACGGTCGGCAGATATAATTATGTGCGTGTCACTGATATTATAGACACATATTAGTGACAGGCACTACTAATATCCATGTCGCTAGTATTCCAAATACTAGCGACCGACCTTTTAAGATTGTGTATGTATCAACAACCACTGATGTGCATTTTCTTTTTGCCGGTCACTAAGAAAAAATTATAACAATAACATGCTCCGATTGTTATGGCTTGTATATCAGAGATGGATCGTGATAGTGAATTTAAAGAGAGCAAAATATTTAGCCAAAAGGTCGATCCAAACGCAGCCTAATATGTATTCCATGCTTTTGGACCTAATCACATCCAAGATCCAGCAATTCAAGATCTGAAATCAGTTACCCAGTGTGAAAAAAACGCCCAATCCCCACGTCGAAGGTCGAACCCATCCGCTCATATCTAAAAAAATCTGAACCGTAAAGTCAAACCGCATCGCCCCCGTCAATCGCTCGCATTGTTTCCCTTTACCACACACTGCCGACCGCCGCCCTGCGCCGCACACTGTCCTCGACGGCCGCGCTGACCGCCGCCCTGCGCCGCACACTGTCCTCGGCGGCCGCCGCCGGAGCCGACAGCTGCGACGACTTCCCGTGAGGCTGCCGCCGCCCTGCACCCCGCGCCTCCCTGCACGCGAGGCCGACGCCACGGGATCCCGAAGCCGCCGCCAAGGGATCCTGCATGGCCGCCGCCATGGGATCCTGCACGTCGCCGGAACATCCACGCAAGAGATGCAGACCACCGTCGGAATTACTGCCTTATTCTCATGCTATTAGCCGCCGAACCCGACGAGTCAATGCAGAATCCGCCGCCCGCCGTCCTCGGCAACGCCGCTAGAGGCAGAGGCCCTACTGCCCCGCGGGATCCCACACCAAGGCCGCCAGTGATGCTCATGCTTGCCTTCCGTCCATCCCACTATCGCATGCCCACAAGGATGCGCCGCCAGTGATGTGTTTCTTCATATGAAAGGTATCGACCATGGCTTCTATTGTTCCATCTATGATGAGCAACTCTATTCATCAAGGTACAGCAACAATCAATGTCAGTAGATAGTTAGTTGATTATAACTCCTCTATGTCTTGCACGTAATTTGCTTGAGTCCATCGGAATACTTGCTGAAACATCTGTATTGTTTATGAAAAGATATACCGGACATCTTTCTACCTGTCAAGACTCAAGAGATGTCATTCTTTTTAGGCATGTGGTATTTTTTATTACTGCTATAAGATAAATGAAAAGAGGACCAGGAATTGTTTAAAGTTCTCACTATTTATTCTCATGTAGCTTGTTCTTAATATTTTGTTGATGGTTTCTTACAGCTGTAGTCGGACCAAAAATGTTGGACTTCGTCGTGCTTACCATATAATCCAAGAATTTTGTTAGGTAGGCCCCAAAGCCACTCATTCTTATTAGCTATTTAGCTGAAGCCTCCAATTTGGTTAAAATGTGTTTTACATAAATTGCAAGTATCAAGCACTCATGTAAGGCTGCGCATATATTCCTGGCCAGCTATATATATATATCACTTTTCCGAGGGAGAATAGAGTAATGATAATGAAGTTTCAGCTCATTTGGTCTTATGATGATATATGTTTCTTATTTCAGGTTACTCATGAGAATAAAATACAACGATGATGGTAGTGAATTGACTGATTTTGTTGCGCACAACAAGAGGTACATCAACCCGTGTATACAAATCCTATTACTTTCTTTATCTCTCAACTGACCTGATCTAATATATTATTGACAATTTTGTTTCCTTGCTCACAGAGAACGTGAATGCATTTAAATTGGACCAGAGAAATGTTTAATGTAACAAGGTTGACATGGACCTATATTTTTCTTCTCATTGGTCATTATACCTAAACCTTTAGCAATTTTCTTCAAAACCGATTAATAAGCACTTACTTTTTGCTTTCCATGAAACGTGCATGTGCATGTGCTTCATTATTACTAGGTACTAGTAATATAAAAAAGATTAAACATGCATTCGCACGTGCTTAATTATTAAATAAGTCTATTATGATATCCTGTCATCTAAAATGATGTATTTTGTTTTTAAGACAGATTTTGATATGCTGCATTTAACAGTTCTTATTTGTTTTCACTGAAGCTAGATATATAAAAGGTGGCCACAGATCTGAAAATATCCTCATAGAGTAATAGTGCACTACACCTTCAGCGCTTTTGAGGCATGCCATCAAACCTGAATAGTAGCTGAAATGAGAAGATGTTATTTTATGGCCATGGAAGGTAAGAGAAGTTCATATATATATGCAACACAATTAATCCATGCTTCCACTGAAATTTTCTGTGATGAGACTGAAACTCTTGATTTCTCTTCATCTTCCATTTAATTTGAATTATCTTTGTCTAGCTCTCTCACTCCTTAGTTATGCTGTTTGAGATTCTAGCAAAAACTTGAAGTTCCTGTGTCATTTTTATATTATTGGTGTTGCAAATCCAGTGCAAGGTTCATTTCATTCATGTTTTATTACTTTTTGTACTTCTACTATGCTCCATGTTATGGCGTAACTAAGTTTTAACACTATGGTATATACATGGCTTTACAAAATTCAGCAACTGCGGGTGAGGATGCACAAGTAGCTAATGCAACTAAGTTTTGACACGTGAGCTAGCAGTCAACACCATACCACTGAATTTCTTTCATTTTTCTTGTAGTGTCAAAGAATGGAGATGCACAAATAGCTAATGATCGTGAGGACTATGAAGTGGACGTCTGGACATATCAATGTGGCTGGCACCGTTGTGGAAATATTTTTGGTTTGTGTTGTGGGTTTTGGATTGTCCTATGTGTGATGTTAATTCCACAATGTAACTTAGATCATGCACTTTGCAAGTTCTTATGTCATTGTATTACCTGTGCAAATATTATGCCATATTGGATTCTGTGAAGGTGTCGTTGATGCATCATCTTTTTGTGTTGTCTGGAATATAAGTGGAAAATGCATTTATTTTTTTATACTTAAATAAATGCATTTTTTTACTGAAATGCATGTCAGTGATGGGCATGATAATGGAACTGCCACTAGAAGATTGCACGTGATGGCGTCTTTGATCAATACTAGTGACGTGCATGTTCTGTGCGCTATACATATACCAGTGACGGGCAGGTGCATGTTCTGTGCGCTATACATATACCAGTGACGGGCAGTCTGCCCGTCACTAGTAACTAAGTACCAGTGACAGCATACTAGTGATGGGCGGCTTGCCCGTCACTGATAAACAAAAAAGGCCTGTCACTAGTAAGGGTTTTTGTAGTAGTGGAAGTTTTTTGTCGCCGTTGCCGTGTATTAAAGAAGAAGCTTTCACATCATCATCACCGCGCCATCAATAGGCAGCTCACAAGATCTAAACATGAAGCACATGGAGGAGAAGACATCCATCTAGCTACTGCTATGGACCCGTAGTCCAAGGTAGACTACTCACACATCACTCTGGAGGCAGGCATGGTGATGAAGAAGGCCTCCGGTGGTGATTCCCCTCTCCGGCAGGGTGCCTGGAAGGGTTTCTGGACCCTCCCGATCTCGCGTCGATGATGGCGGTGGCTTGCAGTATGTTTTCTGGAAAAGAGTTCGGTCCTTAGGGTTTTCTTGTTGACGGGATTAAATAGGCGGAAGGGCGATGTCAGGGGGTGGACCGGACGGTCACACCCCCTGGTGGCGCGACCTAGGGGTGGCCCGCGCCACCACCAGGTATGGTCGGCCCCTGGTCTGTCTCCTGCTCTCCTTTGGACTATGTCTTCGTGTCAGGTAATTAGGGACTTCAGCTTTTGTTTCGTCCAATTCCGAGAATATTTCCTGTGTAACTTTTTTGAAACACAAAATAGCAGAAAACTGGAAACTGGCATTGTGCATCTTGTTAATAGGTTAGTTCTAGAAAATGGATAAAAATGCCATGAAGTGTAAATAAAACACAAAGCAAATGGTGCATAAACAAGCATGGAGCATCAAAAATTATAGATAAGTTTGGGACGTATCAAGCATCCCCAAGCTTAACTCCTGCTCGTCCTCGAGTAGGTAGATAATAATAAAACAATAATTTTTGAGGTGACATGCACCAACACAATCTTGATCAAAACGATGTAAAGGATTGAGTGCAGAGATCAAAGTACTCTAAACATGGGCATAAAAGATATGATCTTGACAATAGAACTTAGTAACCATGTTATAACATGAAAAGTAACACAAACAAAAGATCATGAGTAATAATGCATTGAAAGTCAATTGTTTGTTTTGAGCATATAGAAAAACATAGTCTAGTGGTAGTCAGCTTGTCCCTCATGGAGTAGCAAAACATAAATGCATAGGACACCTTCAAGTTTAAGAGGGCGTGATACGTCTCAAACGTATCTATAATTTTTGATGCTCCATGCTTGTTCTTTCACCATTTGCTTAGTGTTTTGTTACACTTCGTGGCGTTTTTATGCATTTTCCGGAACTAACCTATTAACAAGATGCCACAGTGCCAATTCCCTATTTTTTGCTGTTTTTGTGTTTCAGAAAAGTTACACAGAAAATATTCTCGGAATTGGACGAAACAAAAGCCGAACCTCCTATTTTTACCGAAGCTTCGGCAAGATCGAAGATGAGATGGAGGGGGCCAGAGGCTGGCTACACCACAGGGGGGCGCGGCCCAGCCCCTGGCCGCGCCCACCCATGGTGAGCCCACCTGGTCCACCTCCTAACGATGCCCCTTCGCCTATAAAGACCCCTCGACGGGAAAAACCTAAGGGACGGATCGCTTTTCCCAGAAACATACTGCAAGCCGCCGCCGTCGTCGAATCAAGATCGGGAGGATCCAGGAGCTCTTCCCGACACCCTGCCGGAGAGGGGAATCCCTGCCGGAGGCCTTCTACACCACCATGGCCGCCCCCGGAGTGATGTGTGAGTAGTCTACCTTGGATTATGGGTCCATAGTAGTAGCTAGATTGTTGTCTTCTCCACCATGTGCTTCATGTTTAGATCTTGTGAGCTACCCTACATGATGAAGATCATCTTTATGTAATCATACATGTTGTGTTTGTTGGGATCCGATGAGTACTGGTACTCTGTCAAGTTGATGTGCTTAAATTATATCTTTATGTTATCTCTATGTTGTTTATGATCTTGCATGCTTTCTGTTGCTAGTAGCTATCTTGGTCGAGTAGATGCTAGTAACTCCAAGAGGGAGTATTTATGCTCGATAGTTGGGTTCATGCCTCTATTTAATCTAGGGGAGTGACAGAAACCTCTAAGGTTGTAGATGTGCTGTTGCCACTAGGGAGAAAACAACATTCTTGTGTCTAAGGGCATTTGCTTTGTTTACATTACGCACTTTGCTTAATGCAATTATCTGTTGTTCGCAACTTAATACTCAAGGGGTCCTCGGATGATTCCCCGCGAGTGGATTTTTAGTCATAGATGCAGTTGGATGGCGGTCTATGTATTTTGTCGTAATGCCCAGAGTAAGCCTCATAGTGATCCTCGTGATGTATGTACGTTATCTTTACTGTATCAATTGCCCAACTGTAATTTGTTTACCCAGCATGTGCTTTTTATCTTATAGAGAGACACCACTAGTGAACTGTGTACCCCGGTCCAATTTCCTTTACATTGTTATACCGTTTTACTTTACTCGCACTATTTACTTTACTTGCATTACTATTATCCAATTACCACTCGATACGCTCATTCCTTTGTTTACAGCAAACCGGTGAGATTGACACCCTCATCGTAAGTTAGGAGCAAAGTATTTGTTTGTGTTGTGTGCAGGTTTCACGTTGCTGCTAGGTGAAGACACACCAACAAGTTGTCTAGCGCCATTGTCCATAATGTCACTAAGCTAGCAAGCATCACCTTCTTAAGTTTGGCTCTCTCCTACTGGATTGATTACCTTGGTTTCATAACTGAGGGAAAACTTGCTGTTGTGCTCATCACACCTTCTCTTGGGGTTCCCAACTGGTCGGTTATTTACATCATCAACACCGCACCATCAGGGTGACTAGATACAAATAATTTGAGAACAAGCAAAACCATAATCATGAATCAATCAATAATAAATTTTGGGACCATGCACATTATACTCAGAATGACAACTATACTCTCTTAGACGGTGCATAAAGGTAGAAGGTGAAGACTCAACATAAAAGTAAAAGAAAGGCCCTTCGCAGAGGGAAGCAGGGATTTAGCATGTGCTAGAGCTTTTCATTTGTAAAACAGAGATAAAAATTGTTTTGAGAGGTGGTTGTTCTTGTCAACGACTGGCAATGGGGTTCTTGCTATCTTCCATACTAAACAAGTTGAGAGAAATTGGCACATTTGTGCTCTTTTATAAAGCTTGGCACTCCTCCCCACTTTTCTTTTCACAAACCATGGCTAACCGAATCTTTCGGGTGCCCACCAACTTTCACATACCATGGAGGAGTAACTTTTTTCTTTTCTTTTGCTTTTTTTCCTTTTCTAAAAGGTTACAATATGGAAGATAGCAAATACGACCACTACATCCTCATGAGCTGGAAACAGTGTCACAAAATGAGAAGTATTTTGAAGGGTTTTTTGAAAGGTAGCACATGAAAATTTACTTAGAATGGCTTGAAAATACCATGCATAGGAATTTATAGTGGACTCTTTGAAATAACTTGGTTTTTTGGTAGTTAGATGCACGAGAAGTATTCCCTCTTAGTATAGATGAAGGCTAGCAAAAGACTGGGAGCGACCAACTAAGAGAGCAATAACGGCCATAATCATGCATAGCGACAAAACATTATTAACCAAAGCATAAAGTGGTATCACAAGTCAAAAACCAAATTATCATAGAGGCTTGAGGCGACTGGTTTGTAGTCAAACATGGCGTGAGCATGCGCCAAGTCAACCCAAATAAAGCATCAAAGGAGAATATCACAATATATAATAATGCTCCCATATAATAAAAACAACGCATGATTCTTTCAAAGGCACATTAAGAAATCTCAGTCATTTGAGACAAGTCATGCTATAGCAAAAACTACTTAGCATATAATCAAAATAACATCAAGCATGACATGCAAAACTCGAAGCCACAGTCTAAACAAGCTCACATTTGTACCACTATAAGCATGAAACTTTTTACTCTTCTCCAATACCAATCAACCATTTTGAAACAACTCTTAAAGATGAAAAGCAACATAGACCAGAGGTCTAAACACACCTAGCTACAAAGAACTAACAAGTTCTGAACAAAAATCACGGCAAAAAACAAAAAATAAACACAGTACTAGAAAAAGAGAACACTCGTTGAACGATAAGAGTGAAAACTAGAGTGTTCTAGGCAATGAAAAACGGAGTGTGTCTTCTCCAAACGACATCAAGCATGACATGCAAAAGTCTAAGCCGCAGTCTAAACAAGCTCCTTTTTGTACCACTTTTTGCATGAAACTTTTTTCTCTTTTCCAACACCATTCAAACCTTTTTGAAACAACTCTTTTGATGAATACCAACATGGACCAGTGGTCAAAATACACCTTGATGCAAAGATATAACAAGATCTGAACAAAAATCAAGGCGAAAAATGAAAGCTAAACGTAGTTCTAGAAAAAGAGAACACTAGTTGAATGATAAGAGTGAAAACTAGAGTGTTCTTGGCAAATGAAAAACGGAGTGCGTCTCCTCCAAAAGAAGTTTGTTGGGGTCCAACCATTTATTGCAGCAAACAAAACAAAAGAAAACTGAAAGCGAAAGTAAAGACGCTCCAAGAAAAATGCATAGTGCATGAAGCAATAAAAATATAGTGTGTTCAAAGGTGACCTGATTTTTGCCGATGAAGAAGGGGTACCTCGAGGCATCCCCAAGCTTTGACGCTTGTATTTCTTGGATATTTCTTGGGGTGACATGGGCATCCCCAATCTTGAGCTTTTTTCCATACTTCATCTCATCTCATCATTCTCCTTTCCCTACACTTGAAAACTTCATTCATACAAAACTTCACACAATTCTTATTAGTAACATTAGTGTATGCAAGATAGTAAATCCACTCTTTGGTTCAGTTTCAACTCAAGTATAGCACCCATTAAATAATTAGCTACTGTAGCAACTCTCTCAAAAGTTCCATGATCAAAAGAACTCAAAAAGAAAGAGATCAAGAGGCAAACACAAATAATGGCAGAAATCTGTCAAAATAGAACAAACAGAACAGCTGGTAAAGATCAATTTTTTTTGAAAATTTTCTGTTGCTCAAATCGAAAAGTGCAAAACTAATGAAAGTTAGACAATAACCTGGGGCATGTGCACAAGAAATCGTAGATCAAAAAGACGTTTTGATAATTTTCACAAATTTTTACGGTACAGCGCATAAATCTTTTTCAGGACAACAACTTCCCCAAATCGTACCTTCCTCCAATTAGAGGTTATTCTTGGCACAAAAACAAAATAAAAAAGATAAGGAGAGATCATTACAGTAGTAATAACTTCCAAGACTCAACAAAAAGAAAAAGTACTAAAAAGAAAATAATGGGTTATCTCCCAAGAGTGCTTTTCTTTAACGCCTTTGAGCTAGGCGCAGAAAGTAGAAATCAAGTATTTTCAAAAGAAGGAGCATTAAGATCAATTGTTTCCTCGAAAACATCACTTGTCACAATAGGCACTTTAGACACTCCTGAAGATGATTCAACCTCCAAATCACTCTTAGTTGAACTAAAAAAATTACCAATCTTAAAAACATTATGCAGTTTTGGTATAGACACCTTGGGAACATACATAAATTTTTGCTCTTTTCCAACAAAAGCTTTCTCCTTCTTAAACTTAAGAGAAGAGAAAGTTGAGCCTAAAGTTTCCATAGATTCCTCTAATTTGCCGATCCTAAGGTTTGACTATCATGGATAGTGCTAGCCTCTAAAGCAGTGATTCTCTTACCAATACTTTCTATCAATTCATTAACCTGGCTAGCGTTATCAAGGAGATTTGGCATATTTTTCTCTAGAGAGCTCAGTTTTTCTATAACTTCTCCCAAAGTGATATCAGTTTTAACAACATTAATAGGTGGTACTCCCACTAAACTTTCAATTAAAGTGCATGCTTCCAAAGTAGGAGTACCAAGAAAATTACCCCCTGCGAGAGTAAAAGAACATACCTATTCCAACTAGATATACCAACATAAAAATTCCTAATAAGGATCATGGTAGAATACTTTTTTGTACATCTATGATGGGCATCACTAATTCTATACCAAGCATCTTTCAAACTTTATCCCCCTTGTTGCTTGAAAGTACGAACCTCAACTTCAGGATTACTCATTCTAGCAAGACAAAACAGACAAGCAAAAATAACAACTATAAAGGAACTAATTTTTTTGAATTTTTTTATAAAAAGATGCAAGCAAAAATAAAGTAAAGATAATAAGCAAAATAATAACAAAGTAAAATATTGGAAGCAAGAGACTCCCCTTGCAGAAATCCTCTTTCTCCCCAGCAACGGCGCCAGAAAAAGCTTGATTGGTAGCGGTGCTAGCCACCCAGTTGGGAACCCCAAGAGGAAGGTATGATGAGCACAGCGGCAAGTTTTCCCTCAGTATGAAACTAAGGTTTAATTGAACCAGTAGGAGAAAGAAACCACTTCTGAAGGTTGATGCTAGCTGGCTTGGCGACGACTCCAGACAATTTGTTTATGGCGCCTATCTGGGCGTAGTTCTGGCTCCAGCAGCAACGTGGAACCTACACACAACACAACCAAAGTAATTTGCCCCAACTTGTAGTGAGGTTGTCCATCTCACCGGTTTGTTGTAAACAAATGATTAAACGTACAATATGGTAAAAGATATTTGTTTGCAAAAAAGTAAATAATGCTTATAGAAAGTAAACAGTAATATGAATGTAAATGAATGGACCTGGGACCACAGTTCACTAGAGGTCTCTCTCCATAAAGATAAATAACATGCTAGGTAAACAAATTACAGTTGGACAATTGACAGAATAAAGAATGCAAGCAATGCATGTACATGTCATGAGGATCAATATGAGATTCACTTGGGCATTATAACATAATACATAGACCGTAATCCAACTGCATCTATGACTAATAATCCACCCGCCGGATATCATCCGAACAACCATTGGGTATTAAGTTGCAAGCAACAGATTATCGCCTTAAGCAAAGCGTGTAATGTAAACCATACAAATATCCTTAAACACGAGATTCTTGTTTTCTCCCTAGTAGCAACAGCATATCTACAACCTTAGAAGTTATTGTCACTCTCCCAGATTATCAGAGGCATGAACCCACTATCGAGTATAAATACTCCCTCTTGGAGTCACTAGCATCTACTCGGCCAAGATATCTATAGCAACAGAGAGCATACAAGATCATAAACAACATAGAGATGATAAATCACAAATCAACTTGACATAGTACTCAATATTCATCGGATCCCAACAAACACAACATGTAAAATTACATAATGATGATCTTGATCTTGATAGGCAGCTCACAAGATCTAAAAATGAAGCACATGGAGGAGAAGACATCCATCTAGCTACTGCTATGGACCCGTAGTCCAAGGTAGACTACTCACACATCACTCTGGAGGCAGGCATGGTGATGAAGAAGGCCTCCGATGGTGATTCCCCTCTCTGGCAGGGTGCCGGGAAGAGCTTCTGGACCCTCCCGATCTCGCATCACAACGGCGGCGGCTTGCAGTATGTTTTCTGGAAAAGAGTTCGGGCTTTAGGGTTTTCCCGTCGAGGGGATTAAATAGGCGGAAGGGAGATGTCAGGGGGTGGACCAGGCGGTTACACCCTCTGGTGGCGCGGCCTAGGGGTGGCCCGTGCCACCACCAGGTGTGGTCGGCCCCTGGTTCGTCTCCTGCTCTACTTTAGACTCCATCTTCATGTCAGGTAATTAGGGACTTCAGCTTTTGTTTCATCGAATTCCGAGAATATTTCCTTTGTAACTTTTCTGAAACACAAAAACAGCAGAAAATAGGGAACTGGCACTATGTCATCTTGTTAATAGGTTAATTCCGGAAAATGCATAAAAATGCCACGAAGTGTAAACAAAACACAAAGCAAATGGTGCATAAACAAGCATAGAGCATCAAAAGTTATAGATACATTTGAGACGTATCAGAAGCAAATAAGGGAAACAAGAAATTTGCATATAAAATGAAATGAGCAACATCGGTTGACAAATCGCGATGGCAATAGCTCTAGTTTCATCCTAAAATAAAAGATATTTGCATACAAGTTAGAAGAATCAAATTTTCTAGGATCATACCACTAGTTGATTCAAGAAGTACGCAGTGCTTGTTGTATAGGCATAACATCAAGTATATGTACTACTATCTTTATGTAGGCACTAGTTGATTCAAGTGCTACGCGCTACTTTATTTATGTAGGCACTTTTGTTCACATGTGAAGATTGTAAAAACATGTATACATACTCTTCTTAATCTTAATCAACAAAGTAGATGCACTGAGACAATACGAGCCTATGATTCCCAGAAGAATATGGTAAAGAAAGATTATTACCAAAAATTGTGTAGGCGTACCCCTATGAAAGAGAGAATTATATCTTGTTTTGAACTAGTGTTTATATAACTCAGAGAACAAAATATTCGTTACACTCGCGGTCGATCAGGCTCATCACGTAGGGGGGCACTGATCCAACCAAAACATCATCAGATAAACCATTACGAAAAAGCCTAGCCAGATGATGGGCTACTAGATTCCTTGATCTATTAATTTTTGACATCTTATAGTCTGGTAATGTTCCAAGGAGGTTTCTGATATCTCTGGCAATTCCAGAGATAGCTGACTTACTACTACCATCCCCATTTATTTCTGTGACTAGGGAATATCAGTCATTTTCTACATGGATCTTTCCTGCGTAGAGTGGCAAGATGGTTCTGATACTTTGGCGACCCGCAATAGCTTCAGCCATTTCAACAAATGGGCAGTTGTCAATTTTGCCCCATGCAATCAACAAAACATTTCCTTTTTCATTCCTGAGTACAGCGCCCCAACCTCCTTTGTTTTGCCCATCCCAAAAACTGGCATCCCAGTTTAATTTAACCCAACCAACTTCTGGTTTTGTCCACGTGCCTGGTGATGGTGCAGTGTTAAGGCACCCAGTTGGGAACCCCAAGAGGAAGGTATGAGGAGGACAGCAGCAAGTTTCCCTTAGTTGTGAAACCAAGGTTTATCGAACCAGTAGGAGAAAGCCAAACTTCAGAAGGTGATGCTTGCTAGCTTTGCGACACTTCGGACAGCGGCGCCAGAAGAATACTGTTGGCGTGAAGCTTTTCACCAGCAGCAACGTGGAACCTGCACACAACACAACCAAGAACTTTGTCCCCAACTTATGACGGGGTTATCAATCTCACCGGTTTGCTGTAAACAAAGTATTGAGCGTATCGAGTGGTAAAAGGTAATAGTATGCAAGAATGTAAACAGAGCGAGTAATAGTAAACGATAATAGCAATGTAAAGGAAATTGGACCGGGGTCCACAGTTCACTAGTGGTGTCTCTCCATAAGATAAATAACAACATGCTGGGTAAACAGATTACAGTTTGGCAATTTATAGAGTAAACATAATGTACATATGTCATGAGGATCACTATGAGATTCACTCTGGGCATTACGACAAAATACATAGACCGCCATCCAATTGCATCTATGACTAAAAATCCACTCGCGGGGAGTCATCCGAGTACCCCATGAGTATTAAGTTGCGAACAACAGATAATTGCATTAAGCAAAGTGCATAATGTAAACAAAGCAAATGTCCTTGGACACAAGAATGTTGTTTTCTCCCTAGTGGCAACAACACATCTACAACCTTAGAGGTTTCTGTCACTCCCCCAGATTACTAGAGGCATGAACCCAACTATCGAGCATAAATACTCCCTCTTGGAGTCAATAGCATCTACTCGGCCAAGATATCTACTAGCAACAGAAAGCATACAAAATCATAAACAACATAGAGATGACATAAGATATATAATTCAGCACATCAACTTAACATAGTACCAATACTCATCGGATCCCAACAAACACAACATGTAGAATTACATAAAGATGATCCTGATCATGTAGGGCAGCTCACAAGATCTAAACATGAAGCACATGGTGGAGAAGACGACCATCTAGCTACTGCTATGGACCTGTAGTCCAAGGTAGACTACTCACACATCACTCCGTAGGCAGGCATGGTGATGAAGAAGGCCTCCGGTGGTGATTCCCCTCTCCGGCAAGGTGCCGGGAAGAGTTTCTGGACCCTCCCGATCTCGCGACAACGACGGCGGTGGCTTGTAGTATGTTTCGAGGTAAAGCGATCTGTCCTTAGGTTTTTCTCATTGAGGGGAATATATAGGCGAAAGGGCAGCGTCAGGAGGTGGGCCAGCTGGCCTCACCACCAGGTGGCGCGGCCAGGGGCTGAGCTGCGCCACCCTATGGTGTGGCTGGCCCCTGGCCCCCCTCCATCTCATCTTCGGTCTTCACGAAGCTTTTGTAAAAATAGGAGGTTCGGCTTTTGTTTCGTCCAATTCCGATAATATTTCCTGTGTAGTATTTCTGAAACACAAAAATAGCAAAAAACAGGGAACTGGCACTGTGACATCTCATTAATAGGTTAGTTTCGGAAAATGCATAAAAATGCCACGAAGTGTAACAAAACACAAAGCAAATGGTGTGTAAACAAGCATGGAGCATCAAAAATTATAGATACGTTTGAGACGTATCAACCATCCCCAACCTTAACTCCTGCTCGTCCTCGAATAGGTAAGTGATAACAAAAGAATAATTTTTGAGGTGACATGCACCATCACAATCTTGATCAACTATGTAAAGCATTGAGTGCTGGGATCAAATAGCTTAAAAACATGGGCATAAGAGACATAATCTTGACAATAAAACTTAGCAACCATGTTATAACATGAATAGAAACACAAACGAAAGATCATGAATAATGAAACAATGAAAGTCAAACATGTGTTCAAATTATATGGAAAAACATATCAAGTGGTTTTCAGCTTGTTCTTCATGGAATAGCAAAACATAAATGCATAGGACACCTTCAAGTTTAAGAGGGTGACTAGATACAAATAATTTAAGAACAAGCAAAACCATAATCATGAATCAATCAATGATAAACTTTGGGACTGTGCACATTATACTCAGAATGGCGACTATGCTCTCTTAGACGGTGCATAAAGGTAGAAGGTGGAGACTCAACATAAAAGTAAAAGAAAGGCCCTTCGCAGAGGGAAGCAGAGATTGCAAGTTTTATAAACCTTCAAAAATTATGGTACTTACTAGCTTTGAGCTCTCATTGCCCCCATCATAGGCATCTTGAATGGTTAAAGTTAATGCGAGTACAATTACGAAGCATATGCTTAACAAATCATAAGTTGAAAACCTCGTGTCCCATGAAGTATGAATACCCAAACCTCATGCTACTCGACTTGGGTCCCAAGAAAGCTCCTGTCATTGTCAGTATACACGTATCATCGAGAACCACCAACAGGGTACCTCCTGCCCAATGAGATGGAACAAGCCCACATGAAAATGACAAGACAAATAGATAATGAACACCTCAGCATCTCTTTTATTTACCATTGGTATAGCTTTTTATTGTGAGATGCGTCGTCGAATGTCCACTATGGTCATGCTGTACATTTCTACCATGAATGATGCATGGATTAGATTAGCGGCCCAGGCGTTTCTCTAACACATATACAAACTCCATGATCTCGCAAGATCCCAACTTATTTCACATCGCGAGTATCCATAAACAAAAGATCACGATATCAACTCAAATGAGAGAAGTGCAATGTTGAAAGCTTTCCCCATGACGGCATGGTTTGGCTAATCTCCAACTTATAATTTGCAAGAATAACATCAACATAAGAGAGCCACAATGTCACAATTTTAAAAGAGAGAAAAGTAAAGTGTGCCATTAGGTTCGTGAGAGCTTTACTGACTAATTTTCACATAACACCAAAAAGAGTTTAATTTGAAGGATAGATAAAAGCAAGTCAAATGTACTTTGAAATAGCAAATTGCTAATAGGTATGTATGGTGGACACATTGGAAAAACTTGGTTTTTGGGAGTTTGATGCATGAGTAGAGCTCATACTCAGTACAAAATGAAGGCTAGCAAAAGACTGGGAGCGACCAACTAAGAGAGCAATAACGACCATAATCATGCATAGCAACAAAACATCATTAAAAGAAGCATAAAGTGGCATCACAAGTCAAAAACAAAATGATCATAGAGGCTTATGGTGACTTGTTAGAGTCAAACATGTTGTAAGCATGTGCCAAGTCAACCCAAATAAGCATCAAAGGAGAAAACCAAATAAATGCTTCCATATAATAAAAACAACGCATGATTTTTTTCAAAGGCTCATTAAGCAATCTCAGTCATTTGAGACAAGTCAAGCTACAACAAAAATCACTAAGAATACTATCAAAATGACATCAAGCATGACATGCAAAATTCTAAGCCGCAGTCTAAACAAGCTCCTTTTTGTACCACTTTTTGCATGAAACTTTTTCTCTTTTCCAACACCATTCAAACCTTTTTGAAACAACTCTTTTGATGAATACCAACATGGACCAGTGGTAAAAATACACCTTGATGCAAAGATATAATAAGATCTGAACAAAAATCAAGGTGAAAAATGAAAGCTAAACGCAGTTCTAGAAAAAGAGAACACTTGTTGATTGATAAGAGTGAAAACTAGAGTGTTCTTGGCAAATGAAAAACGGAATGCGTCTCCTCCAAAAGAAGTTTGTTGGGGTCCAACCATTTATTGCAGCAAACAAAACAAAAGAAAACTGAAAGCCAAAGTAAAGACGCTCCAAGAAAAATGCATAGTGCATGAAGCAATAAAAATATAGTGTGTTCAAAGGTGACCTGATTTTTGCCGATGAAGAAGGGGTGCCTCGGGGGCATCCCCAAGCTTTGACGCTTGTACCTCTTGGATATTTATTGGGGTGACATGGGCATACCCAAGCTTGAGCTTTTGTCCATACTTCATCTCACCACTCTCCAATCCCTACACTTGAAAACTTCCTTCATACAAAACTTCACACAATTCTAATACAACGTTAGCATAAGCATAATAGTAAATCAACCCTTTTGGTTCAGGTTTCAACTCAAAAACACCACATATAAAGAATATACTACTGTAGCAACTTCCTCAAAAGTCCCCTGATCAAAAGAACTAAAAAAGAAAGCGATCGAGAGGCAAACACAAATAGTGGCAGAAATCTGTCAAAACAGAACAGCTGACAAAGGTCGATTTTTCCGAGGACCTTCTGTTGCTCAAATCAAAAAGTTCAAAACTAATTAAAGTTTGGATATAACATGGGGCATATGCACAAGAAATATCAGATCAAAAAGATATTCTGAGAATTTTCACGAATTTTTACGGTGCAGCACAGAAATCTGTTTCAGGATAGCAACTTCCCCAAATCTTACCTCCCTCAAATTAGAGGTTCTTCTTGGCACAACAAATAAATAAAAAGGATAAGGGGAGGTCATTACAGTAGTAATAACTTCCAAGACTCAAATAAAAGAAAAATTACTGAAAAGAAAACATTGGGTTATCTCCCAAGAGTGCTTTTCTTTAACGCCTTTGAGCTAGGCGCAGAAAGTGGAAATCAAGTAATATCAAGCGAAGCACTAAGATTACCGGATGCCTTATGTCTTCCTATCTTACCTTTGCTTTTAACTCTAGGAAAGAAATGATTATTGCAAGGTGGAGAAGTGAATTTTATAGTGCCTTTTCCCACATCTATAGTGGCGCCCATGAGCTTTAGTAGAGACCTTCCAAGCGTGATTTGTCCCTTTCCTACACATTCAATAATAAGATAATCAGTAGATACCATTTTTCCTAGGATTTTTGTAAATACTCCTTCAGCTATTCCAACGGGAAATATAATGGCATTATTAGTAAGATATATTTCTTCTCCTCCCTCAGAAAGCTTCCAAAGATTCAAAGATTCATAAACATCCTTTGGCATAAGACAAAATTCAGACATAATATCACAAGGAGCATGAAAAGTTTCACGACGGATAGTAATTTTCACCGTAGGGAGCCAACTTGATGGTTCGGAATTTATTGGCACATAATCAAAATGCTCACGCAAAGTACCATAGCAATTTTTTAAACAAGCAGTTTGAGTCTCAAGAGTATTAAGTCTAGTAAAAATGCTCACAAGAGAAGAATCAAAATCAGTCAGGAAGCTATAAATTTGTAACGACCCGCCTTTTACTAAAGGCAAATCTCCTGTGTATCTGTGCCATTCCCTGGATCAGTAGATAGCACCACAGTACAAAATAAGTAATCATTGCAATAGCATCAATATTACAACGTAAATCCAGTTACATAGGTCTTCAACCTTACGAGTACACAGCATAAAGCATAGTTGCAGTGAGCCTCCATTCTTCATCACGTGCCACAGGCAGACATGTTGGAATGTAGTCTCGAGATCCTACTCCTGGTTCCTTACTCGAAATAAAACCTGCATGTTTGAATATGCAGCCCCAAAGGGGTCAGTACAATGATGTACTGGCAAATGACACATATTTGGTGGCATTTTTGTGGAAGGACTATACTACATGACATTTGGCTGGTGGATCTCATAGGCTAATTGCATAAAGCCAATTTTATCCTATAATCCATTTTAATACTTTCTTTCAACAAATTTTATTTTTCAAGGGTCAAGACAACCCCCATACACTACATACTGGCCGGTATGTAGTTCTGGGCGAAACTCAACAAAGTTTGGAACCTCAGGCACCACCACCCCTCGGAGTGTATGGTCCTTAGTTCCTACCTAGGGGTTTCTAGACAAGATTTTAATAATTCAGAAACGGTGATGAGATTATTCCGTACATTCCATGTCTAGAGACTCAATTGTCCATAACCGAGGACATGGCTAATCGATTAGTTTAAAACACCTTGCAAGGGTTGTGCACTTTCACCTTACGATTCATTTTATGCCCATACATAAAATGAAACGAGACCTTTTAGAGGAGAGGGCAACTAACTGGCAAGATCCGCTCCCAACCTATAATTATTCTACCACCAACTTCTTGCACAAAGTTACACTCCCACATCTAATCAGTCAAGACAGAGCCCATAATGTCATAAGGCTGCACTGGAAGTACACTAAGCATGGAAGACATAGCCATCTCTTTGTTCCTGGGTGGCCAACCACAAGTGTACGCCCAGGCAGCAACTACACAAAGTGTAGCCCCAGGTCGCCACTCAACATCACCTCCTTCAACAAACCAATCCACCCAGGTGTTTCATTTTAGTTGAAGTTCTTAATTTGTTCACAAAACACTTTTCAAGTGATCTTAGCATGGCATCAATATTTTTCAAAGTATTTAGCATCCTAACAGGTGGGGTTTGAGGGATTGCTACACACTACTAGGATCTAAGCATTTGATAAAATAGTTGAGTAAATCACCTATCATGCATACTACAAGAGGTGAGTATACTAATGCATAATAAAATGGGTGAGGGACATGTGTGTCACTTGCCTTTTTGAAGATCGCGACATTTCGCTTCTCTCAACTAAGCACGTAGCTCTTCGCACAAACTATAGCACAAGAAATAGCATACCATAAACATACCATACACACACAATCAAATAAACAATTGAAAAGTGTTTGTTTAACAATTCAGATTATTCAAGATGTTATGATAGAGAGATTTGGTAAAGGATTATGATTTGTGAGATAAGAATTTGAGAGCTTAGTTGGGTAAAGATCAACATGATTTGAGAGATAATTAGACTAGGCATAATATAATTTGATGAAGTTTTTATGCTTGTGAGAGAGAATTTGAGAGCTTAGTTGGGTAAAGATCAACATGTTAATTTTTGTGGAGTACGTAGACCTTGTGAACAGAGTTACAACAAGGAAGATTATTGTGTCCACCATGCAAATGAAGAAACCCGAATGTGGTACAAGGATATAGGCGAGATCGGTAAAAAGGTTTGTAAGCTTTATCCTTTTCTTTGTAAACATTGCGATGACATAGGTTATTTTAATTTCCAATGCTCAAGCCCTAATAGTTACTATTCTAGTACCTTAAGTTTGTATTGTGAAGACAAGATTACTCTCAATCAGCATGATGAGCTCACTTTGTTCCTGGCGTGTGAAGAGATATCTAGAAAGATTGCTTTGATAGATATGAATGATGTTGATATTAATAGCACCCTTCTAGGTTGTCGTCTCTATTGTGCTAAAGATTGCCTTGCAAATACTTACATACAAAATCTTATAAAACATGATGTTTTGCCAAGCTATGACAGGACTGATAGATGTTTTTATCTTATTAATAGAGAGGAGGAATCCTCCAAAGTTTCTTCTGTTGTTTCTGTCCACAAACCAGATTATGTGGAGAAGATGCCTTTCCCTCCTAAAGAATATGTGGAGAAGATGCCCTTCAAGTCTCTCCCTCCTAAAGGAGAGAGTAAGAAAAGTATGAAGAAGAAGAAGAAGAGGAGTAAAAGGCGAGAGGACACGGTATCTTCCCCTAAGCGTTATGATCCTGCTATAGATTATGATAATTCTGATTGGGATGATGTTCTCATGCCTGTTACCTATGTTAGTGATCATGATTGGGAAAAGCACTCTACTTTTGATATTGAAAATCTTTTTGGTACCAATTCTAAGGTTAATAATTGTTGTACCATTAGTACTATCCATGTTCCTTCTTATGATGATATGTTTGATGAATATGCTTTGCGAAATAGTTGTTCTCTAGCTTGTGATGATACTAAGCCTCTAGTCTATGATGGTTATGATGATGGGTATAATATTTTCAATTCACCTACTTTTGAGGAGAAAAATGGTTATGATTGCAATATGCCTCATGTTTTCGATGATTATGGTGATGAGAATAATTATTCTATTGAATCTGCTCCTACTACGATTGTTCATGTGGGGAGTATTAATTCTTTTATGCATGTGGCTCATGATAGGGATGCTTTATGTGATAGTTATATTATTAGTTCTATTCATGATGCTACTGAAAGTTATTATGAGAGAGGGAAACATGGTTTGATGGATCTCAACAATATTGAGTTTCCCCTCTGTATATTGCAATTCTTTATGTTGTACTTGTTTTGCCTTCCTATGCTTTTTGCATTGCGCTTTTATGACTTGTCTTTCTACAAGACTATTTTTCATAGGAAGTGGTTTAGATTTAAATGTGTTTCATATATGCTTTTTGATGCTCTCTCTTGCTTTAAGTTCCTATATGGCGCCTTTGCCTCAAGCTCTTATATGGTGCCCACATGTGCATCTTTGCAAATTACTATGCCTAGCTCAAAGGCGTTAAAGAAAAGCACTCTTGGGAGATAACCCATTGTTTATTTTCAGTACTTTTTCTTTTATTTGAGTCTTGGAAGTTATTACTACTGTAATAACTGCTCCTTATCCTTTTTATTTCGTTGTTGTGCCAAGAGAAGCCTCTAATTTGAGTGAGGTAAGATTTGGGGATGTTGCTGTCCTGAAACAGTTTTCGGTGCTGCACCGTAAAAATTCGTGAAAATTCTCTTTATATCCTTTGGACCTGCGATTTCTTGTGCATATGCCCCAGGTTATATCTAAACTTTCATTAGTTGAACACTTTTTGATTTGAGCAACAGAAAACGTTCTAAAAATTTGACCTTTATCAGCTGTTCTGTTTTAACAGATTTCTGCCAATATTTGTGTTTGCCGCTTTATCGCTTTCTTTTTTAGTTCTTTTTATCACGGAACTTTTGGGTAAGTTGCTACAGTAGTTTATACTTTATATGTGGTGGTTTTGAGTTGAAACCTGAAGCAAAAAGGGTTGATTCAATGCTATGCTTACACTAATGTTGCTAATAGAATTGTGTTTAGTTTTGTATGAAGGAAGTTTTCAAGTGTAGGGATTGGAGAATGATGAGATGAGATGAAGAATGGACAAAAGCTCAAGCTTGGGGATTCCCATGCAACCCCCAAGAAATATCCAACAGGTTCAAACGTCAAAGCTTGGGGATGCCCCCGAGGCACCTCCTTCTTCATCGGCAAAAATCAGGTCACCTTTCAAGACATTATATTTTTATTGCTTCATGCACTATGCGTTTTTCTTGGAGCGTCAGTTGCTTTTGTTTTCAGTTTTCTTTTGCTTTGTTTTCTGCAATAAATGTTTGGATCACATCATGTGTTTGGAGAGAGACATGCTCCATTTTTCATTGCCAAGAACACTCTAGTTTTCACTCTTATCGTTTAATGAGTGTTCTCTTTTTTTGCTACTGCGTTTAGCTTGCATTTTTCGCCTTGATTTTTGTTCAGATCTTGTTTTATCTTTGCATCAAGGTGTATTTGGACCTCTGGTATATGTTGGTTTTCCTCAAAAGAGTTTCCTCAAAAAGGTTTGAATGGTGTTGGAAAAGAGAAAAAGTTTCATGCAAAAAAAGTGGTACAAAAAGGAGCTTGTGTAGACTGCGGCCTAGGCTTTTGCATATCGCGCTTGATGTCTTTTTGATAGTTTGCTTAGTGGTTTTGCTGTAGCATGACTTGTCTCAAATAACTGAGATTGCTCAATAAGCCTTTGAAAAAATCATGCGTTGTTTTAATTATTTGGAAGCATTATTTTGGTTTTCTCCTTGATGCTTTATTTGGGTTGACTTGGCGCATGCTCACACATGTTAGACTCTTACAAAGTCGCCAATAGCCTCTATGATCATTTAGTTTTTGACTTTTGATGCCATCTTATGCTTCTTTTAATGTTTCTTTGTCGCTTTTCATGATTATGGCCGTTATTGCTCTCTTAGTTGGTCGCTCCCAGTCTTTTGCTAGCCCTCATTTTGTAATGAGTATGAGCTCTACTCATGCATCCAACTCCTAAAAGCCAAGTTGTTCCAAAGTGTCCACCATACATACCTATTAGCAATTTGCTATTCCAAAGTACATTTGACTTGCTTTTATCTACTCTTCAAATTAAACTCTTACCAGTGTTATGCGAAAATTGGTCAGTAAAGCTCTCACGAACCTGATGGCACACTTTATTTTTCTCATTCTTAAAAATTTGACATTGTGGTCTCTTATGTTGAGTTGTTATGCTTGCAAGTTGTAAGTTGGGAATTAGCCCAGCCATGTCATCATGGGGCAAGCTTTCAACATTGCACTTCTTATTTGAGTTGATATCGTGATCTTTTGTTTATGGATACTCGCGGTGTGAAATGAATTGGGAATCTTGCGGGATCATGGAGTTTGTATATGTGTTAGAGAAACGCCTGGGCCGCCAATCTAAGCCATGCATAATTCATGGTGGAAATTTGCAGCATGCCCATAGTGGACATTCGACGACGCATCTCAAAATAAAAAGCTATACAAATGGTAAATAAAAGAGATGTCGAGGTGTTCATTGTCGGCTTGTCCTGTCATTTTGATGTGTGCTTGTTCCATGTCATCAGGCACGGAGGTACCCCGTTGGCGGTTCTCGATGATACGTGTATACTTACAATGATAAGAGCTTGCTTGGGACTCTAAGTAAAGTAGCATGAGGTTTGGGTACTCGTATTCACGGGACACGAGGTTTTCAACTTATGATTTTTCAAGCATATGCAGCATAATTGTACTCGCATTAACTTTAACCATTCAAGATGCTTATGATGGGGGCAATGAGAGCTCAAAGCCGGTAAGTACCATAATTCTTGAAGGTTTATAAAACTTGCAATCACTACTTCCCTCTGCAAAGGGCCTTTCTTTTACTTTTATGTTGAGTCTTCATCTTCTACCTTTATGCACCGTCTAAGAGAGCATAGTTGTCATTCTGAGTATAATGTGCATTGTCCCAAAGTTTTCACTGATTGATTCATGATCATGATTTCACTTGTTCTGAAATTACTTGTATCTAGTCGCCCTCTTAAACTTGAAGGTGTCCTATGCATTTATGTTTTGCTCTCCATGAAGGACAAGCTGAAAACCATTTACTATGTTTTTCAGATGATTTGAACACACGTTTGACTTTCATTGTTTCATTATTCATGATCTTTTGTTTGTGTTTCTTTTCATGTTATAACATGGTTGCTAAGTTTCTATTATCAAGATTATGTCTTTCATGCCCATGTTTTAAGTTCTTTAATCTCAGCACTCAATGCTTTACCTATATGATCAAGATTGTGATGGTGCATGTCACCTCAAAAATTATTTCTTTTGTTATCACTTACCTACTCGAGGACGAGCAGGAGTTAAGCTTGGGGATGCTGATACGTCTCAAACGTATCTATAATTTTTGATGCTCCATGCTTGTTTTTACACCATTTGTCTTGTGTTTTGTTACACTTCATGGCGTTTTTATGTGATTTCCGGAACTAACCTATTGACAAGATGCCACAGTGCTAGTTCCCTATTTTCTGTTGTTTTCGTGTTGCAGAAAAGTTACACATGAAATATTCTCGGAATTGGACGAAACCAAAGCCAGTCGCGCAGAATTTCACCGAAGCTTTCAGAGAACCGAAGAGGAGGCGGAGTGGGGCCACGAGGGCCCCACACAACAGGGCGGCGCGGCCCAGGCCCTGGCCGCACCCCCTATGTGTGAGGGTGCCCTGGCAGCCCCCTGACGATGCCCCTTCGCCTATATAAAGCCTTGGGACGGAAAACCCTAGGGGAATCGGCGAAATTTCCAGAACAGTTCCGCAGCTCCGCCGCCACCGCCGACGAATTTTGGGGGACAGAAGTCTCTATTCCGGCACCCTGCCGGGACAGGGAAGTGCCCCCGGATCCATCTCCATCGGTCTCCATCGCCGTCTCCGTCGTCTCCATCGACCTCACCGCCATCTCCACCAACCTTGCTGTCTCCAATGATGAGGAGGGAGTAGTTCTCCCCCGGGGCTGAGGGCTCTACCGGTAGCTATGTGGTTCACCTCTCTCTCCCATGATGTGATCTTTATGTGATCGTGAGCTTTGTATCTAGTTGAATTGGTAGATGTTATTATTCAGATATTATGCTGCTCCATTGCTTAATTATTATACTCTCCAGAGATACCTCGTATCATGGTGTAAAGGTGACTAGTGTGTGCATCATGTGTATTTTTTTGGTTAATGTCTCTATGAAATGTTGGTGTTTGTTGGAACCATCTAGTGCGTTCATGGTGATAGTGTGGGACAATCTAGTTTGGGTACATACGGACTTTGAGGAGTGCTTCGTATCCCTACGCATGATTAGTGTTCGTTTTCCATTGGAGAATTGTTTTGAGTTACATATGGATGATAGTATCTATTGGTTCAATTATGTTACTTGTTGGGAGTGTGTCCACTAGTGAAAGTATGATCCCTAGGCCTTGTTTCCAAGCTTTGCACACCATTTACTTCCTGTTTTGTTACATGTTTGCTTGCTGCCATTTTTATTTCAGATCACATTTGCTACTTATAATCATCACAACTACTTGTATTTCACTATCTCTTCGCCGAACTAGTGCACCTATACATCTGACAAGTGTATTGGGTGTGTTGGGGACACAAGAGACTTTCTGTATCGTAATTGCAGGGTTGTTTGAGAGGGATAGCTTTGACCTCTTCCTCCCTTAGTTCGATAAACCTTGGGTGATCCACTTAAGGGAAACTTGCTGCTGTTCTACAAACCTCTGCACTTGTAGGCCCAACACTGTCTACAAGAACAAACGCGTGCGTAGACATCAGGGCCCAGTTGGTGATCCAAGCCAATCACCGTTCTTCTCCGCGACCTCGCAGACCCACCCATTTGTAAGTTCATCCTCCCTTATACCCATATGCAGACCGATTGGCGCACTGGTCCTCCCCTTTACACTATGGACGCTCCCATAAGTAGACCGATACGGACCCAGATGCCCGCTCCTATACAATATGGGTAGACCGATCCGGATGACTCTTACAATCCATCATAGATCAATTAGCAAGTTTGTCCCCTTATACTATAGGTAGACCGGCAGGAATCGCTCTTCCCTTTACACTATAGCAGATCGGACAAGACAACCCTTGCTACTAATCCGTTGGCATGCGAGAGGGAAAAGATACAGCTGACTTCTCCGTCCCATTCCAGATCTCATGGTTGACCATTATTTACGGCGCTAGAATCACTGGCGACATTTGTTATTAGACCTAGGTGAACTTTCTAGTTGCAGTGGGACCTCCACCATACTCATACCATGGTCCCACTGCCCACCATCCTAGGGCAACAACCATTACGGTCAAAACCACTATTAATATTTATTAGTAAAAACAAACCTTTTACTTTGAATGCAGTAATAATAATACCACTGGTATATTTGCAAGTAATTTGCTAAAAGTAAACAAGAGATATGCTCAAGAGTGAACTTGCCTGCAAACCGCAAGGTACACTAGTAGGAAAACCCTTATAGGTGGGATGCAATTCTGTGGCGCACTAGCCAGCAGTGCGCCACAGAAATTATTTCTGTGGCGCACCTGGCCAGGTGCGCCACAAAAATACAGCATTTCTGTGGCGCACCGGGAGACAATGCGCCACAGAAATTGGGTGGGGCCCACTCCCTGCCAGCCCCAATCATTGATTCCACTAATTCTGTGGCGCACTGGACCTGATGCGCCACAGAATTAGGACATTCTGTGGCGCATCAGGTCCAGTGCGCCACAGAATTAGTACATTCTGTGGCGCACCAGGGCCAGTGCGCCACAGAATTAGTGTAATTCTGTGGAGCACCTTGACCTGATGCGCCACAGAATTAGGTCGTCCCACACCTTTAAAGTGCCAACCTCCCACACCTCCAACACTCCCAAGCCATTCATCTTCCTCTCCTCCATCTAGATCTAGCTCTAGCTCCCTTCCCTCTCATCCCATTTTGGCCATAGTTTTCACTTTCTTTGGTACTTATTGTACTTACTTTGGTTGATACATAATTGGCGGTGAGGAGAAGCCTCTCCATACTCTCTCCTCCTCTCCAACTCATCGATCGCGGTCTCGTCTCGGCATCGAATCTACAAGGTGAGTATTTGGAGGGGACATGCATGCGCATGTCGATCTTGTGTATGGATGATTGTTACACGTGAAGCGCTTGTGTGTGTGCCGGCGTGGTGCATGGATGTTTGTCGAGACGTTGATTCATTTCCGTTTCGGCAAATTTTTGCACTACCCATACGTCCTACCTTTAGGAGAGGTCATGCCGAATTTTTCCGCTCTATGTATACCTTTAGGAGAGGTCCATGCATGTGTGTGCATGTTTTGCGGTTCTAATTTTCTGCTCTATGTATACCATTTGCAGACAACCATGGTCCTCTCGATGAGTTCCGCTCGAATTAGTAGATACAAGAAAGACGCGAAGGAGGACATGATTCGGAACAATAGGCGCCAGATAAGATGTCCGTGTCGATCATGCAAACTCGAGCGCTGGATCAACCCTGATTCCGGACAACTGGAGGAGCACCTGCTGAGGCGCGGTTTCATGCAGGACAACCAGGCGCGGCCGGCCCCAACAAATGGTGCGCATGAAGACCATGGTGGCGAGCGAGATGACGAAGCACCACATGTCGGTGGAGAATATCATCATGAAGAAGAAGTCGGCGGAGAAGATCATCATGAAGAAGAAGTTGCCGGCGGAGAAGATCATGATGAAGAAGAAGATTCTGGCGCGACTCCGCTAATTTCGGCCTTGCGGGACTCTCATGTTCAAGATCTGCTCCTCCATGAGACGAGCAACGACAGAGCTGCAGCCAGAGAGAGAGCCAAGCTGGCGCAAATGGAGAAAGACGGGATGACTCCGATATTTCCTGGGTGCCGTCCGCAGGATATGCGCTTGCATGTAACGCTTGATTGTCTGCAGATGAAGACGCAGAACAAATGGACCGATTCTAGCTTCACCAAGAACATGAAATTCTGGCACGATCGTCTCCCAGAGGGGAACACATTGCCAAGTAGTATCGAGGAGGCCAAGAAAGTTGTGTGCCCTCTTGACCTACCGCACGAAAGATACCACGCCTGCATCAATGATTGCGTGATTTATCGGGGGGAGTACAAGGACATGACCACATGTCCGGTGTGCGGCCACGGACGGTACAAGGTTGGGAACAAGAAGGTACCTCGAAAAGTGGTATGGTACTTTCCTATCACTTCCCGTCTGCAGCGATATTTCATGGACCCTAAGGAAGCAAAGCTCATGCAATGGCACGCGGAAAGGGAGAAGCCCGAAGAAGATCCGGAGATGGGCTATATGCTGAAACACCCTTCAGACGCTGGCCAGTGGGAAGCATTGGACATCGCCTTCCCTAGGTTCGGGGGCGACGGAAGGAACATCAGGCTGGGTATGAGCACCGATGGACTCAATCCGTTCAGCAACCAGAGTAGCACGCATAGCACCTGGCCTGTGTTTGTATGGCCTTACAACCTACCCCCGTGGCTGTGCACCAAGCAAAGGTACATACACCTGAGTATTCTCATTCAGGGGCCAAAACAACCAGGTGTCGACATGCATTTGTATCTCGGGCTGCTGAAAGAGGAGTTAGACACGTTGTGGAAGACGCCACCCCGTACGTGGGACGCCTACAGTAGAACTTATTTCGATATGAGAGCCGCGTTGATCACGACGGTCACGGACTATCCTGGTTGCGCATACGTATCTGCCCAGGTCAGCCACGGATTCTGCGGCTGTGTGAAGTGCATGGACGAGACCCCGCATCTACAGCTACCAAGGGATCCTGGGTCCTCGAAAACCGTGTACCCAGGTGCTCGAAGGTGGCTTCGCTTGGATCACCCGTGGAGAAAACGCGGTGATCTGTTCAATGGTAAAGATGAGCCCGATGGACCCCCGCGACAGAGGAGCGGTGTAGAAATCGACGATCTTCTAAAAAATTGGAAGGAGTGCCCAGCGCCGGGAAAGAAGCGACCGAAGCCAGAGCCGCTGCTCGGTGTATGGAAAGCGAGGTCTATTTTCCACGACTTGGAGTACTGGAAGGTCCTCCACACGCCCCACAGCCTCGATGTCATGCACATTACGAAGAACGTTACCGAGAGTCTGCTTGGCACTCTTTGCAACTCGGGAAAGTCCAAGGATGGGCCGAAAGCAAGATACGATCTGAAACATTTTGGCATCAGAAAAGCTCTTCAAGCCCCCAATACTGATGACAACGACGACGATGATGATGATGATCAGACGGAAGGGACTCAACGTCTCCGCAAAAGGGCTAAGAAGAACGCGGTGGTGCTTCCTGCTGCCTGCTTCACAATGAGTCCGGAGGAGCTCGAGCAGTTTTTCAGGTGCCTCCTACGAGTGAAACTTCCTCACGGTTACTCGGGGAATATAAGCAGATATCTAGACGTAGCGAAGAAGAGGTTCACCAGGATGAAGTCTCACGATTGTCACGTGCTCATGACGCAGATACTTCCCGTTGCGATCCGAGGGATAATGGACGAGCACGTCCGTGATACGCTGTTTGGCCTTTGCAACTTCTTTGACGTTATCACCAGGAAGTCGATCGGCGTGAGGCAGCTCAAGATGCTACATGATGAGATCGTGGTGATACTATGTGAGCTCGAGATTTACTTCCCGCCCGCATTCTGTGATATATGCGTCCATCTCCTTCTCCATGTCGTTGATGACATCAGGCAGCCCGGCCCGACGTTCCTCCACAACATGATGCCTTTCGAAAGGCAGAACTGTGTCATGAAAGGATACGTTCGCAACAGGGCCCGTCCAGACGCAAGCATGGCTAAGGGGTTCCTAACCTACGAGTGCATCTCCTTCTGCCAGAATTATCTAAGCACCGAGGACGACCAGGATCATGTTGGTCTGCCCACCAGGACGCACCTCGGCAGGCTCGCTGGAGTCGGTCACCGCGAGGGCTACCGCTCAGTCCATGTCGGCATTGTCAATCGACGCGACGACTTTGAAAGGGCTCACCGGGTCGCGCTACAACACTTAAAATTGGTCAAACCTTTTGTGCAAGAGCACAAAAGCATAATCGAGCAGAATTACATCGATATGGGCCGGCCAAGGAAGATGGGAGACGTAACCAAAGAGCACAACTCCGGCTTCACGCTTTGGTTTAAGCAAAGTCAACTACTTCAAGCACAGAGCAGAAGGCCTTCTACCGAAGATGAAAAACTCATATACACCTTATCACAGGGCCCCGGGCATAACGTAAGGACCTATCAGGGGTACGACATCAACGGTTACAGATTCTATAACGAGGAAAAGGACAGAAATAGTAAAATTCAAAACTCAGGAGTAACTATGCTATCATACGCCGATGACGAGACTAGTGTCAAGGAAAGATTTTTTGGAAGGATCGAGGAGATATGGGAGCTCAATTACTGTGGAGAGACGGTGCCAATGTTCCGTGTGAGATGGGCCAAGAAGGTCGAAAAAGAAGGCCGATATTTCACCACCATGATTATACCGAATGCCAAATCGAAGAACGCATCCGCGAAAAATGAGCCATGGGTACTCGGTAGCCAAGTTGACCAATGCTTCTTCATCACCGACCCGTCGAGGCCTAACCGTGTTGTCGTGAGGAGGGGCAAGAGGAGCATCATAGGAATGGAAGGAGACGCAAACGAGGAAGACTTGGACAAGAACGGTGACCCGAAGATCGAGGAGGAATTCGACAAGCACTTCGACATGCCTACTACTAGTAAAGTAAGAAGGAAGACCTCCCTACCTACTAAAGGTTGTCCGTTCACACGAAGAAATCTCAAGGTGGCCAGCATAAAGTATTCAACCGCCAACAAGAAGGGCAAGAAGATTGTGAAGAAACGCTAAGCTAGCTCGGAAGCGGACGGAGAAGACTTTTTTGGTGTGTGTGATCGAGACTTTTTTGTGTATGCACATGTGTGTGTGATCGAGACTTTTAATTTTGTGTGTGTATGCACATGTGTGTGTTAGAGAAAATAATTAAAAAAATAATAATTAAAAAATGAGCAAAAAGATATGCAACTGTTTTGTGTATGCACATGTATGCATCTAATCACTAAAATAATTAAAAAAAGAAATAATTAAAAAATGAGCAAAAAGATATGCAACTGTTTTGTGTATGCACATGTATGCATCTAATCACTGAAATAATTAAAAAAAATTCTGTGGCGCATCTACTAGTGGGATGCGCCACAGAATTCTCAAATTCTGTGGCGCATCCCACTAGTAGATGCGCCACAGAAGTTTTACACTTAGTAAAACGGCGATCGATCCCCTCCCCCTGAGCCCGCATCTTTTCTTTCTCTCTATCCGCCGCCGCGCCGCGAACCCTAGCTAGCTAGCCGCCGGCCGGTCTCCCTCCCGCTCGCCTCACCTCGCTCGCTCGCCGCCAAGAGGAGGTCCGCGCCGCTCTCCCTCCCGCTTGCCTCACCTCGCTCACCTCACGATTCCTCTCCCCCGCGCGCTGCGAACCCTAGCTAGCCGCCGGAGAATCCACGCCGGCTACCCGCGCTAGCCGCCGGAGCATCCAGATCCCGGAGCGGCCCAAGGACAAGGAGCCGCCCTTCTCTACCGCCGTCTTCCAACGTGGCCAAGGTACATGCACGCCATTGCCACCGCCGACTCGCCGGATGCTCTGTTCATCGCCGGTTTACTGGGGCAGGCTCGCCGGCGATTTTCGATTTTGGTCCTTTCTCCCTTTCTTTTAGGCTTGCTTACGAATTTGGGTGTGATGAACTATACATAGCTCTGGCACTGTCCATTATACAACCTGCAGAACACTAGGAATTCTAACAGCGTACTGCTGTACGTTAATTTCTTTGTAAGCGAAAAAGATTTAGCTGGTTGTCACCTTTTTTATGCATATAAAATAGTGTTACTGCCATAATGTTCTTTGAAAGAAAAATTCTAGGCAAAATACTTAAATATGCAATTCTTTGAAAGACAAAGATTTAGCTGGTTGTCACCTTTTTTATGCATATAAAATAGTGTTACTGCCATAAGTTCACCTAAATAACACCACACAAAACAAGCTTTTGTGTTCTGCTTTTTGTTTAGCTGTGTCATATGCAATTCGGAATTGACTGAACCATTTTTTCCCCATAAAACTGAACCATTTCCTACATTAGAGATTTAGAGGTCATGCGTTCCAGTCAGAAACTATACCATGACCAACACTGGGCATTAATAAAGATACAAAAATTAATTCTCTGTTTCTTAATATACAGAGGTTTCCTTTGTTATGTTTACTGCGAGAGGATCTTGAACATAATCATGGTGCCCTCAATTCCTCGTTTATATATGGTTAGTATGCTCTGTTATAGTATGCTCTGGTTAGTATGCTCTGTTAGTATGCTCTGTTAGTATGCTCTGTTATAGAATTGACTGCTTTTTGTTTAGCTGTGTCATATGCAATTCAGAATTGACTGGTTTGTCACAGCACATCTATGCCGAAATAAAATTCAGAGAAAAAATGAACCTACTTTAGATATGGGCTTAAGAAGTTGATGTTTGCTCATATTTAGCAATTATTCTAATTATGCCCTGACCTACTTTAGCACATCTATCCCATGACCTGATGTTAGATGTGGTTACTTAGCGCTAAAGATGCCCTGTAGTGCTAGCCTCATTGTTGATATCTATATAGTAGTATCTACCTGCTTGATGTTTTTACATCAACTTGTTATATGCTTCAAAAGGTGTTGCTCATTTTATCAACTACTGTATACCATGGCTGCAGTGGACATGGCTATTATCAAATAAAGGTTAACTGGGAGTTAATAATTTGTGCGCACAAGAACAATTGCTAACACACTTAATAGTCCCTCATCTGGTTAGTATGCTCTGTTATTGACTCATAGCTGCTTAATAGTCCCTGTACATTACTTGTAGTTTACCATGAGGGCTTAAGAAGTTGATGTTTGCTCATATTTAGCAATTATTCTAATTATTTTCTGTGATGCTTGAATTCACTAGATCATGCACTTATTCTGATTATTTTCTGTGATGCTTGAACATTACTAGATCATGCACTTATTCTGATTATTTTCTGTGATGCTTGAACACTAGATCATGCACTTATTCTGATTATTTTCTGTGATGCTTGAACACTAGATCACCTATGTGCCTTGTGGTCAGGGTATGTGCTGTGCATAGTGATCTGGTTAGTATGCTCTGTTATATGCTGGTGTGTGCTGGAGTGTTGGTGTGTGCTGGAGAGTGCTGATGTATGTTGTATGACAGATATGTATTGAAAAATGTTTCACATATTTGATTTGCTGGTGTTATATGCTTATGAGATGTTGTCAAGTGTGGATGAATAAAATGAGTTGCCCGTTTCTCCCGAAGTGTTGATTTGCTTCCGTTTCGGTTGAGAAATGGGCACTCCTAGGTAGAAAAATTAGCAAAAGTCATGCCGAAATTTTGAATTTTTTGGTTGCATTATGTACTAACTATTTGCCTCTTTTTAATGAAGTGCAAATAAACATGTCGGGCACTTCTAACCCTAAGAGCCAGGAGGAAGTCGCCAGAGAGGCCAACAAGGAATGGTGGGAGGAATACGATGAGGGAGAGGGCCAGGGGGGCGCCGCCGATCGCGGCGATGAGGAAGAGAGCTGGGGGGCCGCCTCCGAGAGCGGCGATGAGGAAGAGGGCCGGGATGATGCCACCGAGACCGGTGAAGAGACCACCGACCGCACGGAAGGTGATAGCGGCGGCAACCCTGAGGAGGCCAAGAAGAAGAGGAAGGCGAAGAGGCCAAGGGCGGATCGGAGGCCGCAAGTGCTAGCCAACATCACCGATCCTTTCACGTTGGTCTCCGAAAGTGGCCTACCCACTACAAGAGAAATAGCCCATAGAGACATTATTTTTGGTAGCTAGAGACATTATCATTGCTTCTACGAGAGATTAGAGGCACTTGGTCACTGTCACATAAGTGCCACTACATGCAGTGTCCCTAGGACTCAAAGGCACTTCCATTATGTCTTTAGATCTTATAAGGCATTTCATAGAGGCACGTCATATTGTCTATACGTTTTATAAGACACTAGTAAAGACATTCATTATGTCACTATTCAAATGGAAAATAATTTATAAAAACGTTGGAAGCAATCCTTGAACTCAAGATCTTCATGTAAAGTCCATACTAGCCTAACCACTTAGCCTCACACAATATCTTGTTAATACACATAAGGAAATTCTTATGAGACTATGTTACATGCCTCAAAATGATGCAAAGTGCCTCTACGGAATGTAAATAGTGTCTCAAGTTGTGTCTCTAGCTATGATGTAAGGTCACTTTATGAAGTGTCTTTAAAAATGCCTCTACATGATTTCTTGCGGCACTTATCAAGTGTCACATACAAAGCCTTTTAACACTCATTTGATACTTACTAGATAAATGTCTCAACTAGTGTCTCTACATTTAGGACACTCTACCTTGTGTCTATAAGAAGTGTCCCTACTTGAAGGAAAGTGTCTCTACATGATTATTTGACAATTTTCTAGAGGTAAATCATATAGTGTCTCTAGAGAAGTGCCGCTACAAGCAGTTTTTGTTGTAGTGACCCTTGGAGCCTTCTAAGGTTGCCAAAGGGTACGCGATGCAACTAGGGTGCATCATCCGTGAAACCGTGCCGCTCAACACTCAAGACCTCAGAAGCGAGGCCAACGCGGCTTTGGCCGCAACCCTCCTCCAGAAGCTTCACCAACGATACACGTTCCCACAGCCGTTCAATAAAAAGGTGGACTCTTTAGCTCTCACGAAGATGAGCACCGCCTTGAGCAGCTGGAAAACCCGGCTGAAGGACAAGATCAAGAAAGGTAAAAGCTGGGAGCAGATAAGTCGCAAAGACCCAACGCTCTCTAGAGAAGACTTCGAAGCATTCAAGTCGTCCTTAGAGACTGACGAGGCTAAAAAATGGACCGCCTGGGGGAAGAAAATGCGGGAATTGAACCTAGGGGCTCACCGTTGCGGAAGCGGCGGTTACCGAGGAAAACAGCCCACTTGGGACAAGGAGGATGGCGAGATGATACGTCTGGGCAAAGAAAACCCCTGGCTAAAAATTGCGGATATACAGACTAGGAACTATGTTCGGTCCCGCTACTACTTAGACTGGGAGACGGGGGAATTTTGTTATGGATTACCCCGACGTGAAGAAGTTCGAGAAACTCCTGGTAAGGATAGTCTATATTATTATTGCGCTGATCTTATTAAGCAATGAAGCCAAATGGGCTAACCTTAAGTTCCTTTGTCTGAAGGACGATGAGTTGAAGGCTAGTTCTACGGCTGGCCCGTTGTCCTAGGGGTCGACGGAACCGTGGGACACGCCTTTCAACAGGGCGACGAACGCATACAAGGAACGGGACCTGGACAAGCCACCGACGTCGGCTGGCCGTGTGTCTGGCTTTGGCACAAGTATGAAGGTATCTGAGTACTACGGATCGGATGCCAAGACGAGAAAGGAGAGGAGGTCGACTAAGAATAAAGCCGAGGTTCAGGAGATGAAGAAGAAGGTGGAGTCACTAGAGAAAATAGTGGACCCGACCGAGATGAGTAAGTTAGTGGACGAGAAGCTGCAGGAGAAGCTCCGGCAGATCATCCCCCCTGGTTTGATGGAGGGGTTAGCTGCTTGGAATGCGGCAGGTCAACAGGGGCCGATATATGTGCCCAGCGTCAGCGGCAGTAACTCAAGTCACCAAGTGTCACCGCTGGTGACCCCGACGCCGCCGCTCCACCTGGTCGCATCGACGCCCCCAACCGCGGAAGCTGATAGGGTGGTGGTGCCTGATAATGCACTCGAGAGTGAGCGGCCCGGCACCGGCACCGACGCCCTTGTATCAACATTAGCAGAGATCAACGCCGTCAAGAAGGTAACTCATTAGTTAGTCCTCCGCGTCATCTTCTTTAACTATATATGCCTTGCGCTGATCTTATCCAACATGCCCCTGACTCAGGACGAACCTTGCATACTCCTGCATGTGGTGGAGCCCGGCGGCAAGTTGATGGATGTTGCTAGCGGCACTGTCATGCCCAGCCGAACTATGCACCACAGAAACATTGCAGATCATTTGGTGAAGGTGAAGTTGGCAATGGTAGTGCCGGAGTACCACAACCTCCTCCCCCCGATCAACCTCCGGGCACAGACGAGGACAACATTATGGTCCTTGGGAATTGCATCGGCTGGCTTATGACATGGCCGAAGAACCAGATTCGTCTGGGTGGGGGTCTTCCGAGTGTCAGGCGCAACATCGGCGCCACCTCCCCTATCATCCGGCCCAAGGTCGTCCGGCCCGGCGCCGGCCCCACCCTTAAGGAACTGGCGGTCGCCGCCGCCACTACCCTGAAGGAACCGGCGGTCACCGCCGCCACCCGAAAGGAACCGGCGGTCGCTGCCGCCACTACCCTGAAGGAACCGGCGGTCGCCGCCGCCACCCGGAAGGAACCGGCGATCGCCGCTACCACCACACGCCACCAACAGCTGTTGGGAAAGCTTCCGCAATGACCGTCGACCAAATGCAAGGTACGCCAAGCGGCGGCATCGCAACCGCCACCACCTAACTTCCAGGACATGGCGCCGCTTGATGGCAACGATGATGATGATGACGTCGATGCCTACATCAACACTGGCGCCTGCAGCCAAGATATGTACATGCCTCATATGGATGAAGAAGCCTTCCGCACTCACGGCGATCAACTTGGTTGTCCCACTACAGTCACGCAGCGCCTGACCTTCACGGGTCTTTCTCTGCAAGACACTCCTCCGGAAGCTGGCAATCTAGCTCAAGTCAAGCCGGCTACCATTTTCAGCCCTAACACGCTGTATAAGACGATCGTCGGGGAGCCACGCGAATCAACCCCAGCACCCCAAGCTCCACCATCAGCACCACCAGCACCCCAAGCAACCCAAGCACCCGTTGCACCACCATCATCACCACCAGCACCCCAAGCAACCCCACCATCAGCACCACCAGCACCCGAAGCACCCCCAGCAGGTCAGGTGAAGAAGCCAAGGAAGAGAGGAAATAAGAAGGGCGCATCTTCGAGCCAGACTCTTCCTAAGAAGATGCGGGCCGACGACATGGTACCACGGACACCGGGTGGATTGTCCCGGCTTCATGAAGCTGGTAAACTGATATTGCCTGAGGACCTCGAACACCTCGCAAGTGGACCAATGATCAGTTTGCAGCAAAATATTCAGTTTCTAGAGAGCCTCCTTCTTCAAGACAAGGATCCAAATTACCCGGTGTTCACGGTCAAGGTGCCAGCAGCAGACCCGAACTTCGTCCAAGCATACCCCGCGGATATCTTCTTCATAGCGTTCGAGGACATATTCAATCTATTTCACTGGAAACGGCTCGACTATAACTTGGTTCGCCTATACGCGATCAATCTTCAGATGAAGATCAAGAGAGAGAGACCCCCCAACGTCGCGGTAGCGGATCCCTACTACATGCGCGATAGCCAGCTGGTGGATGGCTCAAGCACACGGACCGCGGCGGTGCGGTACCTCCAGAGCTTCATGCTCATGAACAAAGAGAAGAACACCATTCTTCTGCCTGTCTTTCCCGAGTAAGTACACATTCGCTCTCGGCCATCGTAACTTATGCTTTCTTATATATTTCTTCCATTGCCGATCATTTCCAACATTCCATTTAAATTGCATGTGTTGAGCAGGGACACATACTGCACACTCGTCGTTCTTTGCCCGAAGTGGTCACTAGCCCAGTACTTTGACTCGTCGAGTACGACGACGAAGAAAGACTACAACAGAATAAGGAGTGTTCTCGATGAGGCTATCCTTTTCTACTCAAAAAATGGAGGCATCTTCCACGAGAAGGGGAAATTTATCAGGCCGGACACTAAAGAGCAGGGGTTCAAGCACGTGATCAACTTCCCTTGCATCAAGCAGCCAGATGACAGCATGAAGGAGGCCTTCTATGTCCTCCATCACCTTAAAGGGTTTGTCGCGGATGCAGAGATGATGCGTCTGCTGTCGTCGTGGTGAAACAACATATGCCATAGGATGGCTTAAATGGGGGCCGAACTAGATGCTGGAGGATTCGGGAGAGGGGAACGAGCTAAAAAGCACAACAGAAAGGAACACAGATCTACCCAGGTTCGGGGCTCTCGTAAGGAGATAACACCCCTACTCATGCTCTACTTGTTTTATACTTGGACCGATGGAGTACACAACAAGGGTGCTTCCAAGCTCTCTGCTAGAGGAGGAAGATGAACTGCTAAGTGTAGGAACACAGAGTGACCAACCCCTTGCTAGGGCTCCCTGTGCCACCTTATATAGTGGTGGCCAGGGTTACAACGGTCACAAGAGACCAGAAGACACGAACTACACCCCAAACAGGATTTTCTCCCTGATTGCTCTCGATGGGACTCCACACCCCTGTACCTTGTACCTCTTGAACTGTGACCTTACCTCTGTGAGGTAAGCTATGTACTTGTGCACAGTGAGGGTAGGTAGACCACCACTGTGCACCCTGTCACCACGATCTTCCTCCATACTTGGCAGAAACCCTCCTTGATTGTAGGGATAGGACACCTTAGTTGACCTATATATCCCGGATATGACCGTTGGCCATATCCTGGACCTATATGCCGGAACAACGGCCTATGAAGGTCAGGTAATCCGGCTTACCATGCTCCTGCACGATATAACAGATAAGTTAGGCCGGCATATCTACGTATATGCCGGCATTCCTCAATGAGTATCCCGGTTATTCCGGTATATCCGGACATTAGCCGGGATACACAAATATGCCGGTCTGGCCGATGTTTTTATATTCCGGCCAGGCCCTTCCTTGATAATCCGGCATAAAGTCAACCATACTCCTTGTATCTTTCTAGCCTCTTGACCCTACCGGGGGTCATCCCCCCGACATTAGTCCCCGAAGCTGTCGAGGTCCCCCAGTCTTGACTGAGGGGCCTTGGCAGGTTCAACACATCTTCTTTTCATTATACCCCGGTTCTCTATTATATCCCGACGATTGGATTATATGCCGGGACGTCCGCGTATATACCGGCTACTGTTCCTTCTCCAAAAGTTATTCCGGCCGGTCCTGGGGTATTCCGGACGGAACATATTCCCCGGGCAGTTATTCCGACATATAGACGAGGCTTCCTCGAGAAGCCAAGCCTGACAGTTTGCATCGAAACTTGCAACTGCCCTGCCACCTCGAACGGTCACACGATGTGACGGTTCACAGCGCAGTTACTCCTCGCCATCATGGCCTAGTGGCATGGTTACAGTAGCCGCCGCCCCACTCCGTGCCGCCACGTGGCGACCTCCCGCAGAAACGGTCGGGGTAGTGGAACACTCCCCACGATCCCCACGACCGGCCTCCTCGGTATAAACACGGGGTGGGGGTAACTTTCTCTTTTTACCCCCCACACAGTCTTCGTCTTCCTCTGTTCCTCTGCCCCTTGCGCTTCGCCGCCGGACCGAGGAACAGAGAAGGAAAGCCGCCGTCGTCGCCCACCTGCACGCCGGCGCCTCCGCTTGCCGACGTCCGGCTCCATCGTCGACGACGCCGCCGCTCCTCTCTGCGACATTGCTGAGAGATCGGGCCTTCCTCTGCACGCTCGCCGCCGCTCCATTGCTGCCGGCCAAGCTTCGGTGAGCTCCTTTTTCTCTGTTCTTGTTCTTCATCCCTCCTGCTTCTTTGTAACTATACCCCGATAGCCTTGCTAGCTTGAATCTGCGGTAGTTTCTCTGCTTGATGTTTTCCCTGGCTCGATTAGCATTGCCAGTGATATACTTTTGTAGTTCACAGCTGTTCTTTCATAGGGATTATATCTATGTTTATCTCCTGTTTTAACTGCCTCGGTAGATCTTCTATTTCTGCTAACATTGGCGAGAACGGTATGCCGGAGAGACTAACCTCCCTCTTTTCTCTAATCTTGATAGGATTAACATCACGGGACTCCGGCTCTCACGCCTTGTTCCGGCCATCCATATGGCTTCCTCAAGCATGACCGGCACCTCGGCCTCCGAGGAAGATAACTCGGCCCGGGCCCAAGGACGCTCCGGCTGGGAGGGGTCAGAGGTCACCCCGGCCGACATATCCTGGGTCACCTCCACCAGGAGAGTGCCGGAGGGTGTTGCATGCCGGCTTCCGGCGGGAGAGACTGCACCGGCACCTGAACCCGGCAAACGAGTCGTCTTCATCGCCCACTTCGAGCGGGGTTTCGGCCTGCCGGCGTCGGACTTCTTCCGGGACGTCCTCGACACCTACGACCTGCAGCCTCACCATATTCCGGCGAACGCGGTGATGATCCTATCCGCCTTCGCCGCATTCTGCGAAGGCTATGCCGGCATAGAGCCCTTCTCCCAAGCCTGGGCGAAGTACTTCCAGCTGCGGAAGCAAGTCGTCCAAGAGCCGCCCCGGAGCAAGGATGAGCCGCATGAGACGGCCCAGGAGAAGAAGGACCGCCCCATGACCCTATGCGGCGCGACCACCATCATGTCCCGGAAGGGCTCGGACTTCCCCAAGGTGGAGCTCCTTGAGTCTTGCAAGAAGTGGCAGAAAAGCTTCTTCTACGTCAAGAACACCACCGACGAGGATCTGCTCAACCTGCCGCCATTTGTGGACGAGCCACCCTTGGCTATGAAGAATTGGACTTACAACCTGAAGAACTCGGTGATGCCGGTGAACGCGCTCCACCGGGTTAAGGGCGAGCTCCGGGATGCCGACCTTACTCCTCAAGATCTGGTGGCATGCTTTATTAGCCGGCGTGTCTCTCCCCTGCAGCGCCGGTCACACAAAATCTGCCAGATGAGCGGGCCCATGGACCCCACCCGGCATTCTACGCATGAGCTGACTCCGGCCGACATTCTGCGGCGGACCAAGGATGTCTGCAAGTCCTCTTAGGCCACCTTTGCCTGGGGGCTAGAACCATACAGCCGAGATCGGCCCGCCCCAACGGTAAACACCTCGGCCAACACATAATCTTTTGCCCGGCATATAGATACTTAAGCCGACACATATCTATTTATCGACATATATCATGCTTGATCCGACATACTTCTTGCACCGGCATATTTCTTGCTTCTGACCAATTTACTTTGCATTATGCAGAAGTTCAGCTTCCAGGGTATGGAGAACTCCCGGATCAAGATCGCGGCAGACCGCACTGCTGCGGATGTTGAAGATCCGGACCATTGGGACAAGCTGCCCCGGAACACCCGTGCTGCCGCTGCCGCGGGTAAGGCCTCTTCATCCCGGCATTTCACTCAAGGCCGGAGTGAGGGTGAATCTGACGAGGAGATCCTGACGTATTATGACCCGATGCCACTTGCATATGCCTTTCCTTCTGTACCTTTTGCTTATCCTATGCCGTCCTCAGCTATCCCGGACGACATGGTCGTCGACGCCGCCCCTCTGAACCAGGGACCTCCTTCCACCGGCGGACGTACCGGCCGGAAGCGAGGCGTGAAGCCCCAGCCCGACACACCTCAGCAACAGAAGAGGCAGAAGGTTGGCGTGCCTATTCCGAAGAAACAGAGACCTGTTGCCTCGGGGTAAGTTTCTTTTCTTTGCATTTCCTCCGACATATCTCTAGCTTTGATTATTAACTTGGTGTTTTTCTCTCTTTCAGGGCTCCTCTTGCACCGGAACAAGCTTCTGGCTCGAGTGGCGGCCCGAAGGTTACCAAGCCGGCGGAAACTGCCACCTCCGACATACCATCGGCAAGTCACACGACCTCCCCAGCGCCGGCATCTTCGCCTGCGCCTGACAAGACCACCTCCCCGGCGAAGGACGATCCTCCGCCGGAACAAGACAACTCTGCCCCCGAAGTCCATATGGACTCGGGGGCTCAACAGGAACCATCGGCTTCTGATGTCCACATGGACACAGGAGCCCACCAAGAAGCCCCAGACTCCGGCGCGCCCACCAACAACGCCGGCACAACTGAAGATGTCGGCGCAAGCAACAAGGGCGCCGGCATAGACAACAAGGGAAAGGGCCCTGCAGTGCCGGAAGTCCGGACTACTCCGGAACCTGCCTCTGCTGGCCAAGCTGCACCGGCCACGCCGGAACAACCTGCACCCAAGACTCCATCCTTTGATAAGGCTCCTGCCCCGGCCAAGCCTGCTGCTCCGACCAGGACCCCTGCCCCGGCCAAGACCACTGCCCCGGTCAAGTCCGGGACTCTCAAGATCCAGTCGACTAAGTCCGGCACACCATCCGCCGCCACTGCTCCCTCTAAAGCAGCGTCCCGGCCCAGCTCTGCCCTGGCCCTGCATCTTGGCAGGGCAGCAACCCGGCCTGGCTACCGGCGCAACTTCTTCAACACGCCGGAACTTGAGGGCCGCGTCCCCCTGGAGACGAAGAGTGACCAAAGCCTTGGGTCTCTCAAGGAGCACTGTGTCAGGTGGAATGACGCCGGCAATATGGACACAGCGGATTCCAGGAGCAAGAAGATGGCCGAAGCTTCGGCCACTGGCAATCCCTCAGACATCCTGGCCGTGAAGCCCCTTCCGATTGCCTGCGAGCTCCTCAGCCTCCAGCAAAGACTTCACCAATTGGCCGATGCCACCAACGTAAGTCTTCTCTACCTATACACATATCCCCAGTCCCCGAAAATGTCGGCTATCCGGGATACGGACATCCGGGATTTTCCAATACTCTTGTAGTTAGCTGTTCTCGAATTAACTGCCGACATATGAGCTCGATCCGAGCTTCAAATCCTAGTCACCGAGAGCCGGGATAGGTGCGCAGTACCTGTGCCGGGTCTTCAACAGCATGAGTACTTTATATGATCTTCAATTGTACCGGTATGTTAGACTTTTCTCATAACCTTTCAAATCCTAACACCTTTGCAGCGCATGAACAATACGCGCGCCGACATGTTCCACGACTTGGTGTGCGAGCACCGGAAGTTATCCGATGAGCATAGCAAGCTTCGGCTGGAGCTGTCCAAGAAAGGTAATCTTTGCCGACATACCGCTATATGCCGGATATCTTTACTCTTTTTACTTTGCAATACTATTCTTGCCGACACATAACCTTGTACCGACATTCTTCAGCTGGCACTGAAGAACAAGTCGCCGAGCTTCTCAAGAGGGTCAAGGAGCTGACAGGTATGCTGGATCCCGCTGTCACCCAAATAGGCACTTTATACTTCAAATCATTTATCTCTTGTCTCTGTTTTCTATCTTCCCATTATTTTGACTTCAAATCTTTTCAGATGAGAAGGCTGGACTGGAAGCACGCCACCAGGACTGTATGCCCTCAGTGGATGTGGCCAAGCAACTGGACGACCGGGATGCCGCTCACAAGGCCGAGATAGAGCAGTTGAAGGGCCGGATCACCGAGCTTCTGGACGAGAAGGAACAGAGGGAGGGCCAACTGAAGAAGACCCAGGACTCGCTCGTTGCTTCCGAGACTGATGCCTCCACTGCCCATGCCGAACTGTCCAGCCTGAAGGAGCAAGCAACAAAATGGGAAGTTACAGTTGCACAGCTCAATGCTGACCTCGCCCGTAAGCTTCAAATCCTTTTCCTTCAGCCTGCCCGACATACCATGACATTTTCCGGCATAACCTTTGCGCCGGCACATACTCTTTTGCTAACATGCTTTCTATTTCTCAGACATGTTTCCCGCTTCCGTCGAAGACGTTGAGAGGGCTCTGCAGTTGGATCGAGAATCCCGGGGTGTTCCGGTTGACTCGGCCAACTGGGACATGTCGGAGCAGCTGTTGGCCCTACAATCCCGAAAGAATGCCATGACCCTCTACACAGAACAACTCTTTTATGGCGCCCAGGAGGCATTCTCTGCCCTCTGGCCGGGACAAAGGATGCCCACTGATCCTGTTGATCTCGGCAATGATCTGCAGCTTGCCAAGGTTCGCCTCCGGGAATGGCGGGATTCCGGCGCGAGGGTAGGAGCTGATGAAGCTCTCAGCTACTTCCTCTCCTGGTATGAAAAAGCTGATCTGGAGACTTTGCGCACTCTGCGCGAAGGATCCATCTGGACCACGGATCCAGAACACATCCGGCGTCGGCGTGAACTGGCCCACAGTTATGTGGATTATGCCGACACCGATGCCTTTGTCCGGGACATCCGCGAGCCGGAGAAGACTGCCGACGATGCCAAGGATGCTGCTGATGCCGAGGGCTCCGATTCTAGCCAAGACGAAGAGGAAGCTGAAGAGGCCGACACTGATGCTCCGGAATAGGCATCTGTCCAGGGCGGAGGTGATGGCTCCATCCCGTCTGCTGGGTCCGGCACTCCTGAAGCCGACACTTCCACTGCTACAGCTCCACCAGCCGGCGGCTCTGCTTCTGCCCCTGCTCCTTGACTTTGCAGCACAAAAACTTTAAGTTTTATCAGATCCCCGGAATGCCGGGTCCAACTGTAAGATACACGTTTAATTTCCTTTGGTTTGCTACCTGAACAAGTTTTATCTCGGTTTGCTTCTTATCAATGCCGGATCATCTTTTGGCTAAGTCACCGAGTTTGTTTTCCTGTTTCCTCAACTTCACAACCTTGGCTACTTGTCTACCTTTTTTGGCTTTCGACGTATGAGTCTCAAGGTTGCTTCATTGAACATACAGTACTTTAACTTTGAAACTTAGACTTCAAATCATCCGACATTTCAAGTTTTAACTTTAGCTTTAACACAAATGTCGGTTCGCTTGCTATACACTTCCTTAGCCGTTTTCCATGTGTAGACAATTTCCGGCATCTACTCTTGCTAGCCATGAAGCCGGGTTTCGGACAGCAGCTGAGTCGAAGAGCGGCCTTTGTTGCCGACACATTACTAGGCCGACATAGGAAACATTCAAAACAAGCCAGCCGGCATATAAACAAGAACTGAGAATAAACAACGATATATCCCGGAGGCAGTGCCCGATCTCTTCGGGATGCCGACATTTCATTCATTAGTCTTGTGCCGGCATAGAGCGCCGGCACACAAAGCAAAAATATGGAAATACATACATTGTGCTGCTCAGGAGTAAAAGGGGCGGAGTAGAGCTACGTTCCATGGTCTCTTGGTTTCTTCTCCGGACCTGTCCGCCTTGTCCTTCTTGGGGGCCTGCGCATCTATAAGATAATAGGCATCATTGTGCAGAGCTCTGCTCACAATGAATGGCCCCTCCCATGGAGGAGTTAACTTATGCCGGCCCTCTGTGCCTTGCCTTAGCCGGAGTACTAGATCTCCCTCTTGGAATCTCCTTGGATTTACCTTCTGCACATGATAGCGTCTGAGGTTCTGCTGATATACTGCTGTTCTTGACAGAGTTATTTCTCTTGCTTCCTCTAGTAGGTCAACATCGTTTTCCCTGGCTTCTTTAGCCTCTTCCTCAGTATATAGCACCACTCTTGGTGCATCATGTATTACATCTGT